>JBBBDQ010001380.1:1735000-1987500 GCA_037127315.1 Ascarosepion bandense | reverse complement strand
CATTCTGCTGGTGATTTAATGACGAAAAGAATAACTCGTGTAACATTGGCTGCTTGATTAATGAAAGTTGAATGTTTCCACAACGGCGAATATTACACATTGACCCCAGCTTGTTGGCCAGGGAGTGAAGTTACTCAAGGAACACTTTTTGCTTGATCAACGAATGCAAATTGTTGCCTTCTAAAGAAACTATTCCTATTACTATTATCATTAGAGATGAGATGAACAGATAATATCCTTTGATCCAATCCTGATAGCCCCGGAGTGAAGAAAAGCTTAAATTAATCACTGTATCATTCTACTCATTTTCGTGAGTAGAATATGAGGACAAAACTGGAAGCAGCGGAAATGTGGTTATACAGAAAGATGCTGGGGATATCGTGCACTGAGCACGCAAGTAACAATGAGGTGTTGGAAAGAATGGCAACAAAAAGGAAATTGATACTGAGCATCAGGAAGAGACAACTGAAGTTCCTGGGACACGCAATGAGGAAGGAAAGCCTGGAGAACCTGATACTGACTGGCCAAATAGAAGGAAAGAGAGACAGGGGAAGGAAACGGATAACATATCTGCAGGGCCTGATCAGGTGGCTGACGGAACGGGGGTTGACAAGAGTAACGGGGGCAAACATACTAGGAGCCACAAGGGATAGGGAGACGTGGAGAACCATGATCGCCTACGTCCTGAAAGGACAGGGCACATAGAAGAAGAAGATCATTCTACTGCTGAAATAGCAAGTTGTAGCCGTATATTAGTTTCTAATACTTTCTTCAGTCGCATTCTCGGTGAAGAATTTTCTTTTGACTTCCTACGATGTTTTTTTTTAACATATCACCCTCCAAAATAAACCTACTAAAATAACCCAAAAAGGCAATAAAGCCACTAAAGGAATATGGGGTGTTAGAAAATATGAAAAAAATTACTGTTAAGAAGAAAAGACAATGAAAAAAAACAATTAAGACAGAAGATAACGATTGACACTGCATTTAAATTATAGATCAAAATTGACTGGGAAGCAAGAAAAAAAATTACTGTTAAGAAGAAAAGTTGACTGAAGAGCAATAAGCCGGAAGAGAGTTTCACAAGCGAAAAAAGAAAATGTTAGCATAAGATTAATTACAATATGTGAAGAAAAAAGAGAATTAAGGTGAGAGAAAAATTAAAGAAAAGAAATTAAGAAGACAGAAGATAACGACTGACATTGCATCTTGATTTTTTGGAGAACAAAGTTGACTGAAGAGCAATAAACCGGAAGTGAGTTTCACAAGCGAAAAAAGAAAATGTTAGCATAAGATTTATTACAATATGTGAAGAAAAAAGAGAATTAAGGTGAGAGAAATATTAAAGAAAAGAAATTAAGAAGACAGAAGATAACGACTGACATTGCATCTTGATTTTTTGGAGAACAAAGTTGACTGAAGAGCAATAAACCGGAAGAGAACTCGACAAGCGGAAGAAGAAACTGTTAGCATAAGTCTAACAATGATATGAGAAGAAGTAAAACAAAATTAAAGAGAGAGATCAATAAAAAAAAAAAAAGGAATTAAGATGACAATAGATAACGATTGACATTGAATTTTTATTTTTGAACATCAAAGTTAACTGGATGGCAACAAGCCAGATAAGAGTTCCACAAGCCAAATGAGAAACTATTAGGATTTATAATAATATGAGAAATAGAAAAACAGAATTAGGGAGACAGGACAATAATAGAACAAGAATTAAGCAGAAAAACGATTGACATTGCATTTAAATTTTTGAAAATCAAATTTGATTTGGAAGAAAAGCAGGAATAGAGGTCCAGGAGTGGAATAGAAGAAAATGTTAGCATAGAACTTACGGTTGTATTTAGCCATCTCAACTGCAAAATGGTCTCTAATCTAGTATTGAGCTTGAATTCACAAAATCTGGGTACCATAGAAAAAAGTTATCGGAACAATTACCATGAAAGTATTTATAGAAAATACACAGGGAAGAAAATTTACGACAATGCACTGAAGTCGAGATGTCAGATCGGGATCAGTAATAATGCAGATCCCTCCTCGGATTTTATAAAGAATCTCTAAATATATGACTTCTATTCTGGCAGCTTCTTTTCTCGCACTTCCCTCCTGGGGAATTCCTTTCCGTATACTTGCTTCCTTGACAGCTACAATCTCTAATAATTTCAATGTAAGGTCAATAATCATCTCCTATCTCATTGACTCGCATCCTTTCTCTCATGCTCTTTTCTTCGTTCCATTCGCTCTCATAACACCAGTATTCTCATCCTCCCCTTACCCATTTCCTGACACCCCCTATACCTGGCCCTCTTTCTCATCTTTTTCCTCCTATGTAACCCCCCTGCGCACCAGTGGCAGTAAAACTGCTTTGCTTGGGGGGAAATGATTTAAAGAATAATATAGCAGAAGCACAAGACCAGATGTGGCAGCAATATTCAAAGCATAGATAAATAGTAAATATACAGATATGTAAGATAAATTCTAGCGAGGGAAATTGTCTGACACGACACGGGGAAGAAACTTTATTATCAAAAGACCAAGCAGATTGATTCTGTGTCATCTTTCATGTCAGCAGAAAACGTTGGTCTGAAAATGCGCAATGAGTCACTTTTGGGGGGGGTAAACAATTATCCACGCTAATGGAAAATAAAAATGATTCTTTCAGGCGATTAAAAATAAACAGTTGCGTTTTGGTGGTGTTAAAATTAACAAGCCACTCATCGCTCGTGTAAGAACGGATTGTTTAAACTTTCAAATCTACCCTCAATCGTCATTTTTTTGTCTTTTTGTCAATTGTTCTTTTGGTGCCTTTTCTCTTCACCAATGATTTTGTCATTTTCTTTCAGCAAAGACTTACTTGTGATGAAATTATACAAAAAATCAAATGGCTATTATTATTATTATTTTGATATTATTTTCTATCTCCATGTGAGAAACAGACAAAAACAACAATTTACATAAATTTATTTTCCCTGAAATTTTTTAATTAAAATATTTATAAAAAACAAACAATCATACTTCGCATAAATATGATCTGGTCTTAAGTCGGATGAATTTCTTAAATGAAGCATTGTAATTTTTATATTTTGCTTAGATTTGTTCTTGTTAATTTTGTTTGCTTGTTTTTCTGTTTTTGTTTTTTTTCTCGAAGTCATAAGTTTAATATTACACTGGTCCCCAATTTGAATACTTCAGAAATTAAATGTGCCAATTCTTATGTATTTTGGACATATTTGAATGACACTCAAATTAGATTATTGGCTCGAAATTTAAAGATGTTCAGTTATGTTTAGTTATGTCTTTTATGTTTTAGGTATGTATTTGCGCGTATATGATTGCAAATACTCAAGGGTATTTGCAATCATATACGCGCAAATAGCCTTAGGAAAGGTATGAATCCGTCTCTTTCCTCCAGCTATGGGTCAAATAACAGGGCGGATTGAGTTCTATAGCCTTGGTTGGCAACCAGCCTACCGCAGAAAGCAATGGCAACCTACTGCGAGATAATCTTCTGCCCAGTCAGTCATGTCCCTTTCGAGACATGATGGCCCAAAGCGTGTATCACGTATGGCACTTAACTGACTGACTGAATATAATAGATGGAAACAAATTTCCACTGGGCATAAAGTAGGGGATCGGTTTTCTATTGTTATAAAGTAATGAACTGATCCCTCACTAATTATACTTAATATAATAATGTAATATAATCTATCTCTTCTCCCTCCAACTATGAGTTAAATTGCAGGACAGATTGGATTCTATAGCCTTATCTGGCAATCAGTCTACCGTAGAAAGCAATGACAACCTACTGCGGGATAATCTTCTACCCAGTTAGTCATGTCTCTTTCAAGACATGATCGCCCAAAGCGTGTATCACGTAATGGCTCTTGACTGACTGAATATTATAGCCAGAAATATGATTAAGGCTTCTCCTAGGCATAAAGTGGAGGATCAGTTTTATATTGTTATGAAGTAATAAACTGATCCCCTATTAATTACTACTTAATAATATAATACATCTCCTCCCTTTATTTATAAGTCATATAATAGCACAGTTTGGGTTCTATAACTTTGACTGGCAATCAATCTACCGCAGAAAGCAATGGCAACCTACTGCGGGATAATCTTCTGCCCAGTCAGTCATGTCTCTTTCGAGACATGATCGCCCAAGCGTGTATCACGTATGGTACTTAAATTACTGACTGAATATAATAGTTGAAAACTTGATTAAGGTTAGTACTGAGCATAAAGTGGGGGATCAGTTTTATATTGTTATGAAGTAATAAACTGATCCCCCATTAATTACTACTAAATAATATAATACATCTCTTCCCTCTCTAGCTATGAGTCAAATAACAGGACAGATTGGGTTCTATAGCCTTGGTCGGCATCCGGTCTACCGCAGAATGTAATGGCAACCTACTGCGGGATAATCTTCTGCCCAGTCAGTCATGTCTCTTTCGAGACATGATCGCCCAAGCGTGTATCACGTGTGGCACGTAACTGACTGAGTTATGTCTTACACATGAATGTAAAGGATTCCTTCAAAAAAAACAATTTGTTTTGCAAAATCTGCTTAGATTCTATGTTCTGTTCTATCTAGGCTTACAGAGCAATGCATAAACACATCAACATGGCGATATATATGCTCATTGGGTAAAATAAAACCGGACATCTTTCTTCAGAATTAAAGGCATGCACAGTTATCCAACAACCATACGGCGGTTCATTTTTAAACTGCAGAGATAATCATATCTCGTTCAAGTCTACCAATAATCAGCTAACATTGATGGACTCCGCCTGTCTTGATACCTTTTCTCCATTGATGCTATGTCTTAATGAAATCGTCCTTTATGCCCGAGTTAACATGGTTGGGCAAAACAAGATGCAAGTCTGAGAAGTGAATCTTCAAATATCCGCAAAGTTGGATCATAGTAGATACATCTCTGCATTTGTTTTAAATATCTTTTTATGTGGACTACATGACTAATTGGAATTGTAGGTAAAACATTACCATTGTTAAACAAAACAGCTTTGAGACTTGTATTCGAGAAATCAATGAATAACTTTCATTCCTCTTAATTGTATTTGACGTTAAGTAATTGTATAAGACAACTGATAACATTTTAGTAAATTAATCACCTTTCACAAGGAAGAATGTGACTACTTCCTTATCACAATCATGGAAATGGTAAATCCATACATTCTCAGTTAACAGATCCCACTATTGTAACGTAGAAAGTAACTATTCTTCTTTATTATTAGGACATTCCAAATCTCTAGAACCCCTTGAGTTATGAGGCGTGATTCAGAGACGGATGGTGCACAATGAAACTGATGGTTCAGGCTCTGAGGTGTCATTGTCTTTACTATCATTTGATTCAATTTTATACGATACCGTTGCTTCGGGGACTGGTGGGTCTTCATTATGGTGTACAGAACACAAAGTGATGGTTGCAATTTGTTTTCTTTGGCATGCTGTGAAGATTATATTCGTTTCAGTCAATATTTTATAAATACGTGATACGATGTAAAACCTCATTGGTGTTTATTTTTTCCGAGCAATATTGCTTAAAAGAATGATTAAATTAACACGAATACAAAATGCAACAATTATAATGACAAAGCTTCATCTAAAAAGTTGTAATAACACTGATCTACAATATGATAGCCAATCTTAGCTATGTTTGGGACACTAAAAATAAAAGAAATATTTGGAAACGTTTTCACACAGAATGAAGATGACACATGCTTGGCATATATATATATATATATATATATATATATATATATATATATATATATATAATAACTTTAATCTAAAGGAAAGGTAGGAAGGTAAATCCCAAAGACCCGATCCTAATTAATATTAATATTTTAATATTAAAAAACGATACAGGTGGAGAGCTCAATGTAATTAAAATTATAGCGCTATTTATGAAATAAAATAAATTTCGATGTTCAGAACTGTTGAATGATCATTTCAACATGAAATCCCTAAGAGAGATTTCACATCTCATCGGCAACTACCACATTTCAAAATGAAATAAAAAAAGAAGAAATAAAAAAAAGAAATAAAAAAGAAATAAAAATATTGAAGGTTAAGAATTCCCCACCGGAAGAAGTAAAAAATTTACGTCACAAAAAAATCGGTTAGCAATCAATGTCTATTTTTAGATTTTGGACAATTTTACTTTTAGATTGTGTTGTAAGTGAAAAAAATTGAAAATTTGGCTTTGTCTAGCTTTACAAAGGGAAAGGGATTAACGGATGAAATAGGAAGTGGTGTGTTATGTCGTGAGTAAGAATAGATAACTCAACAACAGGAATAGGTTAATTGTTGTATTCCGTGAAAATAGTATTTACAATGGTTATAGACAGATTGGGTTCTATATCCTTGGCTGACAACCAGTCTACCGCAGAAAGCAATGGCAACCTCCTGAGGGATAATCTTCTTCCCAGTCAGTAATGTCACTTTCGAGACATGATCGCCCAAGCTTGTATCACGTATGGCACTTAACTGACTGATTGAATATAATAGTTGGAAACATGATTAAGGCTTCTTCTGGGCATAAAGTGGAGGATCGGTTTTCTATTGTTACAAAGTAATAAACTGATCCCCCACAAATTACTACTTAATAATATAATACATTTCTTCCCCTCTCTAGCTATGAGTCAAATAACAGGACAGATTGGGTTTTATAGCCTTGGTCGGCAAACAGTCTACCGCAGAAAGCAATGGGTACCTAGTACGGGATAATCTTCTGCCCAGTCAGTCATGTTTCTTTCGAGACATGATCGCCCAAGCGTGTATCACGCATGGCACTTAACTGACTTGTCCATACCCTAAGCGATCATTTTTCGTTGACCCTCTAACCACTCATAACCTCTCATCTTGTGAAACGTTTTTAAGACAAGTCTTCAAGAGTCTTTCTCTCCGATTCTCTGTACACTCGTAATTGCCAAATCAGAATTCAAAGATTATTTTCCAAATTGTACTTTCTCTATAATCCGTGCCTCGATTTCGATTAACAGGACCAGATATAGAGAAAAAAATGAAAATCATTCGAACAGATAAAAATACTGATAAAATTGAGTGAATCTTGTTAATTTCCTTTTTGTTTTCAGTGAAACCAAATCGATTTGAATTATCACGACTTCATCACGCTAGAGATTATGCCTTACACAAAACTCAGCTTCGCTTGATTTATGTAAAACAAGATACAGGATATTATTTTTTTTGTTTCTTCAACACGTAGCAAAGTCTTTTAATGATTGTTCAATTAATAAAAGTTAATTCTAACGGAAAATCCATTGATAATGTCTTACTTTCGAAACACTATGACGCCCGAAGATTTTCTTGAGAAGTTTGTAGACTCAAACTTTGATTAATTCGGTTTGAAAATGTTAACTGATTATACAAACGTTAAAATTATTTACAGTATTTACATTATAGGGACTATTGTCCTCATCTTTGTTGCCATTTATACGACGTTTCGGCCGTTGCACGCTCCGGCCGTCTTCAGGTGCTAGGAATTTCGAACAGAAACCTTTATTACAATCACTGAGGTATATGAACTTCATTCCTTGTGTAGTAGTGCCTCTTCTAATAGTCATGAGTTATCACCCTCTAATCCCGGAAGTTACTTCTTCACCACTGCTGTAGCCTGGTATTGAACTCACAACTCTTTGGCTCAAGTCACAGGAACTAACCAACGTCGCTATCCATTGGGCTATGTGTTAGTTCCTGTGACTTGAGCCAAAGAGTTGTGAGTTCAATACCAGGCTATAGCAGTGGTGAACAAGTAACTTACAGGGTTAGAGGGAGATAACTCATGTCTACCAAAAACCTGCAAAGGGTTGATAAGACCGTAGAAAAAAATCAATGTTTAGAATCTACCGTGGCCACAAAGTGAGGTGTCAGTTTATATATTGACTGTAATATAGAATTGATCCCCCACTTTATATCTACATTATAATTTCTTGTCTCTTGATAAGCCGTAGAAAACGAATCAATCAATAAAATACTACACAGGCATTTTTTTAGATTATTTTTACATTCTCAAGGATATAAATGTATAGAATTTACCGTGGCCACCAAGTCAGGTATCAGTTTATATATTGAGTGTAATATGAAATTGATCCCCCACTTAATATACACATTCTATTTTGTTTTCTGTTGACAAGTCAGAGAAAACGAATCAATCAATCAATGAAATACTGATTAGCTACACAGGCATGTTTTTTAGATTTATTTACATTCCCTAGAATATAAATGTATAGAATCTACCGTGGCCATAAAGTGAGGGATCATTTTACATTTTGATTGTAATGTAGAATTGATCCCTCTTTTTATATATTCATCATAATTTTTTGTTTATTTATGAAATCCTGATTTGGTGTTAATCCATCTCTTCTCACCCTAGCTAAGGGTTAATTAGTAAGATTTATTAATGTCCCCTTTTTATGCGAAAGAACACACAAATCGGTCTGCATTAATCCAGCTTCTGGAGTTAGAGACAAAAAAAAAAAAAACAGACAGAAATTGACTTTTTTTTTCATAAAAGATAAAATAGACAAAACTATGAATTTCATGAGAATTGTAAAAAGACGAACCCAAAATGCCAACTACAGGTCAAGGATATTAAAATCAAACAGTTGCAGAAATTTAAATACCTGGGAAGTGTTCCGGTAGAGAAAAAGAAGATCCAAAGCGCATTTGGAATGGCCAAGGACTCATTCCAAAAGCTGAGCAGAGTATTGAGTGACAGGAAGTTTTGGAAACAAAGAAGAGAGTACTGGACTGTTATGTGATATCTGTGGTGCAATTACAGTCTCCAGTATGGGTAAAGGACTTTGCATTCACGATGGCTATAACTGACCATTTGAATAACCTGAATAGAATGTTGTAAGATCGTAACAAAGTTGTTACAAAGTAGTATGACAACATGCAAGTCTTCAAGTCTAAACTTGTTTTGCGAGAGATACAGTTGTCAAACAGCAATCCTGTTTATTTTTCATGTCTAAAAGATCTTTGCCATGCTGGAAGAGCTATGGATTTGGGCCAGTACAAAGAGAAAATTTCCAGTTTGCTTTAACAATTTGAGCGGCGCTTTCAAGTATTTGAAGAATTGCAGACACAATTCCTTCCGATTTGTAGTCCATTCTCTGTGACACCTTCTGATGTGCAACTAGAGATAAATGATTTGCAGTGTGACTCAAGCTTGAAAGAAAAGTTTACCTGTGTTGGCCTCGAAATATACAAGTATCTTTTTTCCTGGCTATCACTAAATGAGAGACCTAACTACCAAAACTGTGTGTATCTTCGGAACAAGCTACTTCATAAGAAATCTTCCCTAATATTGATGAACTTGTCAAGGCTAAAAAGTGTCAAGAGTCTGGATCCCACTAAGTTTACTAAATAGCTAATATTGGCAAAAAGGTGAAATTAAAACTTAGTCATAGATTCCTGAATTTTTGAACGTCTGTAAGATTTCAGTGAAAGATAATTTGGTTCATTTCAAAGTATTGTATCTATCTAAACTTATTTATAAATGGAACTTTGTCTCTGTGTGTGTGTGTGTGTGTGTGTGTGTGTGTCTCTGTGTGTGTGTGTGTCCGTTACCTCTAGACTCCGAAACGGCTGAACCGATTTTCTTGAAAATTTAAACTGTTGTACTATAAGCGTCTGCCAGTGTTCTTAGCTTGGTTTTGTGTCAAGGTACCCCCGATAAATATCGAAAATCGATAATCGAAAAACTCGGGTTATAGAAGGAGTGGTCCGATTTTAATCAAATTTCATACACTCATAGACAAAGACATAAGAAACGATATTCAGAAGTTTCAAGGTTGCAGTTCTTACAATAGTGCAGAAAATTTGATATCGATAGCGGGAAATCAAAATTTGACTTACATCCATTGATTTTTTTCTTTCAGTCTACGGTTTCGCTTTAACTGGAAACAACTTTTGCTTTTTAGTCTTTCGTGCCAACATCCAAAGAGTCTGAGCTCCAGGACCATGGATTAGTTTTAAAGCTTTCATTACACCCGAGCAAAGCAATGCCATACTGCTAGTATATATATATATATATATATATATATATATATATATATATATATAGTAGGTGCGATTGGTAAATTGTCGCAATTATTTTATTATTTCAAATATTCTTTAGGCTGAGTCTGAGCTCCAGGACTATTGATTAGTTTTAAAGCTTTCATTACTCCCGAGCAAAGCATTGCCATTCTGCTAGTATATATATATATATATATATATATATATATACATATATATATATATATTAGGTGCGATTGGTAAATTGTCGCAATTATTTTATTATTTCAAATATTCTTTAGGCTGAGTCTGAGCTCCAGGACTATTGATTAGTTTTAAAGCTTTCATTACTCCCGAGCAAAGCATTGCCATTCTGCTAGTATATATATATATATATATATATATATATATATACATATATATATATATATTAGGTGCGATTGGTAAATTGTCGCAATTATTTTATTATTTCAAATATTCTTTAGGCTGAGTCTGAGCTCCAGGACTATTGATTAGTTTTAAAGCTTTCATTACACCCGAGCAAAGCATTGCCATGCTGCTAGTATATATATTAGGTGCGATTGGTAAATTGTCGCAATTATTTTATTATTTCAAATATTCTTTAGGCTGAGTCTGAGCTCCAGGACCATTGATTAGTTTTAAAGCTTTCATTACACTCGAGCAACGCCGGGCTATACTGCTAGTTGCATTTTAGCATGGAACAATTTTGATTGAATAAAAACAATGTGATTCTCTTCATCTTGACATTTTATATACATCCCCGGCTCACTTGATGCAAAATTCAGCTCATTTAGCCCACTGAATCGAAATGAGATTGACGCCCCTGTTCTAGTTGTTTTATGGATTCAGTTACCCGGAATGCTTAATTACCCTAACATATTCCTTCAACCACTCTTTTAAGGTGTGTGGATAATCGAATATTTTTTCTTCCATGCGCCATGCTCCTGCAGGATGTTGTTATTCATGGCTTCTACAATTTCGTAACTTTTGTAGCTCTTGATAATTTGTTTTTTGGGAACTCTCCTAAAACCTCGTTTCATCATTCATTTAGTCAGGCTTATTTTCCTGCTACTATTTAGATGTATTTTACATCACTTCCTTTTTTCTCTTTCTCCCTTTTGCTTTTTCTTTCGATCTCACTACTTTCAGATGCACTTGATATCACTTTTTCTCTCATCCGCTCTCTCGATCTCTTTAAATTTAGATACACATTTCATCACTTTCTCTCTCTCTCTCTCTCTCTCTCTCTCTCTCTCACTTTCTCATTTTTTCTCAAGCTCATTCTCTCTTTCTCACACTTTTCTTGATCTCTTTATCTTAGATGCGTTTTATATCACTCTCAATCACATTTTTACTCGATCTCTCTAATTTTTAATGAATTTTGATACACTTGCTCTCTTACTCTCTCTCTCTCTCGTCCTCACTTACTCTCTCTCTCTCTCTCTTGATCTTTCTAACTTTATATGCGCTTTATATCACTTTCTCTTTCTATCTGACCCTCTCTCTCTCTTCCAGCAAAGCTCTCTGTAAACAGCGTGAATGTTTGCTAAGACTTGCTATCATTAGCCTCTATTGCTTCGGTCCATTCCGTACTCTTCATTTTTTCCCTTCAGACGTTCCATGATTTATTTTATTCTAAATCTTTATCTTCTGATGAGGCCCGAAAAGCGTGAGCGAAACTGATTGCTTTGTTTTTAAAATGTCGAATAGTATTCAGCTACATACTTTCAAAGCTATAATCAGATTCTGTACCAACAAAAACATCTTGGAGTATGTCACTGTGTCGTGCCAGGAGGTCTTTTTCCGCCTCAATCTATCTTGCACATATACAAATCAACCATACGTCCATGTATAGAATACTGCTGTCATATATGTTCAGGCGCCCCTGATGTTCATCTCAGTGTTCTCGACAGGCTCCAAAGGAGAATCTGTAATGTGATTGGTCCCGTCTTAGCAGTTCTCACCGCCGGGATGTGGATTCCCTCTGTCTATACTACAAATGTTTTCATGGTTTCTGCTCCGACGAATTTAAGTTACCGGTGCACCCACCACAAAAATTTACTCGTGCAACCATACTGGCAACAAGGTTCCACACATTTACAGTTAGATCAACCAAATGCAGCCGACAATTCTATTCTACAGCTTCTTTTCTCCCTTCCGTATACTTGCTTTTCTGACAGCTACAACCTCCAGGAATTTAAATACAATGTCAATTCCCATCTCTTATCGACTTTACTTCAGTTCCTTCTACATCACCCTGTATATATTGTTCTTTTCTTTTCTATCTACCTTCGCAACTGTCTTCACACCTCTGTTTCCATCCTTCTCTTGCTCTTTCTCGGACACTCCTTGTGACTGGTTCGTCTTTCTCTTTACTCTCCTCCTATCTAAAGTTTTAGCCCCCTGTGCATCAGTAGCGGTACTGCCTTGATTGCGGTGAAACGATTTAAAAAGTATATTAATTGAGTTCTCTTCAAGGAAGGTAACAAAGACACTAAGACGCAAGAAGTTACCGAGTGTGAGAGAATTAGAAAACTGAAACTTTATTAAGAAGCAAGAACAAAAGATTAGTAATCAGAAGGACAGTGGATAGTGATTGACATTTTATTTACATTTTTGAAGATTAAAGTTGGCTGGAAAACCGGAAAGGAAATGTATATAGGTATATAATAGCAGTATAGCCCGGCGTTGCTCGGGTGTAATGAAAGCTTTAAAACTAATTCATGGTCCTGGAGCTCAGACTCTTTGGACGTTGGCACGAAACATTAAAAAGCAATAGTTGTTTCCAGTTAAAGCGAAACCGTAGACTGAAAGAAAAATGAATGGATGTAAGTCAAATTTTGATTTCCTGGTATCGATATCAAATAAGTTTTTTTGTCGTAAACTGAATTTTGAAGGCTAAATAAGTCCTCTGAGTAAATGGTATCATGGCTGTAACTAAGAACTACAATTATACATACTTAGAGCCAAACCCGAAGCAAAAACTAAAATAAAAGAGCTGAAAAAATACAGACATACAGGCAGATAAACAGACACACACAAACATCTTGCCTTTTATATATATATATATTATCGATTTTCTGCACTGTTGTAAAAACTGCAACCTTGAAACTTCTTAATATTGTTTCTTGTCTTTATGAGTGTATGAAATTTGATTAAAATCGGGCCACTCCTTCTAGAACCCGATTTTTTTGATTATCGATTTTCGATATTTATCAGGAGTACCTCGACACAAAACCTAGCTAAGAACACTCGCAGACACTTATAGTACAACTGTGTAAATTTTCAAGAAAATCGGTCCAGCCGTTTCAGAGTCTATAGGTAACGGACACACACACACAGACACACACACAGACAAAGTTCCATTTATAAATAAGTTTAGATGTATGTGTGTGTGTGTGTGTTTGATCAAATAGTAAATCTCTTTCCATTCTCTTTCTTTTAAATTCATCTACACGTACGCGTTTGATCAGTCTGTTTTCTCTCTCTCTCTCTCTCTCTCTCTCTCTCTCTCTCCCTATCTCTCTTAAATATGTAAATTCAATCTCTCGCCTTACTTTCTGTTACTCTTAAATACATATAAACATATGTGCTCTCTCTCTCTCTCTCTCTCTCTCTCTCGTAAATACGTCTGTAGATGTTCTATCGAAGATGCAGTATCTCGTTACTTTATCACTTTCTTTTTCTTAAATACGTAGAGACATTTGCACCCTATGAAATATACAAACTCCTATCTTACTCTCGCTCTTTCTCTCTCTCCTCTCTCTCTCTCTCTCTCTCTCTCTCTCTCGTTCTCTCTTAAATTTTTATACACGTGTGAGCTCTATTAAATATTCACTCGAGAGGAATATTTTTTGCTTTCTCTTTGATATTTTATTTCTCTCTCTCTCTCTCTCTCTCATCGTTTTCTACTTTCTCTAAAGCTCAAATTCATGCCCTCCCTCGTACACATTGTGCATACTCACACAAAGATACAGAGATAGATGCACTTGAGTTCATATAGAGTTTTAATAAAACGTACATGCACACATGCTTGTAAAATATATAATACACAGGTTGAAAACTGGAGATTTATACATACAAAATGTATTCGCATATATTCAAAGATCAACAAAGACCACAGAGAAACACAAAAGGTCATTTTAGTATAACAAAATTCGCTTAAAGACGCCTGCCTAGACTTATAAAACCACTCTCTCGCATACTCATATAGAGAACCGAAGGAGAGACGTTTACAGATACATTTACAAGCAGTCAGTACACACGTACACAAAAAGAATAATTGAAAATGTTCGTCATGGCCTAACAAATCTTTCTGTCGCGAAGTCAAATGCTGACTTTGTCCATTAAATCAATATTTGTGGGTCATGAATAGACCTGCGAAAAAAGAAAAAAGAGAGTGAAACAGAAAAAAGAGAAAGAGATCAATTGAAACGATTTATCAAAGCTCAATGCAGTTTACTGTGAAGCGTACGATTTACACAAAAACTTGTGAATTAAAAATGGCTGACATTTGGCGCGAAAACTGAGTTCAATTTTTTTCGCTAAACCGAATAATTGGAGACTACAGAATATATTCAACCTATTGACTTGCTTCTATTCGCTTCGTCGACAATTGATTCTTCCCATGCGACAAACTTGGTGGCAAGCGTAAATACGAGAAACAGATATTTTATTTAATGACGTCCATGACAAAATAAACGCCGACAGACAGGGCTTTAATGTTTGTAACAGAGTCTGATAACTCCATTTATTAATGTGAAATTTCCCTGATTGATCTCTGAAGCGTCCAATTTGAATTTCACTGCTCTAGATATAGGGAAGTAATTGTATTTTTCAATACTTCATCATCTTTTCAATGAAACAATAAAAAAACAAATACGTTAGTATCGTAACAGGGCCAAGCGAAGTTAAATTTCCCTCACCATTTCCCAATATTTTGTGCGACTTTTAGACTAAATTGTCCACAATTGAGTATTCTAGCTTTAAATAGGAAAGTTCATGAATTGAGAAGACGCACGTCATCATCATCATCATCATCATCATCGCTTTCGTTTCTTTTTCTTCTTAGCGGGGAGGGATATGTTTCAATACACCCAATAAATGTTTGAAACTATATACAATACAGAAACTTATGTATAATATGGTTTATTCTAATCATTTTTTAATCGTTTCATCCCAAGCAAGACGATACTGCCACTGTTGTGCAGGGGCTTACATAGGTGTTATGGGAAAACACACCTATTACTCAGATAATGAACTCTCCCTCCTATATTAATAAGAGTTAACAGGAAGTTCATAGGAGTTCTTTGGACTTATATTGGAGTTCAGTAGAACTTCTAGGCAGTTGATATTAGTCGGCAGTTAGTGCGTTGAGTCAAATAATAGGACAGATTGGGTTCTATAGCCTTGGTTGGCAACCAGTCTACCGCAGAAAGCAATGGCAAACTACTGCGAGAAAATTTTCTTCCCAGTCAGTCCTGCCTCTTTCGAGACATGATCACCCAAGCGTGTATCACGTTTGGCACTTAACTGACTGAATGATATTAACAAAGATATTTCCATTACATTTTTATCGTTATGCGCCTTTTTTCTTTTCTTTTTTTTTTTTTTGTTTATTTTCATTTCTCGGTATGACAATAAACTACATCCGGCAGCAAGGCCTGTCATCGAGAGGTTTTGAAGTTTTAATTGCTATTACTCCAAGGTCAACTCTCATACGTTGTAAAAGCACATCTTAAGATCCCATCTATGATCAAATACTAAACGTCCAATCTGGGTTCAAAGTTCAATGCAAGTACAAAAAGGAATTTTCATAGCAAATACCCAGCAATACATTTTCATACTTAAAAACATACCAGCAATATATTTTTTAATTACCAACAATACAATTTTTAAAATTACCAGCAATACTTATTCTTAAATTACAAGCAATACATATTTTGAAATTACTAGCAGCAGATTTTTTAAATAACCAGTAATATTTTTTTTAAAAATTACCAGCAATACTTATTTTTAAATTACAAGCAATACATTTTTTGAAATTACTAGCAATCCATTTCTTAATTACCAACAACACATTTTTAATTGCCTGCAATAAATATTTTAAAATTACAAGCAATGCATTTTATATTAGCAGCTATACTTTTTTAATTACCAGCAACATATTTTTTAAATTATCAGCAATAATTTTTAAACTACTAGCAATACATTTTTAAGTTACCAGAAACACTTTTTTGTAATTACCAGCAATACATTTTTAATTACCAGCAATACATTTTTAATTACCAGTAATATATTTTTACATTACCAGCAATACATTTTTGTAATTACCAGTAATACATTTTTTAGTTGGTAGCAATATTTTTATTATCTGCAACACATTTTTTAATTATCAGCAATATATGTTTCTAACTACCAGCAATACATTTTTTAAATTACCAGCAATATATTTTTAATTTACCAGCAATACATTTTTGTAAATTATCAACAATATATTTTTCATTACCAGCAATGCATATTTTTAAATTACAAGCAATACATATTCTACATTACCAGCAATACATTTTATATTAGCAGACATACTTTTTTAATTACCAGCAATACATTTTTAATTACCAGCAATATATTTTTAATTACCAGCAATATATTTTTACATTACCAGCAATATATTTTTACATTACCAGCAATACATTTTCGTAATTATCAGTAATATATTTTTAATTGCTAGCAATATTTTTTATTATCTGCAATACATTTTTAAATTACCAGCAATATATTTTAAAGAAATTACAAATGCTTCCGAGAAAAGCTAATTTCAGCATTTAAAAGCTTATAAGAATTTAGGATGCCGCTAAACCAACATTTTTTTTTTGTCGCAACATTACAATTGAACATTAAGTCTCGTTTTATTTCATTTTTAAACTTACCTTCACGACTTAGCTTACGTAGCATTTCTGGTACATGCTCTGATGATTCAGGAAAATTCCGCCAGCAAATTGTAGATAATTTAAATATTGTCCATTATTGTTTGTCGTCATTCCTTCTCAGTTCAATTTCCAGAAGATGCTTTCAAGAATTTAAATAAATAGCTTTGAACAAATGCTATTTCCTTCTATCATGAATTTTCCGGTCTTTATCTCTTATGTATTCGAATTATCCATCTATTTTCTCAATAACATTTACAGAAATTCTGTTAATACATTTTCTTGTGATTTAATGACAGCTTCGAGTTCTATCGAGTCAAACGCTTCATGTCCTAACTCTGACCACTTACGAAATAGAAGAACTTAAATTCCATGCAAATGCCAACATGTTATGAAATTTCTTTTCGGCTATAGTTAGCCACCGAATAAAGTCATACTGAGGACTTATGTGCGTTGTGGTGCATTGGATATCGGCTCAGAACGAGAAATCGGGGAGCCGAGTTCGAATTACAGCTGAATTCATTGCATTCACTTACGCGCAAATACCCTTGGGAAAGGTATTAATCCTACTATTCCTTCCAGTTATGGGTTAAATAACAGGACAGATTGGGTTCTATAGCCTTGGTCGGCAACCAGTCTACCGCAGAAAGCAATGGCAACCTACTGCGGGATAATCTTCTGCTTAGTCAGTCCTGTCTCTTTCGAGACATGATCGCCCAAGCGTGTATCACGTATGGCACTTAACTGACTGACTGAGGACTTATGAAAACTAAGATATGCATATGCACGCCCGTTCCTAATGTTAACATATTACGTCATCGGTTAACACTTCTTCTTCTTCTTCTAATATTAATAATAATAATAATAGTAATTTGCCTTTGCCTTGTGCAGAACGCGTTTCCCCCAAGTTACCGTGAGACAAGATATTTTTTGTATCAGATGCAAACAGATGACGTGCCATGAAATCAGGAAATTCCCCTTTTTGTGCGTTCCTTTCATACAGAATAAAGTTTTCTTCTTCTTCTTCTTTGTACTGTATCGCTTCGGGAAGTACGCGATCATGAGTCTCTATAATTTTCTGTCTTTTGTAGCTCTTAATAAATTTTGTCTTTTTGCTATCTATCCTAATCGCTGTTCTGCCAATCATTTTCACAGGATCGTAAGGTAGGTTATGCGCTGCTTTGCTCCGTCACTCTTGCCTTGAGAGTGTCAAATGTTCTAAGCCCTCTTTCTTCACTATGTTTCCTAGAAAATTCATTTTTTTTCTCATGTTAACCCTAGAACACTAACCATGCCTATATAGTACCCAGCACAAATTTTCCAATTTTTAGTTACCATTTTCAGTACCTGATTTTTTTTACCTAAATAATGTCTTTCAATTCAAATTAATTTTAACTCGAAGTCCGAAGTTTAAAGTGCGAGCAAATAAAGTATTTCATATATAGATTTATATTTAATATATTTTTTTAATTTTTAAAATCGGGTATGATTGCCCATGGTTAGTATTGGTATAACTTTAAGTGATGGTTAGTGTTCTAGGGTTAAATATGTGTTATTTTCGTTTCCATTTTTTCAAAAATATCATCGTTGCTCGTTCAGATGTAGTCGGAAGTTAAGGAACAACACAAAATTAATAATCCTACGCGTTAACATTCTTTCTACAAAACTTGTAAATAAATCCAGTCAATGAGTTAATTACCATACGTGATACACACTTGGAAATCATGTCTGCAAATCTCTTAATAAACAGATTTTCCCGCAGTAGGCTGCCATTACTTTCTGCGGTAGACCGGTTGCCAACCTAGGCTATAGAACCCTATCTGTCCTGCTATTTAATTCATATCTTTGTGGAGAAGCGAGGGATTCATACCTTTGCCAAGAGTATTTGTGCGTAAGTGAATTAAACGAATTTGACTGGAATTCGAACACGATACCCTGATTTCTCATTCCAAGCCGATGTCTATTATAACACAAGGCACATCTCCAAATAAATAAATTAACTATCCTTAATACTAAGATCAGTCAGTTAAGTGCCATACGTGATACACGCTTGGGCGATCATGTCTCGAAAGAGACATGACTGACTAGGCAGAAGATTATCCCGCAGTAGGTTGCCATTGCTTTCTGCGGTAGACTGCTTGCCGACCAAGGCTATAGAACCCAATCTGTCCTGTTATTTAACCCATAACTGGAAGGAAGAGACGGATTAATACCTTTCCCAAGGATATTTGCGTGTAAGTGAATACAATGGATTCAGCTGGAATTCGAACTCGGCTCCCCGGCTTCTCGTTCCGAGTCGATATCCACTGTACCACAAAGCACCAATTCCAAGACAATAGCAGTTATAATTAGAAAGAAAAATAAATCGGACACTAATACAGATGCCGGTATCTCAAAAAAATTTCGTACAGTATAAAAGCTTTTACGCAGGAGAGAAATCAAAAGATATAAAATCTATGAACACAAAAGAGATTGATATCTAATCTAAACTTATTTATAAATGAAACTTTGTCTCTGTGTGTGTGTGTGTGTCCGTTATCTATAGACTCCGAAATGGCCGAACGGAATTTCTTGAAAATTTACACAGTTGTACTATAAGCGTCTGCGAGTGTTCTTAGCTAGATTTTGTGCCGAGGTAACCCCGATAAATATCGAAAATCGATAATCGAAAAAATTGGGTTATAGAAGGAGTGGTCCGATTTTAAACAAATTTGATACACTCATAGACAAAGCCGTAAGAAACGATATTCAGAAGTTTCAAGGTTGCAGTTCTTTCAATAGTGTAGAAAATCGATAACATATATATATATAAAAGGCTAGATATTTGTGTGTGTGTGTGTGTGTTTATCTGCCTGTATGTCTATTTTTTCAACACTTTTATTTTAGTTTTTGCTTCGGGTTTGGCTCTAAGTAGGTATAATTGTAGTTCTTAGTCTCAGCCATGAGACCATTTACTCAGAGGACTTATTTAGCCTTCAAAATTCAGTTTACGACGAAATATCTTATTTGATATCGATACTAGGAAATTAATATTTGACTTACATCTATTCATTTTTCTTTCAGTCTACGGTTTCGCTTTAACTGGAAACAGCTATTATTTTTTAGTCTTTCGTTCCAACTGCCAAAGAGTCTGAGTTCCAGGACCATGGATTAGTTTTAAAGATTTCATTACACCCGAGCAACGCCGGGCTATACTGCTAGTTTTGAATACAATTCAAACTCTATCGTCATAAAGAGAACCAAATGAAATTTTGATTTTATAAATGCCACCCTAATTTAAAGAAAATATTCATTCAGTCGAAAGTAATTCAAAGCTGAAATGATAAAAACACGTCAAAAACGTTATATTACATTCCTAAAGTTTATTGAATCAATTCTGAAAAAATATAACATTTGTTTATCATATCACCCCGAGCAAGGCGATAACGCCACTGATGCGCAGGGGGCTACGTAAGAGTAAAAAGATTGGAAAAGAGAAAGCCGGAAACCACATCCTAACCAGGGAACAAGGGATGAGCCTCTTCACCTGTTCAATAGACGTGGGTGGAGTGTGAACCGGGCGATAGTTTAGTCTATCTACTCCAATTGAAAAAAAAAAGTAAAAAGATTGGAAAAGAGAAAGCCGGAAACCACATCCTAACCAGGGAACAAGGGATGAGCCTCTTCACCTGTTCAATAGACGTGGGTGGAGTGTGAACCGGGCGATAGTTTAGTCTATCTACTCCAATTGAAAAAAAAAATATTCGCGTTTTTCGTTAAGACATGGAAGCCGATATTTTTTTAAAACTTTGAATGTTCTTGAATTCGGAACACTACACATTTTACTAACGTTTATTTATCAAGTGGAATGCACGTGAAACATGATTAACTAATGAAAATCAAACAACCCATAAGTAAAAATACCAGAATTTATTTCTCCCTTTTCGACTCTTTCTCATCGGCGGCATGTGACTTCCCTCTGTCTCTTCTATTAATATTTTCATGGCTTCTGCTCTAACGAACTTCGCTCACTGGTGCCTCCAATTTACTCGGGCAACCAGACTGGCAACAACGTCCCACCCTTTTACAGTTAAATGCAGGCGACAATTCTACTCCATCAGCTTCTTTTCTCGCGATTCCAACCTGTGGAACTCCCTTCCATATACTTACTTTTCTGACGTCTGCAACCTCCAGAAATTTAAATGCAAAGTCAATTCCCATCTCTTATCCACTTGACTCTAGTTCTTTTTCCATTACCCCGTGTATCTTGTTATTTTCCTTTCTCTCTACCTTCGTAACTGTCTTCATTCCTGTTTTCACATCCTTCTCTTGCCCTTTCTCTTTCATCCCCTGTAGCTGGTTCGTCTTTGTCTTCACTCCTTTTGCCTAATACTTCAACACTCTTATGTAACCCCCTGCACATCAGTGGCGGTAACGCTTTGCTTGGGGTGAAATGATTAAAAACATTTTCTCTATATCTCATTCTTCGATAAAGCTTTAATAAAAATGAAAAATGTTATTGATAAATCTTTCCTATTTCTTCTTTATCTCATGATTATATACTAGATTTTGAACTGGTCTATCTACAACGCACTAATATATCGTTATAATAGGGTCTCACATTAGTGAGAGGGGCCTGTATGCAAGTGAAACCGTTGAGAGGAAGGCCTCGAAACGATGCACATTCTCTCCTGATGACCCCAAATTAAATTTAAATATAAATTCGCGAGGAACACATTAAAAGAAATTCAATGAAATCATATGCCGAGTAGAGAAGCTCGGTGAAAATCTCATTGGCATGAGGAGTATTACACATTCAGCTTGTTTCAGGTGAGTTTTAATTACTTTATGGTAATTTTTTTCTTATATATATGCATAAATATATGAAGATTAACGAATTTTTTGATGAACAACCGACAATTTGAAATGATTTGTTTGAACATTATTTTTGATCGATACTCGTATTTAAGTAGATATTCTGTTTATAATCAAACAGCATTATATATTTATTTCTACCGGCCTGATTATTTACGATAATCATCATGTTACGGAAATTAACGAAGATTAACGAAACTTGGTTATAAACAAACGACAATTTGAAATGATTTGTTTGAACAGTATTTTTGATCGATACTCGTATTTAAGTAGATATTCTCTTTATAATCAAACAGTATTATATATTTATTTCTACCGGCCTGATTATTTACGATAATCATCATGTTACGGAAATTAACGAAGATTAACGAAACTTGGTTATAAACAAACGACAATTTGAAATGATTTGTTTGAACATTATTTTTGATCGATACTCGTACTTAAGTAGATATTCTGTTTATAATCAAACAGTATTATATATTTATTTCTACCGGCCTGATTATTTATGATAATCATGTTACGGAAATTAACGAAGATTAACAAAACTTGGTTATAAGCAAACGACAATTTGAAATGATTTGTTTGAACATTATTTTTGATCGATACTCGTATTTAAGTAGATATTCTGTTTATAATCAAACAGTATTATATATTTATTTCTACCGGCCTGATTATTTACAACACATTTTTGTTGCAAAAATATGTGTTATTCAGCAGGATTTGAACCTGCGATTCCTATGCACATAGAGGAAGCCAACATTTTGATCTTGCGCGTCTTAGACCGCTCGACCACGAATGGTGATCAGTCTAAACGAATCCTTGTTGAATATATGGATCGAAAGCCGACGAAAAGAATAGAATAACTAAAAGAACAAGTTGGAAAAAAGTTACTTTAATCTAACATTTAATAAAATTTTTAATAAAAAAATTAATTAATTTAATAATACGGAAAGCACAAATTAATTATGAATTAAAATAAAATGTAGAATATATATATATATATATATATATATATATATATATATATATATATATAATATTGTTTTTCACTATGTTCATACAAAAAAACAATATTACAATGATATGAATATAATGAGCTGTCTTTAAATCATTAATTATATCTTTTGATATTTTAGATTCATGGATTATAGATTTGTGGAAAAATGCAGAAGTAATGTAATGTTTGAATCGCGTGTTTATAGTTGGTAGTAACGCAATTAATGTTTTCCAAGTACTTCCTCTTTCAAAGGTTATGTTCTTTTATAATTAAATTAGCATTTGAGAAATCAAAATTGTGCCCTACGTTACTTCGATGTAATACAACAGAGTTGTCCCAAAATATCTTTTACGTTCGTAGATCCACGCTTTTAGATTTCCCGTTGTTTCCCCTATATATACGTTATTGATCTCTTCCCTGTCTAGCTATGAGTCAAATAACAGGACAGATTGGGTTCTATAGCCTTGACTGGCAACCAGTCTACCGCAGAAAGCAATGGCAACCTACTGCGGGATAATCTTCTGCCCAGTCAGTCATGTCTCTTTCGATTAATGATCGCCCAAGCGTGTATCACATATGGCACTTAACTGATTGTCTGTAAATACTGTATTTTGTAAATACCGGCATTTAAGACTGTTGGAATCAAGAAAATTTAGGGGGATTCGGACGAGTTCATCTTTGCTTCATTGCCTTGAAAAATTTTGCAAAGTAATAACAACAACAAAAGAACCATTCTGTTTTCATTTAGAATTATCCACTTGGCAATGAATACTAAAAATACTATGAAATACATTATCTTTTTTTAAAAAATTGGGGTGGCCTAATATTTATGGCTGGTAGTGGGTATATATATATATAGCAAATCTGCAGGGTGCGATGGGTAAATTGTCGTTATTTTCGTTATTTGACTTGAAAAATTTTGCTAAGTAATAAGAAAATAACTATTTTTCACTTGGCAATAAATACTAAAAAATAGTATCAAATACATAGTTATTTTATAACACTGGGGTGACCTAATAATTATGGCCGGTAGTGTATTTTCTCAAATAAAGCATTTCGTTCATGACCTATGTTTCTTTTGCTAAATTCATGCAAATTCCCTCAAAGGACCGAACGACACTTTAATTAACAGACGTTGGGATTTACACATATATGCGTATGTATTTGTGCATGTGCGCGCTTGTTAGTGTGTATGTGTGAGTGCCCTTGATTTTGCTCCACTTATTTCATAAAATAGAGCAGCTGAGTGTGTGAAGTAATTCGCACCTTTTTTTTTTTTTTTTCACAGAGTGCACTTAATCAGGTGGTCATCTTCCCAGACCGAAATTCCGGCCACTGGCCAAGGGTCAATGCAAGTGCTTAAGCAAAAAAAGCACTTAATAGTATTAGCCACTTACCAAACCAATTCACGGTTTTGCTTATACCATACAAAATAAACTCACTCTCACGGGAAGCAAAAAAAACTATGTACTATGTTAACCAATTTCTGTCTATCTATATATCTATCTGTCTTTTTATATATATCCCTATGTGTCTAAATGTTTATTTTTCTCTGTTTTCGCATCGATATATGTATGTGTGAGTGTGCATGTGTGTCTGTCTGTCTGCAACGGCAACATGTAAATATAATTATATTGTTTTATTAACAATGTATAGAGGGCCTTATTTCTCGACCCTATCTATCTATCTATCTATCTATCTATCTATCTATCTATCTCAGTCTGCTCAAATCTGCCTGCCTGCCTGCCTGCCAAAAGCCGGCCACGGAATTAGCCAAGTCCTGACTATCCGGCAGGTGAAACGGCGGTCGACTTTTGGCTCACTTTTAAATATAGTTCGTGTTTCTGCTCTACTTTCGTATTGAGCTCTTTCTTCTTAAGGTTTTCGTCGTGGTTTTTTTCCCTTTCGAACACGGCTTATGCTTTGTTTGTTTCTTTTTTTCATTCTCCTTTACCCATTTGGTAGTACCTTTTGGGTTTGACGACTAACTTTACCGATTTGTTAGCAGTACGTTTTTCTGATTTCGGTCGTGATTAGTGCTACTGTTTTATTGATACGTTTTACAATATATATATATATATATATATATATATATATATATATGTCTACAACGACATGTAAATATCATGAGGGTTTAAATTATATTAATATTTAATTAACAAAGTATACATGTTCTTATCTGTCTATCTATCTAGCTAGCTCCATATCTCTCTTTGTCTATATATATATATATATATATATATATATATATATATATACTACTGCTGTGTGTACAGGGTACTCCTTTGGATTCTTCTATATCTACACCACATGCTGATATATATATACATGTATATATAAAAATCTTTTGGATTATCCTTTCCGTTATCACAGACTTCTGTTCTTTCTTATATATAAATATATATATAAAAGTCAATCTGTGAGTCTGTGTATGACTGTTCTCTATGCACGCCTACATTTTTTAAGCTACGCCATTCAAACTTTCTAGGGACACATATCTACAGGGAAGCCAGGTCGACACATACTTTTTGAGTTTAAGTTCAGCAATTTTCCCTTTCGCACTTTTTGGCCAATGGTGCCGATTGTTTACATTTACTCCGTAAAACATCTAAGAAATAAGATGGTTGCTAGATTACGTCACAGAAATCAAATCACACGTGTCAAACGCGACGAAAAAAATGAGCCTTTATATTTAATTTTTATTCGGACGTTTTAAACATTCATTTGGTCAACAAAAAAATGTGAATATTTTTACCCGTAATTTTGAAACAAAAGAAATATTTAAAACAATGAAGTGTTTTTTCAAACAAAAACAAAATATGCAAAAAAAGTGCCAATGATTAATTTAATTATTTAAGTCTTTTTTTTCAGATTAAATATTTCATACTTCAGAAAATAAAATTTAAAAAATAAAGCTTTTTCTTCGCTAAATATTTCATGCAGGAAATCAACTCTCTGTAAATTCGTATGGCATTAATATAACTGTTCCCTCTAAAATTAAATGTCTACATTTTTAAATATTCTTCGAAAATTTTTAAACTGAGAGCGTAATAGTTTTTAGATTTCTAATTTCAGTGAAACAAAACAAATAATTTTTATTTTTATGATAAAGTCATTTAGTCAACAGAAAATGTAAATATTTTCCACCGTAATTTTGAAACAAAAACAAATGTAATGTTTACAATGTCACACAAAACACCAAATCACGTTTACGCAAAACAAAAGATAATAGATTCTCCGACTACTAAAATGTTCTTAATTGCGCGAGCAACGCCGGTCTATGATGCTAGTATATATATATATATATTTTCGAAAGGGCTTGACACGACGGACAATTTCTACACTCACTTATCTGGGACCGACCAAACTGAAAAAAAAATAAGTATATTAAGAAGCTGGATATTTTTATTTTTATTTTTTTTATCTGTCGTATTCAGTGAAACATGTCTGAAAGAAAGGTTGTTACACACACACACACACACACACACACACACATATATATATATATATATATATATATATATATATATATTCCACCATCATAAACATTATATTTAATGGATACACATTGTAATTTGAACGTCTACCGACGTGGGCCTTCCAGCTCTTTTTCAATAAAGAAAATATTCGAGTTTATTCTCCATTCATATAGCGGAAACCACCGTCTGGTTCCGTGTGCTTTCTGTGAAATAATAAGCAAGTTGAAACGAAATTTTCAAAGATTAATCTCCTCTGCGTATCACAAAAATTACTCCGTCTATCTGAGGTATGATAAATCAATCTGGAATTTAGTAAGGTAAATCTATCTAAAAATTTGTCACGACTCAATATTTTTTCCTCTTTGTTTTTCTTTTAGCACTCTGAGGATGTGTGTTGTGGTGAGCCGAGTTCGAATTCCAGTTGAATCCATTGTATTCACTTACACGCAAATACTCTTGGGAAAGGTATTAATCCGTCTCTTCCTTCCAGTTATGGGTTAAATATCAGGATAGATTGGGTTCTATAGCCTTGTTCGGCAACCAGTCTACCGCAGAAAGCAATGGCAACCTACTGCGGGATAATCTTCTGTCCACTCAGTCATGTCTATTTCGAGACATGAATGCCCAAATCGTGTATCACATATGGCACTTAACTGACTGACTGAATATAATCGTTGAGAAATTGATTAAGGTTTCTATTGGGCATAAAATGGGGGATCAGTTTTATATTGTTATGAAGTAATAAACTGATCCCCCACTAATTATTACTAAATAAGATAATACATCCCTTCCCTCTGTAGCTATGAGTCTAATAACAGGACAGATTGTGTTCTATAGCCTTGACTGGCAACCAGTCTACCGCAGAAAGCAATGGCAATCTACTGCGGGATAATCTTCTGCCCAGTCAGTCATGTCTCTTTCGAGACATGATCGCCCAAGCGTGTTTCACGTATGGCACTTACCTGACTGACTGACTCTAAATGTGAGGAGAAAGTTTCACTTAGACGTATTTTTCACAAGAACCGCCATATTCTGGAACAAACTCCTGCATCAATGTTTTTCTGGGCGCTACAATCTTAATCACTTCATGTCAAGGGTCAAACGTTATCTATTCTTATCATATTCACTACTTGACATCTTGTCTTTCTTTCATACCACGCACTTTATTGATCATAACCATTTAATATTAAAATCTACTTTGAGTGGCTTTCGAGCTTTTTATTCTGAACTTTAGTATAAAAAAAGAAACACCTTTACCTCAGAAACAAAATCACTGTTAAAATTATTATTACTAATGACAAATATATGTATCTAATATATTTCCAGACATGCCAACACTAAATTTTATTTACTAATTCTTTGTTTACAAATAAATATTTACAATCCTACGCCCAGTAGATATTATAAAGCGTGGGACACAAGATCTTTTTGCAATATCCACCTGCTTTCAATAAGTCCTGAACTAAAACAACAGGGCACTTAACTGTCCACTTAGCAACATGAGTAATTACCGTACTTGTACGTCTTTAGGAGACAACTAGACGTGTTTTCTGCCCATATCTGAGTGTGCATGTCAATATAGGCTTGTATACGTATCGTGTGAGATTGGTTATACGGGTAAAAGCGTCACTCTTCGTCAGCCTCCTTATCAACTTCCGGGTTGAGCAGAAGATCAAGTGAAGCATCCGGCACCTGTTTGACGCTCGAGTTTCACCTCAGTTTTGTCTCAGGAGCGTTTATAAAGTTTAGATGGAGTCACTCTATTTTCAATGAGTCGTTTGACGGCAATTGAAGAAAAGGAATCCTTTAATGCGGTTATATTTAACAATGATTAACTAACAGCCAAGTTGTTCTTCCTGGAGGAAGAGAATGGGTGTATAAACAAACTTCTGAAGATTAGATAGATAGATAGATAGATAGATAGATAGATAGATAGATAGATAGATAGATAGATAGCGAACCTATAGAGATAGACAGCAAGCGAATATATTGCGATAGATAGATAGATAGATAGATAGATAGATAGATAGATAGATGGCGAACCTATAGAGATAGACAGCAAGCGAATATATTGCGATAGATAGATAGATAGATAGATAGATAGATAGATAGATAGATAGATGGCGAACCTATAGAGATAGACAGCAAGCGAATATATTGCGATAGATAGATAGATAGATAGATAGATAGATAGATGGCGAACCTATAGAGATAGACAGCAAGCGAATATATTGCGATAGATAGATAGATAGATAGATAGATAGATAGATAGATAGATAGATAGATAGATGGCGAACCTATAGCGATAGACAGCAAGCGAATATATTGCGATAGATAGATAGATAGATAGATAGATAGATAGATGGCGAACCTATAGAGATAGACAGCAAGCGAATATATTGCGATAGATAGATAGATAGATAGATAGATAGATAGATAGATAGATAGATAGATAGATAGATGAGGCGAACCTATAGAGATAGACAGCAAGCGAATATATTGCGATAGATAGATAGATAGATAGATAGATAGATAGATAGATAGATAGATAGATAGATAGATAGATAGATGGCGAACCTATAGAGATAGACAGCAAGCGAATATATTGTGATAGATAGATAGATAGATAGATAGATAGATAGATAGATAGATAGATAGATAGATGGCGAACCTATAGAGATAGACAGCAAGCGAATATATTGCGATAGATAGATAGATAGATAGATAGATAGATAGATAGATAGATGGCGAACCTATAGCGATAGACAGCAAGCGAATATATTGCGATAGATAGATAGATAGATAGATAGATAGATAGATAGATAGATAGATGGCGAACCTATAGAGATAGACAGCAAGCGAATATATTGCGATAGATAGATAGATAGATAGATAGATGGCGAACCTATAGAGATAGACAGCAAGCGAATATATTGCGATAGATAGATAGATAGATAGATAGATAGATGGCGAACCTATAGAGATAGACAGCAAGCGAATATATTGCGATAGATAGATAGATAGATAGATAGATAGATAGATAGATAGATAGATAGATAGATAGATAGATAGATATGAAAGGAAGTTCGATCTCTTTCAAAGCATAACAATTCACTCCTCATTACTGCATCTACAAAAATAGATGCACCTTGTTTTGACCAATTAAAATGATGAAAAAAAATTCCGATTGACTGACAGGAGATGGAAGATTGCTATAATGGCTGGATGTTCGTCCTCCCACACACACACGCGCACACGCTTCACAGTGACTCTATCAATGTGCGGAGAGCAATAAATTCATATTTTTGCTATTCTACATTCAGCTAATTATTCTTTTTCTATAAAGAGACTGTAAGACATTAAAGGTGTTCTCTTTCTGTCACATAATTACTT
Organism: Ascarosepion bandense; assembly: GCA_037127315.1. Lineage (NCBI taxonomy): Eukaryota > Metazoa > Mollusca > Cephalopoda > Sepiida > Sepiidae > Ascarosepion > Ascarosepion bandense. The sequence continues at coordinate 1,957,773 of JBBBDQ010001380.1, read as the reverse complement.
GCTTACACCTCCACATACACTGAGTGTGCCTGATATTTATAAATTTACTTTCAGTGGTCGTAAATCGATGATAAACTAACGTGTTGATAAGCAGCGTACAGGGGAAATGAGGCTGATTTGTCTTAATAAGAAGAGTAATGTGCGTGCGGACAGTACGATGGAAACAGGATAGAGTGTATCTGATTGTTTGCATTAGAGCCTGTGGCAAAGTAGCGACAGGCGTGCAACACTCCTCTGTAGGAACAATGCTACAGGATGAAAAGTTAGTCATCACCCATAAGGCCGTGTAAACGATTTTGTACAGTATTAAAGCCGGTAAGCAAAACGGTAACTGTCTCAAGCACAGATATAGCAGCAATACTCCATTTTGGCTTTTTTTAAAACCTTTTTTTTTAATAATCATATCACCCCAAGCAAGGCATTTTACTGCCACTGTTTTGCAGGGTGTTACATTTTTTTTTTTAATCATATCACCCCAAGCAAGGCGGTAACGCCACTGATGCGCAGGGGGCTACGAAAGGGTAAAAAGAATGGAAAAGAGAAAGCCGGAAACCACATCCTAAACAGGAAACAAGGGATGAGCCTCTTCACCTGTTCAATAGATGAGGGTGGAGTGTGAACCGGGCGATAGTTTAGTCTATCTACTCCAATTGAAAAAAATAATAAAAAAGGAAAAGAGTGAAAAGATTGGAAAAAGAGAAAACCGGAAACCGCATCCTAAACAGGAAACAAGGGATGAGCCTCTACACCCGTTCAATAGATGTGGGTGGAGTGTGAACCGGGCGATAGTTTAGTCTATCTACTCCAATTGAAAAAAAAATAATAATAAAAAAGGAAAAGAGTGAAAAGATTGGAAAAGAGAAAACCGGAAACCGCATCCTAAACAGGAAACAAGGGATGAGCCTCTTCACCTGTTCAAAAGATGTGGGTGGAGTGTGAACCGGGCGATAGTTTAGTCTATCTACTCCAATAAAGAGTGACAGATTATAGGGAGGGTGTTAAGAAATGGGTAAAAGAAGAATGACTGTGGCCATAAAGTGAAGGATCAATTTATATATTGATTGTAGTGTAGAATTGATCCCCCACTTTATATCCACATTATAATAGTATAGAATTTTTTTTATAATCATACCGCCCCAAGCAAGGCATTTTACTTCCACTGTTGTGCAGGGGGTTACATAGGAGGAAATTTATGAGAAAGAGTGACAGGTTATAAGGGTTGCCAGGAAGTGCGTAAGTGAAGGATGAGAATACTGATGAGCGTGGAGTGGATGGAGAAAGGAGCATGAGAGAGAGGATGCAGGTTAGTGAGATAGGAGATGACTATTGACTTTACATTTAAATTCCTAAATTGTAGCTGTCGGGGAAGCAAATAAACGGAAAGGAATTCCACAGACGGGAAGTGCGAGAAAAGAAGCTGTTGGAGTAGAATTTGCGTTTACATTTTTTTTTGTTTCACAGTGAAAGGGTGGGACCTAGTTGCTAATCTTGTGGCTCAAGTAAATTCATATATAGGGGGCACCAGTGAGCTAAGTTCATCGGAGCAGAAGTTGTGAAAGTATTTGTAGAAGAGACACAGGGAAGAGACATTTCACCGGTTAGAAAGTGACTGTATCTGAGCTGCCAAGTCAGGATCGATCATATTACAGATTCTCTATTGGATTTTGTCAAGTACCCCTAGGTGGATAGATTGTTCATAATTTTATGCTTAGGCTTTTTTTCTTTAGGAAGTGCGTTGTTATGTGGTGGATATCGGGACGAGAAATCGCAGAGCCGAGTTGGGATTCGAGTTGAATTTTTTGCATTGAATTACACGCGAATCTTCTCCCTCCAGCTAAGTCTTAAAAAGCAGGACAGCTTGGGCTATGTAGCCTTGGTTGGCAATTAGTCTACCACAGAAAGAAATCTCAACATAACACGGGAAAATATAAAGCCTAGTCAGACATGTCTCTTTCAAGACATGATCGCCCAAGCACACGCACTTAACTGACTGCTTATGATGATGTCGACTCATAAGTAGAAATTATGTTGTGTAAAAAGTATCCGGCATTTATTTATTTATTTTTTTTATTTTTTGACAAAACATTTTATTCATAGTAAATCGTCACATTATTATAAATTCATCAAAATATTTCCCCATCTTTCTATATTCTTATCCCATCTTTTAGCTAAACTGTGCATGCCTTCTCATTTTTCTTCTCCTTTTTCTATGTGCCCTGTCCTTTCAGGACGTAGGCGATTGTGGCTTTCGAAATCTCCCTATTTCTGGTGGCTTTCCTGTTACACCATGCAACCCTCGTTCCGTCATCCACCTCTAGTGGGTCTCCTGTTACACCACGCAAATGAACACTTGTTCCGTCATCCACCTCTAGTGGCTCTCCAGTTACACCACGCAACCCTCGTTCCGTCATCCACCTCTAGTGGCTCTCCTGTTACACCACGCAACCCTCGTTCCGTCATCCACCTCTAGTGGCTCTCCAGTTACACCACGCAACCCTCGTTCCGTCATCCACCTGCTCAGGTCCTTCAAATATGTTACCCGCTGCTTTTCCCTTTTTCCCTCTATCTGGCCCTGTTAGTACCAGGTCCTCGAAGCCCTTCTTCCTCATTGCATGTCCCAGGAACTTTAGCTGTCTCCCTGATCATCATCATCATCATTTATCTATCACACCCAGATGGTGCATAGGGCAGCAACTTTTGTTGCTGTTTTTGTAACAAACTGTTTCTTACGGGGCAAGGTTGTTAGCCCGGCCCGCAACCCCCAAATCTGGTATTTCTAAATGGTTACCCATTTAGTACTGACCAGGCTCGATGTTGCTTAACTTCGGTGATCAGATGGGAACTAGTGTATTCAACAGGATATAGCCGTGGACTGTCTCCCTGATGCGCAGTATTAATTTTCTTTTCGTTTCTATCCTTTCCAAAATCTCATCATTGCTCACATGCTCGATCCATGATATTCGCAGCTTCCTTCTGTAGAACCACATTTCAGTTCTTTAAGGTTTTCCTTCATCTTCGGTGATATTGTCCAGCATTCACTATTGAAAAATAACAAGTATTTAGAGAGAATCTTTCAAAAATAAAGATATATGATCTAGTATGTTCTACTATAAAACCCTTAACTGGGGACAGGAGAGGAGATTAATCCATACGTTTTCAAAAGTGTATTTGCATATAAGGGACTCCACTTGAATACCCTGCATTCACTTAAACACTGGTACCCTTGCGAAAGGTATTAATCCGTCCCCTCCCCCAAGTTTTTGGTTAAATAACAGGGTAGCTATTGGGGACCCTGCTCTTAAAAACAAATCCCAATGAATCTTGATACTCGAAAAGAAAAAGTATTACTAGACACAAAAACTTATATAAAAACAAACAATAAATTGTTGAAAGAAAATTGTATTACCAGCAATAAATAAATAAATAAAAATTTAGTTGGCAATAAATGACCCGCCGAGGTTGATATACCATGAAACGAAACAACCAAACAACCAACATAATGGACTGTATAAAAACAACTATAAAATCATTATCCTATTGAAAAATGTCCAATATTTAGAGAGAATCTTTCAAAAATATTATTTAAACATTCAGCTGAATGCCATACGTGATACATGTTTGATGCATTACTGACTTAGCGAATGATTTTCCCACATTGGGTTGCCGTCTTTTCTACGGTAGACTGGCTGCCAACCAAAGCTATATGATCCAGCATGTTCTACTATTCAACCCTTAACTGGGGACAGGAGAGGAGATTAATCCATACGTTTTCAAAAGTGTATTTGCACATAAGGGATTGTAAAAAAAACTATAAAATCATTGTTATTGAAAAACGTCCAATATTTAGACAGAATCATTCAAAGGACATTATTTAAACATTTAGTATAACTGTCGAAACAATAATGAAATGTAGAGTCAGGTCCACGACAAGATTTTGTTAACATTGTGAGAAATATAGGATAAGAAATTTTGCTTTGTAGACGAGACAAAGAAGTACAAGCAAATAAATGATACACTCGAATAAGGGTATAAAAAGCACAAAGGCCTTAAACATTATAATAAGAACAAAATTGAGAATACTTGTCGAAAAATCAGAATATTTAGGATTATACTGGAAATCAATACGCAATCACATTCGAATTCGTATAGGTAGAACTTGACAGCGTATACACTATCAAAGTGTTTCGACGATATAGAGGCGATCGAATATTGACAGCGCAATCATTTTAATGTCTGAAAAATTATCGGAACACTCTTTTTCATGTTACTAATTATTCGACAGAACACACAACGTTGTCATCTTGCTTTGTGCACACCCACATACACATACATACATACATACATACATATATATATATATATGTGTGTGTGTGTGTGTGTGTGTGTGTGTGTGTGTGTGTGTGTGTGTGTGTGTGTGTGTGTGCGGTTTATATAGAGATGACGGATTAATGATAGCAACAGACAACAAAAGAGAAGATGATGAAATAAGGAAAGAGCTTTTTCAAATTATTCAAAGAACTAGATTTTTATATTATAGTTGACACAAAATATAAAGTGGTACAATATTTAGATGTAGAACTTAATTTACAAACTGGAAATGTCTCGCCATACATGAAAACAGGCACTAAGTTATCATACATAAATGCAAAGTCCAATCATGAAAATAGTATAATTAAACACATTCATAAAGGAATAGAACACAGACTATCTAATAATTCGTGAAACAAATCAATATTTAATGAAAAGAAAAATATCTATGAAGATGCACTAAGAAATTCTGGCCATAAAACATTTTACAATATAATTCTCAACCAAACAGACAAAATAAAAACAACAATAGAAAACGAAACATTATCTGGTTCAACCCACCATTTAATTTAGAAGTAAAGACCAAAAAAGGTATAATATTTTAAAACTAATAAATAGACATTTTCCAAAAGAATCAGAACTAACCAAAATTTTCAACAGAAACACAATCAAACTAAATTATAGTTGCACTACTAATTTAGATAGTTTCATAAAAAAACAGAACGCCATTTCAAGACGGTCTGAACAACTTCAAACGGATCCAACGCCATTATTTGGAACTGGACTCTATTTCTCTCTTCCATCTTTCCTTCTTTCTCCTCTTTCCCCTGATATTTATTGTCATTTATTTGTTTGTTTGTAATTTTATGTTTATTATTATTATTTTTATTGTTATCCATCTCTTCATTTTAAGAAAAGATTCATTCCAAGAACTTTTGTACCAGATGGAGGATATATTGTAAGGTCTGATGATATGAGCTGATTAAACTCATTGAAATGGGCTATAGTTTATAAACAATATGACTTGTTGAGTTTTCCTTTATAAACAATATATATATATTGCTGCTTTGAATATTCCTGCTTCATCTAGTTTTGCGCTTCTGCTATATATTTAGAGATTCTTGATGAAATCCAAGGAAGAATTTCAATGTTACTGGTCTTAACTTTCCTTCTATATCATATGTTTAAAAATTTGTTGTTCCCCTATGCTTTGAATATTACTGCCACATATGGTCTGGTGCTCCTGCTATATATTTAGAGATTCTTGATGAAAAAAGAATCAGCAATGTTATTAACCCGGTTCTGGGATCTCTAATTTCCATTTCTCATCGCCATGACGTAGTCTAACTGTGATTTTCGCTAATCTTTTTTTTTTCTTTTATTGCAACTCTTCTGATAAACTCCTCTCTATTTGATCAAGACATTAATTTAAACTCAGTGCATAATTAGCAGCAAGATTTCATCATTTTACAGCTGAAATGGCTAGATGTAACAGTAAGTTCTATGCAAACAGTTTCTTCGCTCGCCTGTGAAACTCTGTTTCAGTTTCTTGCTTCCTTGTCAATTTTGGTCTTCAAAACTTTAAAAGCAGTGATAACCGTTATCTTCTTAATTCTTGTGCTTTTATTGTTTCTGTTTTTTATTTATTTATTGCCGGTAATACCGTTTTCTTTCAACAATTTATTGTTGTTTTTATATACGTTTTGTGTCTAGTAATAGTTTTTTCTTTTCGATTACCAAGATTCATTAGGATTTGTTTTTAAGGGCCGGGTCCCCAAGTCCTACCCTGTTATTTAACCCATGACTGGAGGGAAGGGACGGATTAATATCTTTCGCAAGGGTACCAGTGCTTAAGTGAATGCAGAGTATTCAACTGGAATTCGAACTCGGCTCACCGATTTCTCTTTCCGAGCCGATATCCACTGCACCACAACGCACATCCGTCACTAAACGCTTACAGCACCTGGTATTCCCCAGCGGTCACCTATCTAAGTACTGACCCGGCTCAACGTTGCTTAACTTCGGTGATCGAGCGAGAACCAGTGTATTCAACGTGCTATGGCCGTAATCTCCAGAAATAAGGTTTTCTTTTTTTCTTTGTGGAATTTTGCGACGCAGATAATTAACAGAGAAACCTTTTTTGTATTTTTTTCTTTGTTTTTTTTTTTACTGAAGAAAGATAATTTCTTTTTTGAAATTTTTTGAGACAATTCCAGTTGAATCGTGCCTCTAACTCCATTGCAAAATGTCTAATACAGACGGTCAGCATCGGCTTTTGGGTGACGCATTCTATTGCTTGTGGTTTGTGTACGGAATTTTGTACCTATTTTTTTTTTTTTAGTTCTGTAAAGTTCCAATCTATTATGTTGAGGCTATAAGTTACAACTGAGTTATCAACGGTGTTAATGGCTGATATAATATTTTTCGAATTTAATTCAGTTTTTATTATAACTCATATACATACCTTCCTGATTATTTATTTCAACTTCCATTGCCTTCATTCTTTTTTTTTTTTTTTTTTATAAGCGTTTCACCCCGAGCAAGGCATGTCACTGCCACTACTGTGCAGGGGGCTACGTAGAGTGGAGAAAGGCTGATTAAATATAGGAAATAACAGAGGGTGGGTGATAGGCGGGTGAGGATACCGAGAATGAGGGTTGGGTAGATGAGAGTGTTGTGAAAATAGTTGGGAGTTAGTGTGATAGGAGGTGTCTATTGACCCTACATTTAAACACCTGGAGATTGTAGCTGTTGGGAAAGCAGACTTGTGGAAGGGAGTTCCACAGGCGGGAAGCGTGAGAAAAGAAGCTGTTGGAGTAGAATTTACGGTTACATCTTATTTGTTTAACTGTAAAAGGGTGGGACCTAGTTGCTAATCTGGTATCTCGTGTAAATTCGTGCTTAGGCGGCACCAGTGATCTAAGCTCATCGGAGCAGAAGCCATGAAAGTACTTGTAGAAGAGGCACAGGGAAGCTACATCACGCCGGTGTGAGATACCCAGAAACTTGTAAATACCTTCATCGTCGAGGATCCTTTATAGGGGATATCTTATCTATTCTTTTTCTGTTAGTGGAAGTCCGTTCAAGAGAAGGGTAGTTGCATATTGTTGCAGGTTAACGGAATTGGGCCTTGTGGTAGATAACCCACTATAAGTCATAAAATGATTATAAAATCAAGAAAAGCAAATTCAGTAGAAAATAACATTGATATATATATACACATATCAATTGATGTTTTTACAATTAAAGTAATACTTGAATATAAGTCCAACGGAGGTTAAAATATTCATGGAAAATAATAATGCTGCGAAAGATAATTAGTGCTTAGGAATGTGACGAGCGGGGGTATGTGAGGAATGTCTTTGAAGTAGTCGCTCCTTAGGTCAGTAAGTACTTTTGAGACAGGGAGAAGGAAACTGGCAAGCATAGTAGCCGCTCGACTTAAGTCAAGAGGATATTAATTACACTCTTCTCCTTGGTTTCTTCCTGGTCTGTCTGTCTGCTGGGTGCTTTTTGTCTCGGCTTTTTATATCTGCTTTTTGGATCAAAAGCAGCTGGTTTGGAATTTCACTCTTGTATTTGATTCTGGGCTTGCCATTGGCTGGTAAATAAAATTCGCGTTGGCTCGCGAAATGGAAATTTGATATTTGATTAATTTTTATTTTTCAACCGGAACATCTGCGCGAATACACCTACGCAGAGACGACTTTTGTTCATTTGCTTTCTGGTCGTTATAGAGCAAACATCCGGTCCCTCGCTTTTGCACGGTATCACCACACCTTAATCACAGTATCTACATCAACAATCATAATTTCTTTACTAATACGTTTTCCTCTCTTCATTTATCTAGCTTGCATAAATTACCGCTGAAACTTTTCTCACTCTTTAAAAGCTTTCCCATTTTATCATCATTCTTTGTAATTTCATGTCGTCCATATAAAATAAACGATTTATCTGTTTATTTATTTAGACATACATTATTAATGTGAGAGTCACATATATCACTTCCAGAATGACCTATTCTACGTAAAGAGTCTTCATGATCCACGAGTGTGGGATTTACTCAAATGTTTTTATGTTGTCTATCCATGTTACCCTGAGCCTTTCACGAATTAGCCTATTTATTTAACCACCACAGAGGACCTTTTATATCCGCCGTTAACATATCTTGTCCTAGACTCCCGGAGAGCAATACCCCACGTCTTTTTAGTCTTATGTTTTCCATTGACTTGAAGTGGAGAGACTATATCGAATCAATAGCTGCATCTACTGCAAGGAAAGTTGGAACACTGTGCCGTGCCAGAAGGTTTTTCGCGTCAAAATCCATCTTACACATCGACATGTCGAAATCGGTCACATTCTCACCGATGTCACATGGCCTCTCTCTTACGTTTTTGCAAATATTTTTCATGGCAACTACTCTGACAATATTTTTCTCTATTACCAAGACTACATGAATTCATGTGTGCTACTAGATGGGAATATAGGTCCCATTCGTATACACTTGAAATTGATAAATGTAACTGCCACTTCTACTCTAACATTTTTTTCTATCACTTCCCATCAGGAGACCTCCCTTCTGTTTCTATGCTTCCCTGATAACTACAATCTTCAGAGATGGAAATACAATATCAAGCGCTATCATCTATTTTCTTGAACCTCGTTCATTTTTTCCCTTTCCTCAATTCTCTCTATTCGCAGTTTTATTTCACATTTCCTGCAACCCTCTGCATACTAGCGGCATTACAGCTTTGATTGGGGTGACATGATTAAAAACATTCAAAGACAACTCATCTTAAGAACCCCTCTGACAACTTTTTGCTCAGTATTGTGTTCTTCCAGGTGTAACAATTCCACTGATTTCTCTAAAACATGATGCATGAAATAGCTCATAAAGGCACTATTTTCCTTCATCTTATAAAAAGAAAACCACGTGGATGCAAATTTCTTGACAACGTCGTCAGTTGACTGATTTATTTATTTTTGTTTGGTTTCTTTACTCGTATGAATTTCCAAGTGAGAGAGAGAACCACGACCGATGATTGTCCGAGCGGCAGGTTATTAAACTGTCCTCTACCAGGGAACATCTTAATTCCGTCTGCAATCAGCCGACTCATGGGTCAGCCACGATCTTTCTCCTCCCGATTCAACGGTCTCAGCGAAAACCCCCAGAAGACTCTCTCGGTCAATTCTCTGTTTTTTTATTTTTTTTTCATTTTAAAACTCTTCCTTTTCTTTCACGCTTTTTTTGTGTTTCTAGAATCGCTTAGATTTCTCCCGAACCATCCCGAATCTGAAGTAATTTATTTATTCATTTACTTTTAGAATCAGATCCATGACCTAATTATAGCTAGCACTGGTCGATTTCATTCACCTGTGAAAGCGTGGCGTGGCGTGCCCTTGTAGACCTCGTTGACCTTTCGATTTTAAAAAGCTTTTCACGAAATAACGTCTGTTGTTTGGCGACTGGATAACCAGTGAGCTCACGTTTCTAGTGTTGCTAAAACTCCCTATTTTCTTTTCTTTTTCCCATTTTTATATTCTTACTGCTACGTGATGTCAGTTCTTCAATACGGTTGTGAATGCTGGACAATATCATCGAAAATGAGGACAAAACTGGAAGCGGCCGAAATGTGGTTCTACAGAAGGATGCTACGGATATCGTGGACTGAGAATACAAGCAACGACGAGGTGTTAGAAAGAATGGCAACAAAAAGGAAATTAATGCTGAGCATCAGGAAGAGACAACTGAAGTTCCTGGGACATGCAATGAGGAAGGAGAGCCTGGAGAACCTGATACTGACTGGACAGATAGAAGGAAGGAGAGACAGAGGAAGGCAGCGGATAACATATTTGCAGGGACTGATCAGGTGGATGACGGAACGGGGGTTGCCAGGAGCAACAGGAGCAAACATACTAAGAGCCACAAGGGATAGGGAGACGTGGAGAACCATGATCGCCTACGTCCTGAAGGGACAGGGCACATAGAAGAAGAAGAAGAAGAAAAGAACCTAATATAAATATGCTCCGAAATTTATCATATGCTACCCATTATATAACGCAGATGGCTTATGAGTAGTATGGGGTTTAACAACCTTGTAAGAAGCATCATGTCATTAAACAGTATTACTATAATGGTCATTAAATTGGCATACGTGATACACGCTTGGTCGATCATGTCTTTTTGACTGACTGACTGACTGACTGGGCAAAAGATTTTACCGCAATAGTTTGCCATTACTTTTTGCAGTAGAGTGGTTGCCAACCAAGGCTATAGAACTCAATCTGTCCTGTTATTTGACCCATAACTGGAGGGAAGAGACGGATTCATACCTTTCCTAATGGTAAGCAACGAATTCAACTAGAAAAAAGAAAACCTTATTTCTGGAGATTACGGCCATAGCACGTTGAATACACTGGTTCTCGCTCGATCACCGACGTTAAGCAACGTTGAGCCGGGTCAGTACTTAGATGGGTGACCGCTTGGGAATACCAGGTGCTGAAAGCGTTTAGTGACGGATGTGCGTTGTGGTGCAGTGAACTTTGAATGGTATGAGTATTAATAAAAGCCGATATCCAACTTAATCGTACGAAGAGTAATGAGTGTTAAGTTTCGAATTTTGTCAATTTCTATAAATTTCCACCTAAGAATTTTTGCTTCTTTTTGGCCATTGTTGTTCTTCGATGTTGTCCGTCTTTTTCTCCAGATCGTTTAGCCATTTAGCGTTTGTGCCATTTACCATCTTCCAAAAGGTTATGCTTACTTCTCTGTCTAGTGGTATATCTCTCTTGAAAATGTTTAGCTTCCGCTTTCTCTGTCAAGTTTCTTTGGCTCTGTTTCAAATATCTTCTTTTGTCTACAGAGTTTTTCTTCATTTCTTGAACCTACGGAAACGTTATACTTTAATTTGGGTTTATTATTATTATCAACACATTCCGATTCCTGCTATAGTCACACTACCTACCAATTCTGTGGAAATACCTAAGGTAGGGATTGGTGTGTTGTTACGGGTACATTTCATTATTTTTTTTCTACCTCCCATACCATCATTAGCATTACATGGACAAAATTCTTTCTTAGTATGTGGGTTGTACTTATTAAGATTTTTTTGTATTTTTATAGGCGGGGATTTCTAGGGATTTTTCAATGTGTTGTTGTGCACTTTTTTCATCATTCCAAGCGCACCTACAATCCCTTGTTCTATTATTCTTTTCAATTTCCACATTTTGTTTTATATTTCAATTTACAAGTCTTTATACTACGATAGGTTTTCAAATTCTTTAGTTGCTATGTTGCTATCTGATGGGCAAGCAATATCGATTAGTACGCAAGTTTTTCTTTTCGGATTTTGACAATAATGCTCGGCCTATTTTCTTGTAATCCCGTCTTTCTATTCTTGTAACCTGTTGTAGGGGATGTTCATACCAGTGTTTGATATACATATTTTCCTACGTGTTTTCCCGTTGTCCAGTGTAAATATTGACCCACTCTATCGTGACGTTTTTTATATTCATCAGGCGCAAGAACATTACATCCTGAGAATAGATTATTATTATTATTATTATTATTATTATTATTATTATTATTTTGTCATTTTTCATCATATTTTGATTTCTTCTAAGGTCGCACTACATACCAAGTCTGCGGGAAGACCTAAGGCAGGTCGCGGTGTGTCGTTATGGCTCCATTTCATGTTTTTTCTATCTCCCCTAGCGTTACATAGACAAAGTTTCCCTTAGTGTGTGGGCTGTCCTTTTTTTTATATCTCTTAATTTTGTGTTTCCAGGAATTCTTTCAATGTGTATTTTTGTTCCATTTTGTATCATTCCAAGTGCACCTACTATCACTGGCACGATTCTTGTTTTCAATTTCCACATTTTTTTATATTTCAATTTCCAGGTCTTTATATTTTGACAATTTTTCGAATTCCTTGGTTGCTATGTTACAATCCGCTGGACAAGCCATATCAATTAATAGACACGTTTTTTTTTTCTGGTTTTTAACAATGTCCGGCCTATTTGATTCAATTTTTCTGTCTGTGTAGATGGTGTAATCCCATAGAATGGTGACATCTTCTATTTCTGTAACCGGTGCTGGGTGATGTTCATACCAGTGTTTGTTTACAGATTTTCCATAGTGTTTGCACATATTATTATTATTATTATTATTATTATTATTATTATTACACTTAAAGAAGAGCACTAAGAAAAGACACACAGTGTTTGACAATGTTCGCGAATACTTTGACACGGAGAGCTTTTCCTGCTCATTCGTCAGAATGATGCCGTTTCAGATAAAAAAAAAAACGATGCTGCTTTGGGTTGAAATTTTCAGGGCTACTTGTTCAACACTTAAAGGAAACCCACCTGAAAGACATCGATCTAATAATCTAAAAATCTAAATAAGATTCTGATAACACACATACACACACAGAGGTATATATATATATATATATATATATATATATATATATATATATATATGTATGACTATTTACGCTCTCACACCATGATTGAGCACTCTAGAAGAATGGTAGATTTTGAAAAACAGTACCTACTCTGGCATGTACGCATCGCTCATTCAGTAATGAATTAGAGCACTGTGGCTGTTGGGTGTGCATAATGATAATATACACGCTAAAAAGTCTACCATCTTCTACCGAGCGCCCATAGTCCAGAAATGGAATCGCCGACTGACGCTAATTCGGTCGGGTTTCAATCCTGGGTTAAAAAGCAATCGGAGTCTAACCGTACTGATGAGCTGTGATACAGCGAAACGGATCTGTCTGCGGATGACTATATATATATATTATCTGTTTAAATATTATTTTTAATGGATACTCGTACTTGAGTTGCATATTTCATACTCACAGTTTAAGAAATTTGAATTTAATTTCCCTCGTTGTTCATGGGAATTAAATCTTATGAAGTTAAGCAACGGTTTTTTAATAATAAGATTAAGCTTTAAATATTCTGAGACGAAAATTTAAATTTAAATAAAAACACAAAAATAATAAAATCCCACACACATACACACACACACCCACACACACTTGTGTAGGCAAGAAATAACCTTAAAAATTTACAAGTATTTCACTTTGTTTTCTTTTTTTTTTTCAATTGGAGTAGATAGACTAAACTATCGCCCGGTTCACACTCCACCCACGTCTATTGAACAGGTGAAGAGGCTTATCCCTTGTTTCCTGTTTAGGATGCGGTTTCCGGTTTTCTCTTTTCCAATATTTTCACTCCTATGTAGTCCCCTGCACATCAGTGGCTTTACCGCCTTGCTCGGAGTGATATGATTAAAAAAAAAATTAAGGTGAGGGCCGACAAAGAAAATGTTTGTGATTTCCCCAGCTTCTAATACAGTAATAGTTAGTCTCACATTTGCTCTGTAAATATTCTTAGCCTAGAGAAGTCAATAACGTTGTTGTCTTCTTTGCCATCGTATGCTGATTGGCTGCCTGTAGCATTACGTGCTCTTTTCACATGGAGTCAGGCATAGATTTCTATTCATGGCTTCTATCGATTTCCGTTTGAAATGAATTCTAACCAGACGCCATTTTGCTTTTGTTAGTTTTCATTTCCAAAAACAAATGCTCGCATAAAGACGTGAACAAATAAAACCAGTCGTTTGTACAGCCAAACAGAGAAGCGAACTTGTATAAAACAAACAATTTCCTTATTCAGCCTGGTTATATTTTAACACACCTCATATTGCAAATACAACTTAATCGAGATTAGATTAAAAAATTTAAAAAAGCCTAATATAATGTTGATGGAAGAATAAAACTAACCTATTTAAAATTTTTATAAGGATTATTTATAAGGCACTGTGGATTTAAGGAAATAAATTGTACAATCTTGACAGATAATGTAACTATAAATTTATATCAAGTATAATACATAGATTATCTGTATATATAAAAGGCAATCTATGAGTCTGTGTATGACTGTGAACTATGCAGGCCTACATTTTTGAGCTACGCCCTTTAAAGTTTCTAGGGACACATATTTACAGGGAAGCTGTGGTGATACCGATCAAAAGCGAGGGACCGGATGTTTGCTCTATAATGACCAGAAAGCGAATGAACAAAAGTCATCTCTGCGCAAATGTATTTGCGCAGATATTCCGGTTGAAAAATAAAAATTAATCAAATATCAAATTACTAAATGTAATAGTTGAATATTTAAATTTTTACATTTCATGATTTATCACCCTTGATTTTTTCCCTGCATTTTATTATTTTTGTTTTTTTATTTAAATTTAAATTTTTAAATTTAAATTTTAAATTTTCGTCTCAGAATATTTAAAGCTTAATCTTGTTATTAAAAAAACTGTTGCTTAACTTCATAATATTTAATTCCCATGAACAACGAGGGAACTTAAATTCAAATTTATTAAACTGTGAGTTTGAAATATGCAACTCATGATTGTATAACGCATGAAACTTTCAGATGTGCCATGTACGCGAATTTTATTTACCAGCCAATGGAAAGCCCAGAATCAAATACAAGTATGTATTCCAAACGAGCTGTTTTGATCCAAAAATCAGATATAAAAAGCGGATACAGACAAGACCCCAGCAGACAGACTGACCAAGGAGAATAGTGTAATTAATATCCGCTTGACTTAAGTCGAGCGGCTACTACATTCGCCTCCCTTTACCTCGCATCACTTCTTCACTGTCTCAAAAATACTTACTGACCTCAGGAGCGACTACATCAAAGACATTCTTCATTTACACGCTTCCCACATTCCTAAGCCTTTAATCTCTTTCAGCTCATTATTTGCCATGAACATTCTAACCTCCGTTGGACCTTTATTATTGTTTTAATTGTAAAACATTAATTGCTATGTGTATATATAAATGTTATTTTCTACTCAAATTTCCTTTCTTGATTTTATAATCATTTTATAACTTATAGTGGGCTATCTACCACAAGGTCAAATTCCGTTAATCTGCAACAATATAATACTACCCTCCACTAGAACGGACTCCCACTACTACTAGAAAATAATAGATAAGCAACCCACTATAAAGCCAGGTCGACACATACTTTTTGAGTTTAAGTTCAGCAATTTCCCTTTCGCACTTTTTGGGCAATGGAGCCGATTGTTTACATTTGTTCCGTAAAACATCTAAGATCTAAGATGGTTGCTGACTTACGTCACAGAAATCAAATCACACGTGTCAAACGCGACTAAAATATTTTTCTATTAAAAAAAAATAAAATGAGCCTTTTAATCTTTATTACGACGTTTTAAAAATTCATTTAGTCAACAAAAAAATGTGAATATTTTCCCTCGTAATTTTGAAACAAAAGAAATATTTTTAAAAAGTGATTTTTCAAACAAAAACAAAATATGTAAAAAAAAAAAAGAAGTGCCAATGGTTAATTTAATTATTTAAGTCTTTTTTTTTTTCAGATTTAATATTTTATACTTCAGAAAATAAAATTTTTAAAAGAAAAGTTTTTTTTTTGCTAAATATTTCATGCAGGAAATCAGCTGTCTGTAATTATCACTAATTCCTGTGGCATTAATGTAAGTTTTTCCTCTAAAATTAAATCGTTTACATTTTTAAATATTCTTCGAAAATTTCTGAACTGAGAGTATAATATTTTTTATCTTTCTAATTTTAGTAAAATGAAATAATTTTTATTTTTATATTAAACTCATTTAGTAAAAAATGTAAATATTTTAGCCCGTAATTTTAAAACAAAAACAAACGCTATGTTGTTTACAATGTCACACAAAACATCAAATCACGTTTACGTAAAGCAAAATAAAATAGTTTTTTAATGGAATTTTTTAGCAATTTTTAAACAACAGTTTTTTAATATAATTATTTTTTATATAACCGAGTCCTACTACTAAAATGTTCTGAGTTGCACGGGCAACGCCGGGCTATGATGCTAGTACCGAATATATGAAAGTTCAGATAAAAAGTTCCTAGGCTGACCAAGATACTTTCATAGAGTGAGAGTAAATGAAGTTTATTTTTCAGTTTACTTTCCCCATCCGTTCGACACAATTCTTCCATCGATTTGCGGGCCTTGGATCTCATCCGTGAGTATTCGCAACTCTTTTAAGTAATATGCTAACATAATTGCTTAGCTGATTTATAGTCAATTTCTTAAAAGTCATGGTGAAATCGATCAATGTTTTGCTTAGTAGTGGTAATTACAGGGCATTCAGACCTTGGGACATCATCTTCTAGGCTTCCATTTACCTACGTAAATTCAGATACCCAAGCGCCATTCTGTAATGTAAAATCCATGTAGACATGATCTGCCTTAGGGGCTAAATGCAGGTACTTGATAATACAACAACGCCATTTTTTTTCATTTTTAAGAGAAGTCGCGACTAGTTACTATTAAATTCTTCTTTGAACAATCATTTGTCAGTTTAACGGAAAAATAAAATCTACATTTTTTAAAAGAGGTCGGTTCTAGTTTGTATTGAAGTTATATTTGATCAATTAGATGTCAGTTTAATTTACAAAAAATAAAATACACTTAATGTCAGTATGAATGTCCTTCGGGGATAAATAGAACCACAATGCCAAATTTTGTTCATTTTCAAGGGAAGTCGCTCCTAGTTAATTTAGAAGTCTTCTTTGAACACGTAGATGTCAATTTAACTTACAAAAAATAAAATACACTTAATAATGTCAGTATGAATGTCCTTTGGGGCTAAATAACACCATGATACCAAGTTATGTTTCATTTTTTAGAGAAGTCACTACTAGTTACTACTGAAGTCTTCTTTGAACAATCACATGTCAGTTTAATGGGAAAAAATAAATACACTTAATAGTATCAGTATGAATTTCTTTCGTGGCTAAATAACACCACAATGCCAAATTTTCTTCATTTTTCAAGAGAAGTTGCTACTGGTTACTTTTGAAGTCTTCTTTGAACAATCAGATGTCAGTTTAAATAACACCACAATGCCATATTTGTTCATACTCCATTTAAGTCGCTTCTAGTTACTTTTGAAATTATGTTCGAACAATCAGATGTCAGTTTAACTGGAAAAAATAAAATCCACTTGATAATGTCAGTATGAATGTCCTTACGGCCTTAAGAACACAACGATGATTTAGTTCATTTTCAAGAGAAATAGCTACTAGTTACTTCGAAATTCTTCTTTGTAAAAACAAATGTAAGTTTAACTGAAAAATATGTCCTGCGAGTATCAGATTTTCAAAGCCCTCTTTCCTCATATTTACTAGAAACCTCAATTATTATATAAACTGAAAAAATAAAATCCACTTAATAATGTCACTTTGATGTCCATCTGGGCTATGTAACACCACAATGCTAAAATTTGTTCATTTTCAAGTAGCTACTAGTTACTTTTGAAGTCTTCTTTGAAATATCAAATGTCAGTTTAAATAACACCACGATGCCAAATCGTTTATATTCAAGATAAGTTCTTACTAAGTACTTTTGATGTTATCTTTGAACAATCAGACGTCATTTTAACTGGACAAAATAAAGTCTAATTCATAATGTCAGTATGAATGTCCTTCGGGGCTAAATAAAACGACAATGCCAAATCTTGTTCATGTTCAAGAGAAGTCGCTACTAGTTAATTTTGAAGTCCTCTTTGAACAATCATATGGAAAAAAAATTCACTAAATATTGTCAGTATGAATGTCTTTCGGGCTAAATAAGACTACGATGCAAAAAATTTAGTTTATTTTCAAGAGAAATCGCTACTAGTTACTTCAAAATTCTTCTTTGTAGAATCAAATGTCAGTTTAACTGGAAAAAATAAAATCCACTTAATAATATCAGTATGAATGTCCTTCGGGGCTAAGTAACACCAAAAAGTTAAATTTTGTTCATTTTCAAGAAAAGTCGCTACTAGTTACATTTGAAGACTTCTTTGAACAATCAGATGTACCTTTACCTGAAAACAAAAAAGGAATTTTCTACAAGAAAAGTTGAACATGATGTATGCAAATTTTCGCAGTTCTAGTAAAATCCCTTCATAGTCACCCTATAAACGTTTCAACTCACATTTGTAGATGTTTGGATAACTTTCTTTTATTTTACTTATTTTGTATACACTGCGCAAGGATAGACATGTGACCTTTAACGACCAATCAGTGAATCTCAAAGAACAAAAAGGGGATATACACCAAGAAGAGGGTATGCTTTCCTGACGTGTAGGTAATTGCATTTTTTTTTTTTTTGACAAAATGAGGTACCGAACTTGTGAGCAAGACAACTTTCTAAATTCCACTAAGTTTTCTTTGCAGGTGTCAGAGACAATACATGTAACATATGAGTACATTTTCTTAGCAAGCTCACTTTATCGATAATCAAACCTTCATTTACATTCATGATTGATTTATTTCTACTACTTTTTATTTTTTCGAAATAAATATTTAGGTAAACAAAGATCAGTAGATACAGTCCGATAATACCGAAACTGCTAATATAGATTAATTAAAGCCAGCATATATTTTGATTATAGTATTTTCGTGTGCATAATACGTGTTATTTTAGAAAAAAATAAAGGTAAATAGTGGGTGTCGTATTATACACAAGTCCACGTTTGCAAAAATTTTACTCATGTTACAAATTAATCTGAAGTACTAAGATTGCAAATACACCGAGTTAGTACAATCTACACCCGATGTGAAATTATTTTCCAAATCAAATACACCTGAATAACTGAAAAAGCTCTTAACTAAGATTTTTTTCAAATTTAAACTTGTTTATTTCAACCTGCAGCAAAATATTCACTCGCCACCTGGTGGCGGGTGTGTAGGTTTGGCTAGGGAACAACCAGTTTGAGAAGCTACGACCAACTAAGAGAAGCTTAGTACCCAGATACCGCGTAAGTGGAGTCTCGTTTATCTTTGACCAGCGGCCTGAGCGTACGCTTGGGTTCCCCACATTAAAATCCGACCTTTTGTCACATCTTTCTCCAGTCGGTCGAAGGTAAATAAAACCCTCAGCAAAATACTCACTCGCCACCCAGAGGGGGTGGAGTAATATTTGACTAGCCACTCGAGCGTACCCGCTTGGGTAAAATCGTTTTTGTTTCACAACTTGCCTCAGTTGGGGTGCAAAGTAGATAACTATCTTCAGAAAATAGGTAACTAAATTTTCTACCATTTTCAATGGTTCCTGTTTGATATATTTAAAATTTACGAAAATGGAATGCCTTAAGTTATTATGGAGATTATACTAATATTAGCTTAAGGCCTCTAAAATATAATAATTTATTTTTTTCTTTTTGTCCATAATATGTATAAAACAATGAAAGACTTCAGGTGTCTTTACTTGAAAATATCTGTAAGTGAACAATTTTTGTTTGTATTGTTGTTGTTGTACCATTTTGCACATTATTTCTTATTTATTTTTTTTATTTTTGGTATGTGTGGGGACAGAAGATGGACCAAAGAATGACCGGGAATATTACAAAGGTCAGAAAGTGAACTCTTAACAGTACCCCCTGTCTTCGATTTTGTAACAGCAGGAACAATCTCCCTGCTGTTCACGGTTGTCAAAACCAGGAAATTGATGGTCGTCAGCAGGGAGATAATGAGGCGGCATTTAAAAGCCCCAAAAGTGCTGACAAGGTGTTCGAACCCTATGCGGGAGCCCTGCTTGAAAACATGAATGAAGTCGATAAAATGCAAACGCAACTTCTTCTCCAACAGTTTCTTTTCTCGCACTTCCGGACTGTGGAATTCCCTTCCACAAGACTGCTTCCCTGACGGATACAATCTCCAGGAGTTTAAATGTAAGGCCAATAGACACCTCCTAACACAATAACTCGCTTCCGTTCTTTCAAACACTCTTCTCATCCTCCCAACTACCTATCAACCCCCCCTTCTGACATTTCCTATATCTAACCACTCTTTCTATTTACCTTCCCCTATGTAGCCCCAAGCGCAATATTGGTAGTGGAATGCCTTGCTTGGGGTGAAACGATTAAAAAAAAAACTCCTGTTAACATTACTAATCTTTGGAGTAGATAGATATATCTATCGCCCGGTTCACACTCCACCCACGTCTATTGAACAGGTGAAGAGGCTCATCCCTTGTTCCCTGTTTGGGATGTGGTTTCCGGCTTTCTCTTTTCCAATCTTTTCACTATTACGTAGCCCCCTGCACATCAGTGGCATTACTGCCTTGCTCGGGGTGATACGATTTTAAAAAAAAAGGCAGAGTCCTGGCATGTAGAATCCTTACTATGAAATCGGTGAGGTTGCAAACTGACTAGATGTGCACCCGTAACATTAAAATAATTTTACACGGATTTTTCATGGACATTTCGGGGGATCAAATGGGGGCCTTTTTTTACCAGTATGAAAAAGTAGGGAGTGTCAAGAGTAAAGCATGCATTGCCAGCGGAGATGTTTTCTGGCAAGTGGCAATGGCCCGCAAGTGCTTCAGTGACATTCCCGATATATTAACGTGCCGAGGCCAAAATATGAAATTTCCTGTTTCTTAATAATCTACTCAGCTTCTGGAATATAATATGATAGAGTCATCGTCGTCGTCCTGCGGGGGGATGAGTAATATTTGATTAGCCACTCGAGCGCACCCCTCCAGTATTCCCTATGCATTTGAAACCCCGGCGCAGTTTATAGCGAAATTCGTAATCTTGTCAAATAGCTGAATACTTGATGCTTCGCCAGGGCTACCAAGGGTGTTTTCATTGTGACACTAACACTGGATGGGTTGCGTCCTGGCCCCATCTAGTTATTTAACCCATAACTGGAGGGAAGGGACGGATGAAAAGGGTTTAAATGATTATTTATTTTTTAATTAAATTTTTAATAAATCTTGGCAACAAACGAATGAATTATAATTCTTGTTTATCCCCTTAAGTGATATTATGACTTGGAAAGTTTGGTCACTGTGTCGGGCCAGGAAGTTTTTTTCCACCTGGATCCATCTTGCACATATACAAATCAACCATCCGACCGTGCATGGAATTCTGTTGTCATATATGGTCCGGCACCCCTGCTGTTCATCTCAGTGTTCTTGACAGGCTCCAAAGGAGAATCTGTACTGTGTTAGGTACCGACTTGGCGACTCGACTCCAGCCACTTCCCCACCGACGAGATGTGGCTTCCCTTTGTCTGTTCTATAAACACTTTCATGGCTTCTGCTCCAACGAACTTAAGTCACTGATACCTCTGCAACAGGTGTTTACTCGTGCAACCAGATTGGCAACTGGGTCCCACCCATTCGCAGTGAGATCAACCAAATGCAGACGACAATTCTACTCCTTCAGCTTCTTTTCTCGCACTTCCCGCCTGTGGAATTCGCTTCCATATTATTGCTTTCCTGCCAGCTACAACCTCCAGGAATTTAAATGCAGTGTCAATACTCATCTTTTAACCACTTGACTCTATTTCTTTCTTCACTACCCTGTATATCCTTTCCTTTCTATCCACCTTTGTAACTGTCATCACATTTGTACTCCCATCCTTCTCTTGCTCCTTTCTAACTGGTTCGTCTTTCTCTTCGCTCTCTTCTACTTAATCTTTTTTACTCTTATGTAGCCCCCTGCACGTCAGTGGCGTTACCGCCTTGCTCGGGGTGATGCGATTAAAAAAAAAAGAAAGTATCTTATCTTCTTATCTAAAGTTTAATCCAAACCAAAAAAGGGAACTCATAACTTTTTTCTATGCGCCGTGGCTCTTCAGGACGTAGGCAATCATGGCCTTCCACATATCCCTATCCGTAGTAGCCCGTAACACGCTTTCTATTGTTACCTACTCAAACCCCGCTCAGTCACCCCCTTGCTCAAGCCCGTCAAGTATGTTATGCTTTGCTCTCCGCTGTTTCTTTTCCTCTATCTGACCTGTGAGTATTAAATTCTTCAAGCCCTGCTTTCTGATCACATTCCCCAGAAACTTGAGCTGTCTTTTCCTAATGTTAATTATTAGCTCCTTTTTCGTTTTTACCCTCTCCAAAATTTCATCTTTGTTCACATATTCGGTCGAAGCTATCCTTAGAATACTTCTATAGAATCACATTTCGGTTACTTCAGGTACCTGTCTTATGATTTAACCCGGTTTCACTCGGATAGTTTAAAGAATAATAAGAATCAAAAGATATGATGAATTTACATAGCAATTTCTTAAACAACGTCCATCCTCATCACTTTTATGGATATAGATTTTCAGATGGAGCTCCATACTTTACCTCCAAGAGTACCAATTTTTATATCTCTGACCCCCCATTCCACGTTCACCGGGTCTATTCCCTCTCATTTTTCACGTTTTGCAAGTTTTACAATTTCCCTTTAAACAGCGTTTTCTCCAAATTACCATTTAACACTAAATCTCTATCTTTACCGACTCACGAGCATTTTAATGACTGAATTCTAGTAATAAAAAAATCCGATTTGATTATATGTATTATGCATTTTGACTTCGTTCTTCTTACTGTAGCCTGTTTATGTCCTTTAATAGGAATAAAATGAGCGATCATAGCTCTCCATAGCTTCCTTTAATATGTGTAAATTCTATTAACTCTATCTTTAGCGGCTCACAAGCATTTTAATGGATGAAATCTAGTAATAAATATCCGATTTGATTATTTGTATTATTCATTTTGCCTTCTTTCTTCTTGCTATTGCCTGTTTATGTCCTTTAATAGGAATAAAATGATCAATCATAGCTCTCCATAGCTTCCTTTAATATGTGCGAATTCTGCTGACTCCTTAGAATAGATCTCTTTGTTTCCTCCACGTTTTGGAATTCAGAATTTCCTTCTCTTAGTTTAGTTACTGTCAGACTCTTGAAAGTCCATGTTAGCTTACTAGTTAACCCGTAACTGGTAAAATAAGTAATGGATGAATGTATTTTTTACGAAAGTGAACGTAAACAATTAGCCCGGAAGTTGAATCCAGTTTAGCCTGTAGAGGGTTGGGCTCCGTCAGGCTATCTTGCCCAGGACACACCTTTTCTACAACAGATGCAGTACTGTGGTACTTCCACGACTCTGGGGAGTCACGTGACACGTGGCCCGTGAAACTATTTTTCTAGTTTCATTATCCATACTGTAAACTTTTTCACTGCCTGCGCATTCCAAAATGGATAGAACAGACTTACATCTTCTGCTTTTTTTAAAATGAAGCACCATTTTTAATATTACAAGCGGAACATGCGGATGGATAATTATGATTTCCTGGAAAAATTTTATTTTGTCATACTACAAATGATAGTAACGTCTTCAATCATAAAGGTATTGGATAATAAAATAACAATAACACAGAGTGTAATTTTATTAAAATATCTATAAAAGTAATGTCCATAGAAGATACTTTACTGTAATCTTATATTAGGCGGCCTATGCACAGACCATAACCAAAATAATGTACGCTATTTTGTGAGAGATTTTGAAAGAGAACATTTTTTTTATTCTGAAATACTTTCGGCTTTGTGTCACATCTAAGATACGCTTAGAAAATCACCATTTGTTTAAACAACTTTAAAAGATAAAACAAAAATAAATGGCTACGTGATAGTTAAACATCTTGATCTAAAGGCCTAAACTTGAGTGGTCTTGTCAAATCGAGGTTTTCATATGGATACCCTGCATGGCGCTCAACCCGTTCAGAAATATTTAAAGCATCAGCTGTATAGAACCGAATTCTAAGATTAGTGAATGTCTTCGAGCGAATAAACTCTGTCGGTCTCGAGTCTTGAATATTCCTGAATAGTCTCGTGAAAATATCGAGACCTTCATATGAGTGTGCTGCATGACAACAATTCCTTTCAGAATTATTCAAACCATCGGCAGTATAAATCGCTTTCTAAGATTAATGATTAACTAGCGGAACCCGTGGAATTTCCACGGAAGGATAATTATGATTTCCTGGAAACATTTTACTTTGTCATACTACAAATGATAGTAACGTCTTCAAACATAAAGGTATTGGATAATAAAATGACGATAACACAGAGTGTAATTTTATTAAAATATCTATAAAAGTAATGTCCATAGAAGCTAGTTTACAGTAATCTTATATTAAGCGGCCTATGCACAGACCATAACCAAAATACTGTACGCTATTTTGTGAGAGATTTTGAAAAAGAAAATGTTTTTTTATTACTGAAAAATCATGGCTTCTGTGTCTATTGTAAACAGAAAAGACCAACTGAGTAATGGCCAAGGGTGTAATGGCCAGAAGTTTTGTTATTAGGTCGCGGGATACGACAACAAACCTATTTTTACTATATTTTACAGTATACACACATATACACACACACACACAATTACTGTTACAACCACCACCTTAAGCTGCTACTGATACGGTAATGCTGTAGGATCTCTCCTCCTACTCTCTCACTCTTTACTACCCTTCCGTTTGGCAAATGCTGAGGAGAGTAGCGTTTAAAAAGATAGAGGGGACGGGAAAGCTCGTATAGAGAGTAAGTGGCGCAATGGATGGAAGAACTAAGTAACCAACTAAGGAAGGAACAAGCAGAATTTTTATATGATTATTGACTTTTTTGTGAGGCGGGGGGGGGGGGGCTTTATCTTACAGTCTTGGACTTGAAGTGATGCCATCTTACATCCACTCTTTTCCCGAGACTGCTTAGCATAGATGACACTTTCAACGATTAAACTCAGAAACCAATCAATGTTTGTCCGAGATTTGTATTGTTTTGAAATCAAGAAGGGATGTCGCGAAACACTGAAGTTAAGATCATCTCGAATTTGAAATCTCATTTGTAAAGGGTAGGGAGAAACCGCTATAATTGCATAATTCCTTCAGGACAATAGACCAATAGATCTCGACCTAGGCCTCTATTATCCGTGGGTGACGTGTGAGCGACGAGACTTAAGGAGCGAACAACGGAGGGTGAAGATTAGAGGAACACGAGAGGAAACCGGAAGAACGTAAGGAGAATCGATTCTGTCGACATCTATCGGTGGCTAGCTGCATTAACGCACTTGAGTCAAACTTTAGTGGTCTTAGACAACAAGAATATGGCCGCTAATCGTTTAAGACCATCCTTGCTCTCCAGTGCACTCCGATGGGAAAACGACTTGGAGTAAAGAGAAGACAATTTAATTTGCTATTGTGTCTGTAACACAGCTGCTACTTAATACAGGAATTGTAACCTCGAAAAAATATACCAATAAATATGCACACACGCACGCACGCACACAGACGCGCGCAAATACACACTTATCTATGTAACAGTATGTGTGTATGTTTTTAAATATACATAAATGTATAATGGGCATTTGCGAAGATTATAAAAGTAAATGAGTTGTCTAATAAACTTGAATAAATATGAGCATGTTATATATATATATATATTCTATTTGTAAACGAGTTATTACGCGACCTAGGTTTCTACCATGAGTAGTGTCTTCAGGCGATTTGCAATAACTGATTTTACCGTTTACAGTTTGTTGTTGTTGTTGTTGTTATTTTAAGAACGCTCACGTAACGGCGATTTTTTTGAACGCTCACGTAACGGCGATTTTTTTGAACGCTCATGTGGCAGGGAATTTTTGAACGCGCAATTTTTACAATAACAATGAATTATAACGTTTCCATCCATGGTTATATGAACTTAATAGGTATGTTTTAGTGTGGTTACACTTAGTCATAATTTCCGCTCTTTCATTCAATGGTTCATTTTTGTTTGGAAATAGCATAATCTTTAACTTTTCTTCCTGGCAGAGTCTACATATTTTGCCACCGTTGTAAGACTTGGTTGTTTTTACTATACTCCACATTATGTCTGGGTCTTTTCCATATTTTGACTTCAATTTCAACACGTGGCTATCTAACTTTGTACAGGTCTTAAAGGCGTCTTTGGTTGATCCCAATAAATGTTCACTAGTCAAATGTTATTATGACCAAAAACTATGTAATTAAGCAATCAATCAACTAATCAATGAATCAATCAATCAATATATATATATATATATATATGTGTGTGTAGATAGATAGATAGATAGATAGATAGATAGATAGATAGATACGTCCTATCCTATATTGATTAATATCTATTAAATAACCTTGTTATATTGCATCAAGCAGTTTTCTTTGCGCCATAAAAATATTTATATATATGCATTTATTTGCATGTTTATATATATATATATATATATATATATATATATATATATATGGGTGTTTGTGTGTGTGTGTGTGTGCGTATTTAGGCAGCAAATTCTCTTTTAGTCATGTCAGATTAAATAAATTACAAACTATGTCTACTAATTTTTAATAAAATCCGTATAATAGAAAAATGTGAGAAAGGCGTTGTAACTGTTAAAGTTTTCCATTTGTCAAGTTCCCAAGTACTTTCAATCTATTTCCGAGATCATCTTCAGGGAATAATGTTTATGATTTATTTAATCTGACACATATATATATATATATATATATATATATATATATATGTGTGTGTGTGTGTGTGTGTGTGTGTGTGTGTGTGTGTGATATTATATATATATATATATATATATATATATATATATATATATATATACTGTAATACAGCGAAACAGATCTGTCTGAGGATGACTATTTACGCTCTCACACCTGACTGAGCACTCTGGAAGAATGGTAGACTTTGAAAAAACAGTAGCTACACTAGCATCTACGCACCGCTCATTCAGTACTGAATGAGGGCACACTGGCTACTGGCGTATGATACATTATATGCTAAACGTCTGCCTCCTTTTTATATATATATATATATATATATATAAATAATGTATGGTTAGGTCTTGAATGCTATCACAATGCGTTTAGTAAAATATTGGAAGGTAAAGAAGGTGTTGGGTATTAAATATTTATTATTAATTAACATTTCGAGATCAAAATCTCATCTTCAGAATGGTAGGAGAGCTTGTTTTCACGTTCGTTCGTGGACCGTGCCTTTCAACTAATGGTCATCCTTTGCTGCTACTGCTGTCGTACAGGTACACACACACGCACGAGCGCTACAATTAATGACAGCAATTTTAAAATTTTTAAGTATAACCATGACAAAAAATACCTATTAGATTTATACAACCAGGATGAAAACGTTATAATTTCTTGTAATTTTAAAAATTGCGCGTTCAAAAAATCTCCGTTACGTGAGCATTTAAAAAATAAGCGTTACGCGAGCGTTGTTAAAAAGAAACGGTAAACGGTAAAATCAGTTATTGTAAATCGCCTAATGACACCACATGGTAGAGACCTAGGTCACGTAATAACTCGTTTACAAATGAAGAATATATATATATATATATATATATATATATATATATATATATATATATATATAATAACAATAATGATAATGCTAATACTAATGATTGTTATAATATATTTCAGTTCGTCTCGAAAAACCCAGTGAGGACAAACTCGGAGGGAAAAAAAAGGGGGAAGTAAAAAAAGAAACAAACTAAGTACTTGAACATGTATCAAAATACTCGTAGGAAAGAAAAAACCCCGAGACGAAACCCTAACACGAAAGTGCTCAATACAATAGTAGAGCAATAAATAAGAATAAATCTAAGTAAGAGCCAACAGACCTACCTAGGTTTCACCCTACGGCTCGTCAGGGTAAGTCGGCATTATTTAGCTGTCTCTCCCAGTAAGGGCAACATATGACACATGGTCAGTTTATAACTGGGCTTTCCGGGCTCTATGGCCCGGCCAAAAAATGTCTGTCTATTATTCCCCAGTCGTGATTCTACCCTTCGGCGGAACCACAACTGGGTTATTACTCTCTACTCGGAAGCAGAGAGCGCCCTCCACCCGAAGGCGGAGGGGTGACAGTGTCATAGAGTCGTCTAGTGACGATTGCTATCAGGTTAAGTCGGCTAATACAGAAGAAACAAAGCGGTAATTTATAGATATTCACTCACATGACTAAAACATAGAAGACACCAAAAGCACATGGAGGGGGGAAATCACTTTATTGACAAAACAAAAAAATAAAACAAAAAACAAAACAAAAAAACAAAACAAAAAAACGGGGGACTAAGCAACAAGGCAATTTTTAGTGTGTCTCGTTGTGGTGCATTGGATATCGGCTCGGAACGAGAAATCGGGGAGCCGAGTACGAATTCCAGTTGAATTCATTGCATTCACTTACGCGCAAATAACCTTGGGAAAGGTATTAATCCGTCTATTCCTTCTAGTTATGAGTTAAATAGCAGGGCAGATTGGGTTCTATAGCCTTGGTCGGCAACCAGTCTACCGCGGCAAGCAATGGCAACCTAATGCGGGATAATCTTCTGCCCAGTCAGTGATGTCACTTTCGAGACATGATCGCCCAAGCGTGTATCACGTATGGCACTTAACTGACTGACTGACATTTATGCAAAATTTCAGATTTAGAATTAAGTAAATCCTGTGCGGGTTCAAATAACGCAATCGCTAGCTTCTCCTCACCGCACAATTTACAGAATTTACTTCCAGCGGATCATCAGGGAAAGCTCAGGTGAAAACTTGGTAGGTTTGTTGGCTCACTAGGTAGACTTTATTTATTCTGCTCTACCTAAGTATTGAGCGCTTTTTTGTTAGTTGATTACTCGTGTCGACTTTTTTTTGTTTTCTTTGGGCTACGTGCTGACTCGGTCCGAACTCTTTCAACTGGTGTTCATGTGCTTAGCTCTTTCTTTTTTATAACCATTTTTTCCTTCAATGTAGATCTACAGTGGGTTTTTTGACACGAGTATAGTTATAAGTTTGTCTTTATATATATATATATATATATATATATATATATATATATATATATATTGTCTTTATTTAGTTTAATTTCAAATGACCTAATTTTTTTTTAAATAATTTTATTTTAAATCCTATATCTTTTTATTCCCTTTTATTAATAATTATGCCTTTTTAAGTAAAGGCCTTTTTCTAATACTTCAACGTTTTGGGGAAATTAGGTTTTTGAATTTGTCCAGCGTCTGTAATATTTAAAAAAATTTTTTTCTTTAGTTTCTCTCTTTTTCCCTCCCTTCCTTCTTTTATCTCTCTTACCACCTTTTTTCCGTGTTGCTTAAACTTACGTCGATTTAACACGGCTGTCTGTTAATTTTTAGTTACATTCTCCCTTTTTTTTTTTTGCGAACCCAGACGATGTCAATTTTTTTTTTCTTTTCTTATTTATTTGATTTTATTCTATCTTTTTCTTTTTCTTTTTCGTTTTCTTTTTCTTTTTCTTTCCCTTTATTTTTATTTTTATTTTATTTTATTATTTATTTTTTAATTTCTTTGCAATCTATTTAAAAAGGAAAAGTAGACTAATTTTTCTCCAGTTTCTGAAAGGTTTTTTCTGTTGCTGAGGTGATGTGTCGTCCCCCGTGGGGATCTTCATATCGAAATGGCCATTCAACATCTTTGAATTAATCCTTTTTTAATATATATATATATATATATATATATATATATATATGCAATTAAATATATCGGACAACGAATGTCTATGTTTAATCATGAGCCGTTCTAAACATCGTATTTTGGCTTTAATTTCAGGTAAAAATAAAGACAAAAATTCTCCAACATTTGGATAATTTTTTGTTGTGCTGTTTCTAAGTTTTCGGCTCACATGAGCTATCTTCAGAGAAGTTACAGGGACGTTATCATAGAGACATCCACCATTAATGATGATTTTATCTTGTGTTGACATAAAACATTGCTATGCAACTATAACAGTCACCGAAGAGCAGACGCAGTTCGTAAATTTGTAATGCGGCTTTATGACGTCACACTGCGTAAGGGACCGAAATGTTAAAAGAACCATATATCTAAATGCAATGGTGATTTTTTAAGAGCAGCTTAGATGTGGCACTAAGCCTAAATTATGGGGCACCCAGTGAGGATCGAATGTGTCTAAATGCAACGTAATGTGATTTTATCCTCGTTCATCTAATCATGTTATTCTTTTCCCCAAGTTCACGGAGATCCTCAAGGGGACGGATTTTGAGGCGTGGGATCTATCAAGAGGGTCGCAACGATAGAGCTTAAGGGCATCCGCTTACGGCCTATCACGTTGAATACACCGGTTCTCGCTCGATCACCGAAGTTAAGCAACGTTGAGCCTGGTCAGTACTTAGATGAGTGACCGCTTGTGAATACTAGGTGCTGTAAGCGTATAATGACGGATGTGCGTTGTGGTGCAGTGGATATCGGCTCGGAAAGAGAAATCGGTGAGCCGAGTTCGAATTCCAGTTGAATACCCTGCATTCACTTAAGCACTGGTACCATTGGGAAAGGTATTAATCCGTCCCTTCCCTCCAGTTATGGGTTAAATAACAAGGGTAAGACTTCCTGCCATTAAAAACAAATCCCAATGAATCTTGATACTCGAAAAGAAAAAAGTATTACTAGACACAAAACTTATATAAAAAAACAACAATAAATTGTTGAAAAGAAAAAGGTATTACCAATAATAAATAAATAAGATTTAGTTGGCAATAAATGATATGCCATAAAAACAAAACAACCAACCAACAATTAAGGGCATCCAAGAATAAACCTCCAAGCACCTCATAGAAACGTGGCAGAGAAAGATGTAAAATTTCTTTAAACTCTAGGGGGATTACTTTTAAGGGGGAAACCTATATTTAGAAGTGAAATAATATGATTTTGACACCAGTCAGATTACTTTTTAGACAATCCTGGTATATATAAAAGGACACCGAGTGCAACACCCAGGAGTGACTTGAACGGAATCTTTACACCTGACCATGTCGTTCAAGCATAAAACAGACTGTCGCCACTTGGTACTAGCCTTAGTTGATCCTTATATATTTATACTAGCAGTATAGCCCGGCGTTGCTCGGGTGTAATGAAAGCTTTAAAACTAATCCATGGTCCTGGAGCTCAGACTCTTTGGATGTTGGCACGAAAGACTAAAAGCAATAGTTGTTTCCAGTTAAAGCAAAACCGTAGACTTAAAGAAAAATGAATGGATGTAAGTCAAATTTTGATTTCCTGGTATCGATATCAAATAAGTTTTTTTCGTTGTAAACTGAATTTTGAAGGCTAAATAAGTCCTCTGAGTAAATGGTATCATGGCTGAGACTAAGAACTACAATTATACCTACTTAGAGCCAAACCCGAAGCAAAAACTAAAATAAAAGGGCTGAAAAAAATACAGACATACAGGCAGATAAGCAGACACACACACACAAACATCTTGCCTTTTATATATATATATTATCGATTTCCTGCCCTATTGTAAGAACTGCAACCTTGAAACTTCTGAATATCGTTTCTTATGTCCTCGACACAAAACCTAGCTATGAACACTCGCAGAAGCTTATAGTTCAACTGTGTAAATTTTAAAGAAAATCGGTTCAGCAGTTTCGGAGTCTATAGTAACGGACACACGCACACACACACACACACACACACACACACACACACACACACAGAGACAAAGTTCCATTTATAAATAAGTTTATATTTACACACATAGTTATTCTGAAAAGTGACATTTCTATCTCACAATTCGTGAAGAATATTTTATTTGTATTTTTTAAGTTAAAATGAAGAGCATTACGTCATTTGAGGAACTTTCTTTTATTTTCAGAATGGTTGAAATGTTGTGCAAGTTGCAAAAAGTTATTTGCTATTTATGGTGATTTTTTCTTTATAATCATATCGCCCGAAGCAAGGCATTTTACTGCCACTGTTTTTCAGGGGATTACATAGGAGGAAAGTTATGAGAAAGAGTGACAGGTTATTGGGGGTGTCAGGAAGTGGGTAAGAGAAGAATGAGAATACTGATGAGAGTGGAACGGATGAAGAAGGGAGCATGAAAGAGAGGATGCAGGTCAGTGAGATAGATGACTATTGACTTTACATTTAAACTCTTGGAGATTATAGCTGTCGGGAAAACAAGTAACAGGAAGGGAATTTCACAGGCGGGAAGTGCGAGAAAAGAAGCTGATGAAGTAGAATTTCCTACTTATTATTATTATTATTAAAATATTCTTGTGTCATAGTTGAAAGTACGAAGTGGTTCACTAGATTCAAATGTTGAAATTTTGATCTGTAAAATTGAGGTCAGCAGTCGTTAATTATTACTCAATTAAAAGACTCATCACAAATAATCAAGGTCAAATGATATCACGCCATATCTCATATGATTGTATTTTATTTGAAGTCAGTTGTATACATATATCTCAGTGAGGATTATTAGCCTTGGAGATATTTCACATTTTTTACATACGGGAGATACTGATACCCTGGCCTTCCGAAGAGCCAACAACGTGTGAAAATTCTTACCGGAACAGAAATAATCCAATAAATCTAGGCGTTCTGAAAACAATAACTAGGGTATCAGAAGTAAACTCGAGAAGAATCTTAAGTGATTTGATGCGGTCAGTGAATCAGTCAATTAAGTGCCATACGTGATTCACGCTTGGGCGATCATGTCACGAAAGAGACATGACTGACTGGGCAGAAGATTATCCCGCAGTAGGTTGCCATTCCTTTCTGCGGTAGACTGGTTGCCAGCCAAGGCTATAGAACCCAATCTGTCCTGTTATTTGACCCATAACTGGAAGGAATAGACGAATTAATACCTTTCCCAAGGGTATTTGCGCGTAAGTGAATGCAATGAATTCAACTGGAATTCGAACTCGGCTCCCCGATTTCTCGTTCCGAGCCGATATCCAATGCACCACAACGCACATCCGGTCAGTGAATATTCATTGCAATAAGGTCTAAGCTTTCATTGATTGCATCGGTCACCACAAAAAATGAAATGATAAGAAAAGAAAGAAAACAGTTTTTGTTTTGTTTTGTTTTGTTTTTTTGTTTTTTGTTTTTTTTTCGTTTATCAAAGTTGATGGAGCTGGATCGTCTGCCTTCGCATACGACCGTGAATTCTTGAACATAACGGATTATCAATTCATGGGAAACATAAGAATTTCTTTATACACTAATTATTAGGCCACCCCAGTTTTTTCAAAAGAAATGATGTATTTATTGCCAAATGAAAATAAAATGCTTCTTTTGTTATTATTACTTTGCAAAATTTTTCAAGGCAAGGAATCAAAGATGAACTCGTCCGAATCACCTTAAATTTTCTTCATTTTTTTCATTGATGAAACTGCAATATAGGTAATTATTAAATATTTATAAATTCATTTGATGCACATGTTATTGTGCAATATTTAAAAAAAACATTCTATTTTCATTTACAATTATTCACTTGGCAATAAATACTAAAAAATGGTATGAAATACATCATTTTTTAAACACTGGTGTGGTCTAATAATTATGGCTGGTAGGTATTTCTCTCTCAAATCTTTCATTTAGAATTTTGCTTCGTCGTGAACACGAGCCTGGAACAACTGAGAATGAATGAGCCAAAAGACAGAATCGAATGTCATTCACTCTATCACACTCATTTCCTTTCTCTCCTTCACTGAAAAGTAGTCAGTAAAATTTTCTTATTAAGAGCCTTGTTCCCTGTTTAGGATGTGCTCTCCGGCATTCTCTTTTCCAATCTTTTCACTTTTCTTTTTCTTATTTTTTTATTTTTATTTTTTCAATTGGAATAGATAGACTAAACTATCGCCCGGTTCACACTTCACCCACGTCTATTGTACAGGTGTAGAGGCTCATCCCTTGTTCCCTGTTTAGGATGTGGTTTCCGGCTTTCTCTTTTCCGATCTTTCCACTTTTCTTTTTCTTATTTTTTATTTTTTTTTCAATTGGAGTAGATAGACTAAACTATCGCCCGGTTCGCACTCTACCCTCGTCTATTGTACAGGTGTAGAGGCTCATCCCTTGTTCCCTGTTTAGGGTGTGGTTTCCGGCTTTCTCTTTTCCAAATCTTTTCACTCTCGCGTAGCCCCCTGCACATCAGTGGCGTTACCGCCTTGCTCGGGGTGATATGATTAAAAAAAAAAGATCAGTCTAAACTCTCAGTGAAAAAAAAAACTAGCAAGTTACAATCAATGCCTAGGTCATCAAACGTAAGCAGAAATAAGAAAGAGAAATAACTCAGTATCATTAGTCGAGCTGAGCGATCGATTCGCCAGCATTTGATAGTCTTCTCCAAATGGAATAAAGACAAATAAATAGTAAAAAGACTTTAAATTAGTTGTCTCTATTGTTGGAATGAAATAAGTTTGGGTGATTCAACAGGTTTGGCGAACAGTGGCACTTGAGTAACATATTGCGATGAAGTTGTCTTTGTTGACTCGAGGTTTGGCAGAAATAAAGAAACGAAAGAAAAGTTTTTTTTTTAGTAAAGTAGATATAGCGCGATTGATTGCATTTACATTCGGCAGTGATTTTTTTAACATAATGAATTATCAATTAAGGAAAAATGTGGGCAGTTGTTTTATAAAAGCATTCCTCTTTCAATATTTTTACGATTTTTTCTTTTAGCGAACAATCAGGCTTGAAACTGCACGTAATGAACAAAAAAGTCACTTCTCTCTTCCTCACTGACAAGTAGTCGGTAAAGATCAGGTAATATAGGCAATAAAAGCAGCCAATTTAGACTACATATGTTGCGCTGTTTATCATCATGAGAAGGAATCTTTCTTTCAGTGAAAAATACAGATTTTTAACAAAAGGTAGATAGAGAGAACAACTTCAGTATATTGGTCCTAACAGAGTTGTGCAAGCTAACGTAACGAGGCAACTGATTGCAAACACGTGCAAACACTAACAGTGGGTGTCAGACATCATTTCAAAAGCACCAGCTGTACAAAGAATTTAATAATAGAACTACAGATCTGCATATACTAACTTAAAACAATAACAGCTAATAAACATCAGAAACTATTTTCTTATTAATTTAGTTCTTCAGACTCTAGTTCTTAAATAATTTTATGCTTTTGGCTCAAACTATCGCCCGGTTCACACTCCACCCACATCTATTGAACAGGTGAAGAGGCTCATCCCTTGTTTCCTGTTTAGGATGCGGTTTCCGGTTTTCTCTTTTCCAATCTTTTCACTCTTTTCCTTTTTTTATTTTTTATTTTTATTTTTATTTTATTTTAATTTTTTTTCAATTGGAGTAGATAGACTAAACTATCGCCCGGTTCACACTCCACCCACATCTATTGAACAGGTGAAGAGGCTCATCCCTTGTTTCCTGTTTAGGATGCGGTTTCCGGTTTTCTCTTTTCCAATCTTTTCACTCTTTTTCTTTTTTATTTTTATTTTATTTTATTTTTTTTTTCAATTGGAGTAGATAGTTTATATCGCCCGGTTCACACTCCAACCACATCTATTGAACAGGTGAAGAGGCTCATCCCTTTTTCCCTGTTTAGGATGTGGTTTCCGGCTTTCTCTTTTCCATTCTTATTACCCTTACGTAGCCCCCTGCGCATCAGTGGCGTTACCGCCTTGCTTGGGGTGATATGATTAAAAAAAACAAAAAAAAACAAAAAAAAATATTTATTTCTTCCCGACGACGTTTTACCCTTTCCAAGCACAAATGATTATACATTCTTTCATATAGAAACACCTTTACTTTTTTCTCCTTTCGACAATCAAGGAATTCCATCGATATTGTGTTGTTTCATATCAAGTTAAAAAAGCATAACTAATTAAACAGCGACTTTAATTTTGGGTCGAGAGAATATATTGCACAAAAAGCCCTTACAGGGCAAACAGCATACGACTGAAAAGTAAAAACGAAACACGCTCGACACAATGTTACGATTAATTCAAGTGGAAAAACATCAGGAAAATCACTATATTTCGATGACTTCAAAAATCAAATAATTAAAATGATAAAAAAAATATCAATCGTGCAAACAACGTATTTGAGTGAGTAAGAATTGGTTTTACAGGCATAGAATTTTCAGATTTTCCTGGGTTCAATTTTAGCAATTATGCTTTATTTTTTGGATAAATAGGAGACTGTATTGTATTGTAATAAACAGGAAGACTATATTGTTCGGGAATAAATAGGGAGACTATTATTTTGAAATAAATAGGGAGACTGCATTGTTTTGGTATAAATTACCCTTTCCAAGCACAAATGATTATACATTCTTTCATATAGAAACACCTTTACTTTTTTCTCCTTTCGACAATCAAGGAATTCCATCGATATTGTGTTGTTTCATATCAAGTTAAAAAAGCATAACTAATTAAACAGCGACTTTAATTTTGGGTCGAGAGAATATATTGCACAAAAAGCCCTTACAGGGCAAACAGCATACGACTGAAAAGTAAAAACGAAACACGCTCGACACAATGTTACGATTAATTCAAGTGGAAAAACATCAGGAAAATCACTATATTTCGATGACTTCAAAAATCAAATAATTAAAATGATAAAAAAAATATCAATCGTGCAAACAACGTATTTGAGTGAGTAAGAATTGGTTTTACAGGCATAGAATTTTCAGATTTTCCTGGGTTCAATTTTAGCAATTATGCTTTATTTTTTGGATAAATAGGAGACTGTATTGTATTGTAATAAACAGGAAGACTATATTGTTTGGGAATAAATAGGGAGACTATTATTTTGAAATAAATAGGGAGACTGCATTGTTTTGGTATAAATAGGGAGACTGTATTATTTTGGAATAAAACGTGAAACTGTATTATTTTGGAATAAATAGGATGATTATTATTTTAGAATAAATAGGGAGACTGTATTATTTTGAAATAAATGGGGAAACTATTATTTAGGAATAAATAGGGAGACTGTATTATTTTGGAATAAATAGTAAAACAGTATTATTTTGGAATAAATAGGGAGACAGTATTATTTTGAAATAAATAGGGAGACAGTATTATTTTGGAATAAAACGGAAGGCTGTATTGTTTTGGTATAAATAGGGAGACAGTATTATTTTGGAATAAAACGGAAGGCTGTATTGTTTTGGTATAAATAGGGAGACTGTATTATTTTGGAATAAAACGGAAGGCTGTATTGTTTTGGTATAAATAGGGAGACTGTATTATTTTGGAATAAAACGGAAGGTTGTATTGTTTTGGTATAAATAGAGAGACTGTCTAATTTTGAAATAAATAGAGAGACAGTATAATTTATTATGAGAGCGTTAATCAAGTAATATAAAAACAAACACAACGAAGTTGAAAAAGTGGTACACTAATAAATGTAAAATATTGCATGGTTGATAAGGAAGCAAGAAGCTAGAAAAGAGTCTACAGTTTCATAATCGAGAAGAGTGAGAGAAGAAACCGTCAACACAGAACTTACAGTAATATCTACTCATTTCAATTTTCAAATGATGAAACCTTGCTGCCAATCTAGTACTGTGCTTAAATTCATAAAGTCTATGTACGACAGAGAAATGGTCATAAGAATAAATAGCATAAACGAATTTAGAGAAATCATACATATAAGCAAAGTTAAAGCGTTGGCAAAGTGACTGAAGCCGTGATACCATGTAAGGAACGATAATATTGCAGATTATTCTTTGTATTTTACCGAGAATCTTTAAATACACTGTTGGAGCACCAGACTCGATTTGGCAGCAATATTCAACGCATGGACGAAAGGTAGATTTATAAATGTTTATGATTCTGACGATAAAAATTGTTTATCACGACACAGGGAATCAACTGTTGTTGCTATAGATCGAGCAATTTATTCAATATAATCTCTGCTCTTTATGTCATAGGAAAACATCAGGTCGAAAAGACGCAATGAGTCTCTGATAAAAGTCAAAAGGATTCGCTCAGATGATTAAAAAACAGCAATATTGTTTTGGAGGCGCTAAAATTAACAACCCATTCCTTGTCCCAGTTAACAACCGATTGTAGGTCATTTATTATAGATCAGCTGCTAATTTGTTAACAAGTGGAGGATTTTCTTGGATCTAAATGTGTAAGTCTATGGATATTGATGCTAGTATCTTTTTGACAAAGAGAAAGTAGCCTAGAACAGAAAATTAATTGGTAGCGATCGAAATATTTAAATTACTTTCGAAAATTGTTAAGGTATCTGGAGAAGGTTTCAAGAACAAAGATTATTTCTGAAAATATAAAAAACAATCAATGCCGGATTTAGCCCAAGAAACTGCCCCCGTGGCAAATTATCCAAAGAGTATCAATTCAAGGGGCGTCTTGAAGAAAATTACAAAATAAATTCCAATCAGTAAGAGGGTAACAGAAATAGTTCTTGGTAATAGGTGGGTTCCGTCTAATAGTTAACTGAATCGAAATATAAACAGATACTACAGCGTGATCCGAATTGCCAAGGAAACAGAATTCTAACGCTCAGGAAGAAGAGGGGGTAAAAGAAGGGATAAAGAAACATGTTGATCCGAATTATTAAGTAAAGGATGAAGGATTTCTATTATTTGACCTGGAGAATAAGCAAAGGACAAATATAAAGTCTGAATGCCACCAGCATCATTAACATTATAGGGATTAAGTCACTTGACGGATGAATGTAGACAGAGTATCATTTCTATATAGCGGGTTATCTGTTCTAGTAAAACGTAGTTGTGTGTTGAAACAGATTAACTGGATTTGGCCTCGTTAGTAGATAGCCCACTATAAGTTATAAAAAGGGTTATAAAACAAGAAAATCAAATTGAGTATAGAAACATTTTATATATAGACAGATATCAATTAAGGTTTTTTTTACAAATAAAGTAATGTCTTTAGGATGGGTTCAAAGGACGTTAAACTGTTTATAGCAGTAAATGCTGAAAAAAGAGTTTGTGGGTATGTATGGAGAAGCGATAGTCAGTCAGGAAAGTCTTTGATGTCTCCGCTCCTTTGGTCGGGTAAGTAGCACAGGGGACAGCGAAGAAGAATGTGAGAGGTAAAGGCGAGGCAAGCATAGTATGATCACTTGACGAGGTCAAGGGACGCTCGTACTTTCTCAACTGGCGATGCTTTTTGTGTCGGCTTTTTATTTCGTCTTTGTGGGTCCAAGCAGGCCATTTGGGAATTCACACCGTATTTAATTCTTCACTTCCCATTGGATGATAAATAAAATTCGCGCAGGCTCGCGAATAGGAATTTGATATTTATTAATATTTTGGTTTTCTGCCGGAACGTATGCGTGGAGCCGGGTGCGCAAAGACCAGTTATGGTAATTTTCTTTATGAATCTCTGAGGGTAAACATCCGGGTCCCTAGCTTGCTCGGTATCACTACATCTATATTGTCAGATAGTTTATCGAATATGTTGCAGTCCTGATAAGAGGGAGAGCGATAAAGGAAGAATAATGCAATAAACAAAGTCGAAAGTAGATCAAAAAATTATCTGGGGACTTAATTTCGTTACCATTTGAAAATTTTCTCTAATGCAAACATGTAAGTCCATGAATATGTATGCTAAAATCTTTTCCACAAAGAGAAAGATAGCCTTGAACAGAGAATTCATAGGTTAAATTTAAATTACTTTCTCAAATTGCTAAGATATCTGGAGACCTTTTCAAGAGAAGAGATTATACTCTACAGAAATTGGTACGAATATCTAGAATATTGGAGAAAGAAAAGTTCAGTGGGGTAGGTAATTCTTCACTTATGGTTTACTCATATTTCTTTTTATTGGATCAGTAATAAGAAGATTAGGTTTGATGGAGAAAAAGGTCAAAATAATTATCGCTATCCATCGTCTATGGCAATATATACTATCCAGAATGTGGTTAAGTTAAATGACTAATGTTGCTTGGTTGGTTGGTTGTTTTTGTTTTATAGCATATCGACCTCGGCGGGTCATTTATTGCCAACTAAATTTTATTTATTTATTGCTGGTAATACCTTTTTCTTTTTCAAAGATTTATTGTTGTTTTTATATAAGTTTTGTGTCTAGTAATATTTTTCTTTTCGAGTATCAAGATTCATTGGGATTTGCTTTTAAGGGCAGGGTTCCCAAGTCCTACGCTGTTATTTAACCCATAACTGGAGGAAAGGGACGGATTAATACCTTTCCCAATGGTACCAGTGCTTAAATGAATGCAGGGTATTCAACTGGAATTTGAACTCGGCTCACCGATTTCTCTTTCCGAGGCGATATCAACTGCACCACAACGTACATCCGTCATTAAACGCTTAGAGCACCTGGTATTTCCAAGCCGTCACCCATCTAAGTACTGACCAGGCTCAACGTTGCTTAACTTCGGTGATCGAGCGAGAACCGATGTATTCAACGTGATATGGCCGTAAGCCTAATGAATAATGTGACCTCAGTGTCGCCCAATGGAAATACATGCAGATACACTTATCCTTGCGTGATATGAGACTAGAATTACCCACCGATTTTATGTACCCGTTAATGAGAGCATCATCACTAAATTCTGCCAAAGAGTTGAGACGCTTTCCTATCAGTCGTGATGCAGTAATAAAACAACTGACAAACATGTTGCCTCATAATGAATTTTCGCAGATACTGATCAGTAAGATCGTCAAAAAGTTAAGACAGTTAAATTATTATGGCTATGGAAGAAAAAACATGTAAACCACGTCTTAACAGGAAACAAGTGATAAACACATATTCCTGTTCAACGAACACGGAAGGAGTGTTAGACGAGTGATAGACGAGCGTATCTACTTTTATTAGCCTGTTTACAGCACACGAGGCTGGGCGATTGTTATCAAGACACCATCTTTAGGAAGACCTTAACGCTAGTACCAAAAAAGTTAATAATATATACCTTATGATTGAGTAGTGCATAAAACTCTGAGTTGTCCTTTAGACATAGGATAATTTATATAAATATTAGTCATCCACATACAAGCCCGTTTCGCTGTATCACAGCTCATCAGTGTGGCTAAACATATCCACTTGCTTCTAGGCCGAGATCGAAACTCGACCGATTAGGTGTCAGTCGGAGTCTCTACTCCCTAAGCCATCGGCGCATGGCCTCAGAGAAGGGAAATTTTAACGTCTTGTATATAAGCAATGTATACAGACGCCAGTCACCGAGAGAACTCAATTCATTTCTGAAGAGTTACCCATTATAGCCGAAGTGGGAACTGTTTTTAAAATGTTCTTCTCCAGAGAGCTCAATCGTAATGAGAGCATAATATATTAGTCATCCACATACAAGCCCGTTTCGCTGTATCACAGCTCATCAGTGTGGCTAGACATATCCACTTGCTTCTGGCTACCCTATATATATATATATATATATATATATATATATATATATATATAGGGTAGCAATAAAGTCACTTACAAAAACAATTAAGACAAGCAATAGCCCAAAAATGTATTATTAAAATGGTTCTGGTTAATTCTGGTTAATAGCCATAAAGTTCTATGATAAATAATGATAATAAATTAATGATAATAAATAATGACTATATCGAATCCATTGCTAAATCCGCTGCTATGAAAGTCGGTTCTCTGTGTAGGGCCCGGAAGTTTTTTCCGTCTAAATCTATCCTGCACATTTACACATCTACCATCCGCCCGTGCATTGAATACTGCTGCCATATCTGGTCGGGTGCCCCTGCTGTTCTCCTCGGGCTTCTCGATAAGATTCAGAGGAGGGTCTGTAATGTGATAGATACCGACTTGGCAGACCGCCTGCAGTCTCTCTCCCACCGGCGAGACGTGGCTTCCCTGTGTCTCTTCTATAAATACTTTCACGGCTTCTGCTCCGATGAACTTAGATCACTGGTGCCCCCTAAATACGAATTTGCACGAGATACTAGATTAGCAACTAGATCCCACCCTTTTACAGTGAAACCGATAAAATGCAGCCGTAACTTCTACTCCAACAGTTTCTTTCCTCGCACTTCCCGACTGTGGAATTCTCTTCCAAACGATTGCTTCCCCGACGGCTACAATCTCCAGGAGTTTAAATGTAAGGTCAATACACACCTCCTAACACACTAACCTGCTCCCATTCTATCAAGCACTCTTCCCATCTGCCCGACCCTCATCCTCGGTATCCTTACTCATCTGTCACCTTTCTCCTGACATTCCCTATGTCTATCCACTCCTTCTCTTTACCTTCCCCTATGTAGCCCCATGCGCAATAGTGGCAGTGGAATGCCTTGCTTGGGGTGAGATGATTAAAAAAAATAAATAAATAAATAAAACTGTTTAAACTGCAAGAAAAGAAGGAGATTCACTGTCTGAAATTATTAAAAATCCATACAACATCCTGAATTAATTTTGCTTAATTAATAACATTTCTGACTTGTGAGGTGAAGTTGTGTGGTGTCTCTTTATTGGTCGGTACCAAAAGGAAGATTAGTCAGTTAAATGCCATACATTTGGGCGATCATGTCTCTTTTTATACGTGACTGCCAGACAGAAGTCTTTCCCACGCTAGGTTTCCATTTTTTTCTGCTGTACATTGCTTGCCATCCTAAGCGATAGAATCCAATCTGTTCTGCTATTTAACCCATAGCTGGAAATATAAGAGGTGGATTCATATCTTAGCATAAGTAGTGAATTAAACGAATTCAACTAGAATTTGAGCCCGGCTCTACCGATATCTCATTCCGAGCCGATATCCATTACCCTACAACAATTAACAAAAGTAGGATAGACTTTTAAAAAACTCGCATTTTCTTCTGATTCTACTTTTTTATTATAAATAACTACTACTGACTTTATTGCCTTATATATATATATATATAAATATATATATATATATATATATATATATATATATATATATATATATATATATTGATTGTTTAATTACTTAGTTTCTGGTCACAATAAGATTAAAAATTATTAGTATTAAAAAGTGTTCAATACAATTGTAGAACTTTTGAATATTTTCCATTATATATATATATATATATATATATCCAGGTAAAGAGAACCAACAGTTTACCAACAGTTGCATTCTTTATTAGTGTTTTTTTTTTTGTATGACGCTATCTAAATTACTATTGCAACGATAACTTAGCTTGATTGTGTTTCTGTTGAAAATTTTCTTTAGTTCTGGTTCTTTTGGAAAGTGCCTATCTATCAGTTTAAAATATTTTTGTCCTATTTTGGTCTTTACCGCGAAATTAAATGGTGGGTTGAACCATATAATGTTTCGTTTTCTATTATTTTTTGTTGGTCTGTTTGTTTGAGAATTATTTTGTAAAATTTCTGTATGGTCAGATTTTTTTAGTGCATCTTCATGGATATTTTTCTTTTCATCAAGTATTGTTTTGTTTGACGAATTAATTGATAGTCTGTGTTCTATTCCTTTGTGAATGTGTCTAATTATACTTTTTGGATGGTTTGATTTTGTATTTATGTATGTTAACTTAGTGTTTCTTTTCATGTATAGCGTGACATTGCCAGTTTATAAATTAAATTCCATATCTAGTAGAAACAAATAGAAAAGTAGTACAATATTTCGATTCCTAGAGGTTACTGTGAGAGACAAAACAAGGTACAGGGGATTCCGAAGAAAGGATAAGAGATTAATGGAATTCAAGGAGATAAATGATGGCAATTAATGTCGTATTTAAACTTTGAGAGATTATAGCAATCAGAAACCCAAGCAAACGCAAGGAAATTCCACAAAACAGAATTGCGAGAAAGTAAAATGTTAAAGTAGAAGAGCTGGTTATATTTAACTATTTCGAAGGTAAAATTTTGGGATCGTGGTGCCAATCTAGGATCACGAGTAAATACATGTGATCGGGGGGTGCCGATCTAGGATCACGAGTAAATACATGTGATCGGGGGGTGCCGATCTAGGATCACGAGTAAATACATGTAATCGGGGGTGCCAATCTAAGATCACGAGTAAATACATGTGAACGGGGGTGCCAATCTAGGATCACGAGTAAATACATGTGATCGGGGGGTGCCGATCTAGGATCACGAGTAAATACATGTGATCGGGGGGTGCCAATCTAGGATCACGAGTAAATAAATGTGATCGGGGGTGCCAATCTAGGATCACGAGTAAATACATGTGATCGGGGGGTGCCAATCTAGGATCACGAGTAAATACATGTGATCGGGGGTGCCAATCTAGGATCACGAGTAAATACATGTGATCGGGGGGTGCCGATCTAGGATCACGAGTAAATACATGTGATCGGGGGGTGCCAATCTAGGGTCACGAGTAAATACATGTGATCGGGGGTTC
Source organism: Ascarosepion bandense (assembly GCA_037127315.1). Taxonomy (NCBI): domain Eukaryota; kingdom Metazoa; phylum Mollusca; class Cephalopoda; order Sepiida; family Sepiidae; genus Ascarosepion; species Ascarosepion bandense. The sequence continues at coordinate 1,913,458 of JBBBDQ010001380.1, read as the reverse complement.
CGATATAGGATCACGAGTAAATACATGTGATCGGGGGGTGCCAATCTAGGATCACGAGTAAATACATGTGATCGGTGGGTGCCGATCTAGGATCACGAGTAAATACATGTGATCGGGGGGTGCCGATCTAGGATCACGAGTAAATACATGTGATCGGGGGGTGCCGATCTAGGATCACGAGTAAATACATGTGATCGAGTGGGGGTGCCGATCTAGGATCACGAGTAAATACATGTGATCGGTGGGTGCCGATCTAGGATCACGAGTAAATACATGTGATCGGGGGGTGCCAATCTAGGATCACGAGTAAATACATGTGATCGGGGGGTGCCGATCTAGGATCACGAGTAAATACATGTGATCGGGGGGGTGCCAATCTAGGATCACGAGTAAATACATGTGATCGGTGGGTGCCGATCTAGGATCACGAGTAAATACATGTGATCGGGGGGTGCCAATCTAGGATCACGAGTAAATACATGTGATCGGAGTGTGCCAATCTAGGATCACCAGTAAATACATGTGATCGGTGGGTGCCAATCTAGGATCACGAGTAAAAACATGTGATCGGGGGGTGCCAATCTAGGATCACGAGTAAATACATGTGATCGGGGGGTGCCAATCTAGGATCACGAGTAAATACATGTGATCGGGGGGTGCCAATCTAGGATCACGAGTAAATACATGTGATCGGGGGGTGCCAATCTAGGATCACGAGTAAATACATGTGATCGGAGTGTGCCAATCTAGGATCACGAGTAAATACATGTGATCGTTGGGTGCCGATCTAGGATCACGAGTAAATACATGTGATCGGGGGGTGCCAATCTAGGATCACGAATAAATACATGTGATCGGAGTGTGCCAATCTAGGATCACGAGTAAATACATGTGATCGGTGGGTGCCAATCTAGGATCACGAGTATATACATGTGATCAGGGTGTGCCAATCTAGGATCACGAGTAAATACATGTGATCGAGTGGGGGTGCCGATCTAGGATCACGAGTAAATACATGTGATCGAAAGTGGGGGTGCGATCTAGGATCACCAGTAAATACATGTGATCGAGTGGGGGTGCCGATCTAGGATCACGAGTAAATACATGTGATCGAGTGGGGGTGCCGATCTAGGATCACGAGTAAATACATGTGATCGAGTGGGGGTGCCGATCTAGGATCACGAGTAAATACATGTGATCGAGTGGGGGTGCCGATCTAGGATCACGAGTAAATACATGTGATCGAGTGGGGGTGCCGATCTAGGATCACGAGTAAATACATGTGATCGAGTGGGGGTGCCGATCTAGGATCACGAGTAAATACATGTGATCAGTGGGGGTGCCGATCTAGGATCACGAGTAAATACATGTGATCGAGAGTGGGGGTGCCGATCTAGGATCACGAGTAAATACATGTGATCGAGTGGGGTGCCGATCTAGGATCACGAGTAAATACATGTGATCGAGGTGGGGGTGCCGATCTAGGATCACGAGTAAATACATGTGATCGAGTGGGGGTGCCGATCTAGGATCACGAGTAAATACATGTGATCGAGTGGGGGTGCCGATCTAGGATCACGAGTAAATACATGTGATCGAGTGGGGGTGCCGATCTAGGATCACCAGTAAATACATGTGATCGAGTGGGGGTGCCGATCTAGGATCACGAGTAAATACATGTGATCGAGTGGGGGGTGCCCGATCTAGGTTCACGAGTAAATACATGTGATCGAGTGGGGGTGCCGATCTAGGATCACGAGTAAATACATGTGATCGAGTGGAGGTGCCGATCTAGGATCACGAGTAAATACATGTGATCGAGTGGGGGTGCCGATCTAGGATCACGAGTAAATACATGTGATCGAGTGGGGGTGCCGATCTAGGATCACGAGTAAATACATGTGATCGAGTGGGGGTGCCGATCTAGGATCACCAGTAAATACATGTGATCGAGTGGGGGTGCCGATCTAGGATCACGAGTAAATACATGTGATCGAGTGGGGGTGCCGATCTAGGATCACGAGTAAATACATGTGATCGAGTGGGGGTGCCGATCTAGGACCACGAGTAAATACATGTGATCGAGTGGGGGTGCCGATCTAGGAGGATCACGAGTAAATACATGTGATCGAGTGGGGGTGCCGATCTTGGATCACGAGTAAATACATGTGATCGAGTGGGGGTGCCGATCTAGGATCACGAGTAAATACATGTGATCGAGTGGGGGTGCCGATCTAGGATCACGAGTAAATACATGTGATCGAGTGGGGGAGTGCCGATCTAGGATCACGAGTAAATACATGTGATCGGGGGGTGCCGATCTAGGATCACGAGTAAATACATGTGATCGAGTGGGGGTGCCGATCTAGGTTCACGAGTAAATACATGTGATCGGGGGGGTGCCGATCTAAGTTCTCCGCAGTAAATACATGTGATCGGGGGGTGCCAATCGGGGAACCAGGAAAAGAAGATCGTCGGATCAGCCGCAATGAAAATATTTGTAGAAAAGACAGAGGGAAGCCACATCATGTCGATGAGAAAGTGACTGAAGGCGGGCTGCCAAGACAGGGTTGATTACCAGATGGAGGGGGTGACTCTCCAGCTTTATCAACAGTGCGAAATTGGAAAGCTGAATTAAAGAGTGGAAGAGAGTGTCTTGAATATGACCCAAGGTCTGGGCGTTTTGCAATTAGCACGACGGAAGAAAACATGATAATGGTCCACAGGCGATTAACTATAAATCAAATAGCTAATGTTATTAACAAATCCTGTGAGAGAGTTGAGAATGTTCTGAACTTAGCATAACGAAGTTTACTGTCACGTTTTCTAGCACCTAATCAATAGCGCACCAGGCTAATCGCATCACGGAAAATCTTACATTGTTTGAAGCAGATCCAGTTGGTTTAGTAACCAAGGAATAATGTTTTGATCATCAATTTAAGCCGGAGTCAAAAAGGTCTTTTCATTTGCAGAGAAGGTAATGTCCTCAGTTTTTTTTTTTATTCAAAACGTCTTGTGTTTACTTTCTTCAAAAGGGCCACACTATCAATGGAGAGTACTATGCCAAGTTGATGAGCTAGTTATGAAAAACTATTAAGACAAATGCCCAGGAAGACTGGCAAAAAGGATCTTGTTTCATCAGGGCAATTCTCCAGCACATAAGTTCTCCACTTCAGTGACTGTGATGAATGATTATATCTTTCAACTGGTTGATCACTTTCCCTATTCTTCTTATTTGACCCCATTTTAACCCCATTTGACCCCATTTTATCCAAGAGGATGATAGCTTCTTTACCTATGAGATCCAAGCACTGTAATACTGACAAAAGAAGTAGGTGAATCGCAATGGAGACCCTGTTGAACAATAAGCCTCATTTGCTCATATTCTCTGAGAATATCTTGGTTATCCTATGAACTTTTCAGTCGAACCTCATAGAGGATTTTTCATTGGCGGCCACAATCTCAACAATATCCGATATGCGGATGACACGGTGCTGTTAGCAGACACGGAAAGGAAAATGCAGGAACTTCTACAGAAGTTATCAAAAGAAAGTGAAAAGAAAGGACTGAGCACAAACCTCAAGAAAACTGAATGCATAGTCAACAGCAAAAAGAGGAGACCAATATGCCAACTGCAAGTAGGAGAATCTAAGATAAAACAAGTAAAAAATTCAAATACTTTGGAAGCGTTTTGACAGAGGATGGAAAATGCGACACGGAGATCCAAAGACGCATTAGTATGGCCAAAAACGCTTTTCAGAAGGTAGCCTGAGTATTGAAAGACAGGAAATTTCTATTTCTATAAACAAAGAAAAGATTGCTGGATTGCTACGTGATATCTGTCCTCCTGTATGAAAGTGAATGCTAGACGATCTCATCAAAGATGAAGGAGAGGCTTGAAGCGACAAAAATGTGGTTTCACAGAAGGATGCTGAGGATACAATGAACAGAGCACGCGTGCAACGATGAGATATTGGAAAGGATGCAAACGAAAAATAAATGATGATAAATATCAGGAAGAGACAAATGAGGTTTCTAGGACACATAATGAGGAAGGAGGGCCTGGATAACTTGATACACACAGGTCGGATAAATGGAAGAATAGACAGGAGAAAGCAACGCGAGACGTACTTGTTAGGTCTGAGTAAATGGTTGACAGAGCGGGGCTTGGAAAAGATACCAAGAGAAAAATTACTGAGAGACAAAGCCAAGTGGAAGTCCATGATCGCCTACGTTCTGAAGGGACACGGCACATGAAAAAGAAAAAGAAAATTAGAATTTAAAAAGTCTAGAATGTGGAGATTTGATCGTCATATTGAACAATTCGTATGTTACCGCAGTGTTGCTTTGAATTTAGCCAAAATGTTCAAATCAATATTTCTTTATCCGGTCCCGGGTGGCCAGTAACAGACACTCAACAATGTAGAGGTATCGGCGTCAGCCTGTATGGCCTCCATAGGACAAACCAGAGCAAATGCAACCGTAAAAGTATCAACAATAATTATTTGGAAACGGAGACAAAACTGAAATATTTCAAGACTTATTTATATTTTTGCCCGATCTTAAACCAAATCTTAAACCAAGATTCATTTAACGTCAGGGCGTCGGCGATCATGGCTCGCCATGAATTTTGCTTCATTGTTATCTTTTAAAATTGTTATAACTGCTTTGGAAAGACAGTAATATGGTTTCAACTGACATTTTCGGTTTTCCTACTTTTAGACTGTTTCCCACCCAAGACTATAGAATGCAGTCTACCCTGCTATTTAACCCATAGGTAAGACTATATGTGCAGACAAATATTTATATGTTCATATTTATAAAAGGTTATCTATCAGCTACGATTTCTCTCTCTCTCTCTCTCTATATATATATAGATATATATATATATATACTATATATTTATTATGAAATATATATATATTCTATATATATTAAAAAAGGATTAATTCAAAGATGTTGAATGGCCATTTCGATATGAAGATCCCCACGGGGGACGACACATCACCTCAGCAACAGAAAAAACCTTTCAGAAACTGGAGAAAAATTAGTCTACTTTTCCTTTTTAAATAGATTGCAAAGAAATTAAAAAATAAATAATAAAATAAAATAAAAATAAAAATAAAGGGAAAGAAAAAGAAAAAGAAAACGAAAAAGAAAAAGAAAAAGATAGTTTTTTTTTGTTTTTTTTATCTAGTGTTGTCTTTATTTAGTTTAATTTCAAATGACCTAATTTTTTTTAAAATAATTTTATTTTAAATCCTATATCTTTTTATTCCCTTTTATTAATAATTATGCCTTTTTAAGTAAAGGCCTTTTTCTAATACTTCAACGTTTTGGGGAAATTAGGTTTTTGAATTTGTCCAGCGTCTGTAATATTTTAAAAAAAATTTTTCTTTAGTTTCTTTCTTTTTCCCTCCCTTCCTTCTTTTATCTCTCTTACCACCTTTTTTCCGTGTTGCTTAAACTTACGTCGATTTAACACGGCTGTCTGTTAATTTTTAGTTACATTCTCCCTTTTTTTTGCAAACCCAGACGATGTCAATTCTTTTCTTTTCTTATTTATTTGATTTTATTCTATCTTTTTCTTTTTCTTTTTCGTTTTCTTTTTCTTTCCCTTTATTTTTATTTTTATTTTATTTTATTATTTATTTTTTAATTTCTTTGCAATCTATTTAAAAAGGAAAAGTAGACTAATTTTTCTCCAGTTTCTGAAAGGTTTTTTCTGTTGCTGAGGTGATGTGTCGTCCCCCGTGGGGATCTTCATATCGAAATGGCCATTCAACATCTTTGAATTAATCCTTTCTTAATATATATTTGCTCTGTAATATTTTATTACATGGAGCTCTCTTCCTGTATCATTTTTTAATATTAAAATAAATTTTTAATATTAATTAGGATCGGGTTTTTTGGAATTTACCTTCCTGCTTTTTTCCCTTGGATTGAAGTATCTGAATTAAAATATATATTCTATATATATAGTTTTCATTCCAACTTCTTTACCCGATGAGAAGCAACCAAAAAACAAGGTTAGCTTCGAAACTCGAAAATTTTGGTGTAGTAATACTATGAATTTATAAACCATTGTAACAACTATTACAATATAACGCTCTACGTTTGTATCGAGCACTCTTTATAAAAGTAAATGCATGAACAGCAGGTTAAAAAAACCTACGAGTTCCACAACTTTGTTACAATTGAGCACTCTGGAAGAGTGGGAGACTTTGTAAACAGTAGCTACTCCGGCATATACGCATCGCTCATTCAATAATGAATTGGATCACTCTAGCTATTGGGCGCTCGTGGCCTAGGGGTAGAATCGCCGACTGACGCCGATTTGGTCGGGTTTCAATCCTGGGTTAGGAAGCGATCGGAGTCTAATCCGTACTGATGAGCTGTGATACAGCGAAACAGATCTGTCTGCGGATGACTATAGTATATATATATACACACACACACACACACACATATATATATATAAATATATATATATAAAGATATACACCCGGGTGAAGGAAGAATTTTTACAACCTCCAAAACATTAATTTAAAACAGTACTCGATATATTATAGATAGAGCTATGAATATTTAGTGGATATATATATATAAATCATGTACATGTTCTAAAATATAATTTATAATATATATTTAGTGTATCGAGGCAGCAGATAATTTTCTAAACATATACTGTTAAATATAAGAGACAATGAGTGTCTATTATGTTTAATCGTCTTTTGGCTTTAATTTCAGGTGAAAATAAAAACAAAAATTCTCCAGCATTTGGATAATTTTTTATTAGTTGGTTCTAAGCTTTCGGCTCACATGAGCCATCTTCATAGAGGTTACAAGTACGTTAACACAAAAACATCCACCATCAGCGACGATTTTATCTTGTGTTGACATAAAACCCCGCTAAACAACGACAACAGTTACCAAAAATAGCAAACGCAGTTCGTAAATTTGTAATGCGGTTCTATGACGTTCTATGGTAACAGAACCATATATTTAGATGCAATGTAATGTCTTATGACCAGATTTAAATGTGATTTTATTCAGTGTGGGTTGTTCGGATTTAATGTAGATGTCCTCCAATATACATATACGCTAACGAGCATAAAGATCAAAACGATCTTAAGAAAAAGTCTACATATGAAATAACTTTTTATTTTAAAGCTTCAAAGAACATTTTAACAAGGAAAAAAGGTATAAATGTAAGTTATATAATTCCAAAATATAAAGTTCAATAAACTTATTTTGATAAAGTTATAAGAATAATTATATCGCATTCGAAAAAAAAATGATCAAAATCATCAGAACGATTAAATAAATCCATAAAATTTAATAATTATTTTATATTATTGAAATTTTTTTAGGGTAAGAATCTAAAATCGGGTATTTTACTAAATTACACCGACACTTTACTGGCTCTTGCATTTTATACATGGCAAAAAAATAAAAATCTGTGACGTCATTGGAAATTAGATAACTGATAGTCAAGTTACGTAATGAAGATATTAGGGATATTTCAAAGAGTGTGGAGAAATCTAAAATTGTTATTCATAGTATTTTAAGAAACAGGCCTAGGAAAACTACTACAAGGGAAGACAGATGGATTGGTAAAAAATTAAAATAGAGTGAATGCAAATCTTGGCATTAAAATATCAAGGCACACTATTTCCCGAAGACTTAATGAAATAAGTCTGAACGTTCAAGTAGCCTCTAAGAAGCCTTACATTTCTAAAAAGAATCAAATGTGCCGATTGAAATTTGCCACTGAACACGCCATATGAACAGACAAACAATGAGATTGTGTTCATTTCAGCGACGAGTAAAAGTTTAACCTAATTAATAATAAGTTTAATATAGAGAATAATTACATAACATTCGAAAAAATAGATAATCGAAAACATCAGAATGATTAAATAAATCCATAAAAATTAATGATTATTTTGAATTATTGAAATGTTCTTTTAGAGTAAGAATATAAAATCGGGTATTTTACTAAATTACACCGACTCTACTGGCTCTTGCATTGGAAACATGGAGAAAAAAATCTGTGACGTCATTGATACTTAGAAAATTGATAGTCAAGTTACGTAATGAAGATAAACTCTCGATTGGGGATATTTTAAGGAGTGTGGGGGAATCTAAAAGTGTTATTCATAGTATTTTAAGAAAACTTGAAGTACCTGGATCTTGTGAAGCCAAGAAACCACGTGGCAGGCCTAGGAAAACTACTGCAAGAAATGACAGATGGATTGATGAAGAATAAAAAAAAAGGATCGATTTGCGACAGCAACCGCTATCTCTGAAAGAGCTAATGCTAACTTTGGCATTAATATTTCAAGGCGCACTATTTCCTGAAGACTTAATGAAATAAATCTGAACAGTCGACTAACCTCTACGAAGCCTGATATTTCTAAAAATAATAAAATGATCCAATTGAATGTTGCCACTGAACGCCTCATATGGACGAACAAAAAACATTGAGATTGTGTTCATTTCAGCGATGAGTTAAAGTTTAACCTGTTCGGTTGTAACGGGAGAAGGTTCGTTGGAGGCAGCCCTAAAGAACAATATTGTGCCTCAGTGCACTAAAAGTAGTGTTAAATTTGGACGAGTGAGTGTGATGGTGTTTGGCATGATTTTTTGATGGTACGGGACCTCTTGTTAGGCTACACGGTAAAATTAACGCAACTGTATACAAAGAGATATTGAAGAAACATGTACATAATTTTAGAACTGCAATTATTCAACCAGCTGTATTTATGCAAGATAACCCGCCATGTCACGCAGCGAAATCTGTTAAGACATTTCTTTCTAAGGAGGATATTATTGTTATGGAGTGGCCTGCTCAAGGCCCAGACATGAATCCTACTGAGAATAATTGGAAGTTACTAAACGAAAGCGCTAAGGAAAAGAATCCAACAAACGTCGAACTCTGGACTAATTTGAAAGGAGAATAGAAATATCCGTTAATGAATGCAAGACATTAATTCGCTCATGTAGCAAAATATGTCAAGCTGTTATTGAAAATAAAGGTTTACACCTCAATTACTAATGAATTATGAAGCCTATTTTCATTTGGATATGATGTATCCATTATAATAATATGATTTTGTTAATCGTTCTGATATTTTTGATCATCTATTTTTTCCGAATGCTATATAATTATTCTTATAACTTTATCAAAATAAGTTTATTGGACGGTATATTTTAGAATTATATAGATAATCCTGCCGAATGAATCACATTTTCGTAACAAAATAAATATACTGCTTGATTCAAAACACAATATCAACTCAAATACGAGTTTTGATTAAAAATAATGTTCAAACAAATAAATTAATGCTGCTCTCCTTGGGCTTCTTGACAAAATACAAAGGAGGATCTGTAACGTGGTTGATACTGACTTGGCAGACCGGCTGCAGCCGCTCTTACACCGGCGTGATGTGGCTTCCCTGTGCCTCTTCTACAAGTACTTTCATGGCTTCTGCTCCGATGAGCTTAGATCACTGGTGCCGCCTAAGCACGAATTTACACGAGATACTAGATTAGCAACTAGGTCCCACCCTTTTACAGTTAAACAAATATGCCCTCTCACAGATATCTGGTCGGGTGCCCCTGCTGCTCTCCTTAGGCTTCTTGACAAAATACAAAGGAGGATCTGTAACGTGGTTGATACTGACTTGGCAGACCGGCTGCAGCCGCTCTCACACAGGCGTGATGTGGCTTCCCTGTGCCTCTTCTACAAGTACTTTCATGGCTTCTGCTCCGATGAGCTTAGATCACTGGTGCCGCCTAAGCACGAATTTACACGAGATACTAGATTAGCAACTAGGTCCCACCCTTTTACAGTTAAACAAATAAGATGTAACCGTAAATTCTACTCCAACAGCTTCTTTTCTCGCGCTTCCCGCCTGTGGAACTCCCTTCCACAAGTCTGCTTTCCCGACAGTTACAATCTCCAGGTGTTTAAATGTAGGGTCAATAGACACCTCCTATCACACTAACTCCCAACTATTCTCAGAACACTCTCATCTACCCAACCCTCATTCTCGGTATCCTTACCCGCCTATCACCCACCCTCTGTCATTTCCTATATTTAATCAGCCTTTCTCCACTCTACGTAGCCCCCTGCACAGTAGTGGCAGTGACATGCCTTGCTCGGGGTGAAACGCTTATAAAAAATATATATATATATATATATTCGTCATTCACATAAAAGCCTGTTTCGCTGTATCACAGTTCATCAGTGTGGCCAGACATCCATTTGGCGGGATCAAAACTCGAACGATTTGGTATCAGTTGGAGTTGTTAACCCCTAAGCAATAGGCACATGGAATCAGAGAAGGGAATTTTTAGCGAGTTGTATATAAGCGGCGTATACACAGGCCTGTCACCGAAAGAACTATTCAATGCTTAAGAGTTATGCACATATCGCCGAAGTTGTAACTGTTTTTACAAATTTTCCTCTCTAGAGTGGTCAATCGTAATGCTCTCTCTATCACACTCTCTCTATCTCCCTTTCTTTCTTTCTTTCTTTCTTTCTTACTTTCTTTCTCTCTCTCTCTCTCTCTCTCTCTCTCTCTCTCTCTCTCTCCCCATATATATATACTAGCAGTAAAGCTCGGCGTTGCTAGGGTGTAATGAAAGTTTTAAAACTAATCCATGGTCCTGGAGCTCAGACTCTTTGGACATTGGCACGAAAGACTAAAAAGCAATAGTTGTTTCCGTAGACTGAAAGAAAAATGAATGGATGTAAGTCAAATTTTGATTTCCTGGTATCGATATCAAATAAGTTTTTTTCGTCGTAAACTAAATTTTGAAGGCTAAATAAGTCTTCTGAGTAAATGGTATCATGGCTGAGACTAAGAACTACAGCAAAAGCTAAAATAAAAAGGCTGAAAAAAAAAATACAGACATACATGCAGATAAACAGACACACACACAAACATCTTGCCATTTATATATATATATATATATATATTCGATTTTCTGCACTATTGCAAGAACTGCAATCTAGAAACTTCTGAATACCATTTCTTATGTCTTTGTCTATGAGTGTATCAAATTTGATTAAAATTGAACCACTGCTTCTATAACCCTATTTTTTCGCTTGTCGATTTTCGATATTTATCGGTGGTACCTCGACACAAAACCTAGCTACGAACACACGCACACGCTTATAGTACAACTGCGTGAATTTTCAAGAAAATCGGTTCAGCCATTTCGGAGTCTATAGGCAACGGGGACACACACACAGACACAACCACACACACATACACACACACATAAAGTTCCATTTATAAATAAGTATATATATATATATATATATATATATATAAGAACAATGCCGACTTTGAAAGTGACAAACTCTTCGTGTTTATCAACGCTCCATCTTCATGTCGATATCGAGCACTTTGAAGCCAAAAACCTGCTTGCCAAAACATATTTCATCAGTAAAATCATTGAAAAATCAACCTGACCGCCAAACATAATAACAATTAAATACTATATACATATATATATATTTAGTATTTAATATATATATATATATATATATATATATATATATATATGATCGTTGTCAACACAATGTTGGAATTGAACAGAGGAAGATATTTATTTATATAAATAAGTATATCGATTAAAGTTTGTTAATGCATTTAATTAAAACATGATTATTCATCGCATAGATCGAACGTTATTCAGTTGAATTTTGAAATCTATATTCAGATAATAATGCTTATTTGAAGCAGATTCATGATATTCCGAATTTAAAAGTTAATCCAGATTGAGCTTCATTTGAACTCGGTTTGTCCATTTTGCTTTTCATGACAATATTCATCACACTAAGTGACCTGAAAACTTCAACCACAACAATAACAATAGTGATGATGATGATAATGACTGATAATCTTGTATCAGGCTGCACAGTGTTAGCACCCAACGAAGAAAAAACTTCAGCATGACCGAGTGAGCCAATATCTGTGCTAGAAAATCTGCAAATTTCACGGGAAGGAAACTGCAAGAGACTGGTATGAACACCACCCAGACCCGTTTACAAACATAGAATCTGTAAAAATAATAATAAGCATCTGGTGTCAGGATCTACGGTATTAACACTATCGGCATGAGAGAGTGGGCCAATATCTGTGCCAAAATATCTGCAACGTTCACGGGAAAGAAAATGCAAAAAACTGGTATGAACCTCACTCAGAACCTGTTGGTGAGAATCGAACCTGTAACAATTTTATGGAATTTTACAAGACACACAAACAGAAAAATCAAACCTCATTGCCCAGACATCGTGATCAAAAGACATGAACAGAATGTGCTTTCTTATTGACATGACAGTTCCTGCAGGTTGTATTCATCTTTGAAGATATATATTTAAAAAAAAAATATCAAAATACAAGGATCTTGCAGTGAAAATCTCAAAAATGTGTCGCATGAAGACATCAATAATTTCAGTTGTAGTTACAGCCCTCTGATTAATTGGAAAACATGTCCGATAGACTCATTGAAGGGATCCTTGATAAGCTATGCCTTAAAGAAATGCAAAAATTGTACTCTCATGTACAACTCGCACGTTACGTAAGGGGTATAGCTATGTAAAATATGAGACCTTAGGGAGTTTTGGCGTAGTTTACGAAATTGTTTAGTGAAAAATGTCATGAACTTAGGTCTCTGGTTGGGACCCAGAAGGATGTGTATACAAAAAAAAAGGAAATAATAATAATAATCTCAGAGTTTCGAGATAGAGTTCTGAGAGAGTTCTGATAAAGCAAAGAAAAGTTCTCGCAGAATATAATTTCGTGCACAGCGTTGGGACGGTAAATAATTAGAGAAAACAAAAGAATTGTTTCTAAATGAATAAAGATGTAAAAATGCAACTAGACCCTGGTAGTGATATCACAATAATCGACGAAGCCACATGGAAAGCAAACGGAAAATCCATACAAAAAAGAACTTCGAAAATTGCACGTGACCTGAGAAATTATTTGTTATTGGTGAAAGAACTTGCAACGTTTCCTTTCGAAACAAGTGTTTAAAAGGTAAGGCTTATATGCTAAAAATGCTGATAATTGACTGGATGGAATTATTCTAGTTATGAGATTTACGAGAAAACGACTCAGTTGGAACTCGGTCTATGGATTGAGAAGAATAGACAAGCTTATTATTCAGTGTCCGCGGGTGGCTGGGTAATTTGTTACCCTTAGTCCAAGTGTACACACTCTTGTTCCGCTACGTGAAACCCGACCATGGCTCTAATGGGAATGAGTATACACTAGAATTCAACGGAAATAGAAAATATAATAATTGATACGGCATTCCCTGTAGATTGCATTTGTATCCTTGAAGATCTTCAAACCAATATCAGAATGTTGGTTGGTTGTTTTGCTTTTATGGCATATCAACACCTCGGCGGGTCATTTAAAGCCAACTTAATGTTTTTATTTATTTATTATTCCGTGTTCGCGTGTATTGGTAAATGTTTACCCTTAGTCCAAGTGTACACACTCTTGTTCTACGTGAAACCTGATCATGTGTTGGGCCCTCTCATGAAAATGAGACATCGTGAATTCAACGGAAATGGAAAATATAATAATTGACACGGCATTCTCTGTAGATTGCATTTGTATCCTTGAAGATCTTCAAAACCAATATCAGAATGTTGGTTGGTTGTTTTGTTTTTATGCATATCAACACTCGGCGGGTCATTTTAAAGCCAACTTAATGTTTTTATTTATTTATTATTCCGTGTTCGCGTGTGGCTGGGTAAATGTTTACCCTTAGTCCAAGTGTACACACTCTTGTTCCGCTACGTGAAACCCGATCATGCTGGGCCCTATGGAAATGAGTATACTCCAGAATTCAACGGAAATGGAAATATAATAATTGACACGGCATTCTCTAAGATTTACTTGTATCCTCTTGAAGATCTTCAAAAACCAATATCAGAATGTTGGTTGGTTGTTTTGTTTCCTTTATGGTATACCAACACCTCGGCGGGTCATTTAAAGCCAACTTAATGTTTTTATTTATTTATTATTCCGTGTTCGCGTGTGGCTGGGTAAATGTTTACCCTTCTAGTCCAAGTGTACACACTCTTGTTCCGCTACGAAACCCGATCATGTGTTGGGTCTCTCATGGAAATGAGTATACTCCAGAATTCAACGGAAATGGAAAAATATGACAATTGACACGGCATTCTCTGTAGATTGCATTTGTATCCTTGAAGATTCCTCAAAAACCAATATCAGAATGTTGGTTGGTTGTTTTGTTTTTATGGCATATCAACACCTCGGCGGGTCATTTAAAGCCAACTTAATGTTTTTATTTATTTATTATTCCGTGTTCGCGTGTGGCTGGCAAATGTTTACCCTTATAATCCAAGTGTACACTCTTGTTCCGCTACGTGAAACCCGATCATGTGTTGGGTCTCTCATGGAAATGAGTATACTCCAGAATTCAACGGAAATGGAAAATATAATAATTGACACTTGGCATTCTCTGTAGATTGTATTTGTATCCTTGAAGATCTTCAAAAACCAATATCAGAATGTTGGTTGGTTGTTTTGTTTTTATGGCATATCAACACCTCGGCGGGTCATTTGCCAACTTAATGTTTTTATTTATTTATTATTCCGTGTTCGCGTGTATTGGTAAATGTTTACCCTTAGTCCAAGTGTACACACTCTTGTTCCGCTACGTGAAACCCGATCATGTGTTGGGTCTCTCATGGAAATGAGTATACCAGAATTCAACGGAAATGGAAAATATAATAATTGACACGGCATTCTCTGTAGATTGCATTTGTATCCTTGAAGATCTTCAAAAACCAATATCAGAATGTTGGTTGGTTGTTTTGTTTTTATGGCATATCAACCTCGGCGGGTCATTTATTGTCAACTAAATTTTATTTATTTATTGCTGATAATACCTTTTTCTTTTCAACAATTTATTGTTGTTTTTTCATATAAGTTTTGTGTCTAGTAATACTTTTTTCTTTTCGAGTATCAAGATTCATTGGGATTTGTTTTGTTTTCTTTTAAGGGCAGGGTCCCCAAGTCCTACCCTTGTTATCTAACCCATAACTGGAGGGAAGGGACAGATTAATACTTTTCCCAAGGGTACCATTGCTTAAGTCAGTACAGAGTATTCCACTGGAATTCGAACTCGGCTCACCGATTTCTCTTTCCGAGCCAATATCCACTGCACCACAACACACATCCGTCACTAAAAGCTTACAGCACCTAGTATTCCCAAGCGGTCACCCATCTAAGTACTGACCGGACTCAACGTTGCTTAACTTCGGTGACCGAGCGAGAATCGGTGTATTCAACAAGATATGGCCGTAAGCACGCACATCTATTGCTAAATGCTTACAGCACCTGGTATTCCCAAGCGGTCACCCATCTAAGTACTGACCAGGCTCAATGTTGCTTAACTTCGGTGTATTCAACGTGATATGGCCGTAAGCCAGATATCAGAATGTAAGGATCTTGCAGTGGAAATATAAGAAAATATGACAAATAAGGGAATCAATAATTACATAAAATGTTTTTAATCTGAGAATTTTTTTTTTTTTTTTTACAGAAATGATCAGGGGGAAAATGTCATACAGTCATTTTTTACCTTAGGTTTTTGATTGGGACCCGGAACGAAGTGTGTATACAACACAACTTAAAGGAAATGTTACTATTCAAAGACTGTAAACCTTCACCAAAGCAATACCGACATTATTTCAGTGATTAGCAAGAGATGATTATCAAAATGAGAAATGATAACTGCAAGAACTTAACTTAAAACAGGGAATGTAATTCAGTATTTGTCATTTGAAAGGCAAAAATTAAACTTTATTAATAGAACTAGAAAAATAACCCAGATGTTTATCCCATGCCGTATCGAGCCCAAAATTTAATCAGTCATGAAGCCAAGTTTTATCTGAATCCACCAAACGGGTCTTGAGATATCTTGACCAGGGCAAACAAACAAACAAACACACAAACAAACAAATAAACAAACGTGACTGAATACAATACCCCCGCCTTAAGGCGGAGGTAATAATAATAATAATTTATGACTGTTTCGTTTCATCAACAATCTAATCAAGAGCAAGTGAGTTTATTGGATTTTCGCATTTACCAAGCACGTCCTAATTGAATTAACCGAGATAGATTCAAGGTGAGTGCTATCCAATTGATGTACAGTAATGTGTTCCAGACCCTGATTTTTGAGGGCAGCAACAGTGTGAGAAAGCGTAAAAATGAAAGGGATGGTGAGGCGAGCAATCAGATAGGAGGGAGTTGTTAAACATGGCTCCTCTGCCTTGCCACCCTTAATGAGCTGGAGAATGATTAGAACGACACAGATCGAACGAAAAGAACAGAGAGAGAGAGAGAGAGAGAGAGAGGGAGGGAGAGAGAGAGAGAGGGAGGGAGAGAGAGAGAGAGAGAAGTGAAATCGTTTAGAGACTCGAATTACCGCTGTCGCTGTTGCGTGAAAACGATTTTGCATAAATTTTCAAGTTTCTTTTGTAATCTAAGTGAATGATTCAAGAACGTGCAACGGCTCTCATAATAAACAGTGATGGTTACAGAAGATAGATAGATATGAACAGATTAAGATAGATAGATAGATAGATAGATAGATAGATAGATAGATAGATAGATAGATAGATATGAACAGATTAAGATAGATAGATAGATAGATAGAATAGATTAAGATAGATAGATAGATAGATAGATAGATAGATAGATAGATAGATAGATAGATAGATAGATAGTGAAAAGGGATGGGATAGATAGATAGATAGATAGATAGATAGATAGATAGATAGATAGATATGAACAGACTGAGATAGATAGATAGATAGATAGATAGATAGATAGATAGATATGAACAGATTAAGATATGAACAGATTAAGATAGATAGATAGATAGATAGATAGATAGATAGATAGATAGATAGATATGAACAGACTGAGATAGATAGATAGATAGATAGATAGATAGATAGATAGATAGATAGATAGATAGATAGATAGATAGATAGATAGATAGAACAGATTAAGATAGATAGATAGATAGATAGATAGATATGAACAGATTAAGATAGATAGATAGATAGATAGATATGAACAGACTGAGAAAGATAGATAGATAGATAGATAGATAGATAGATATGAACAGATTAAGATAGATAGATAGATAGATATGAACAGATTAAGATAGATAGATAGATAGATAGATAGATAGATATGAACAGATTAAGATAGATAGATAGATAGATAGATAGATAGATAGATAGATATGAACAGACTTCGATAGATAGATAGATAGATAGATAGATAGATAGATAGATAGATATGAACAGATTAAGATAGATAGATAGATAGATAGATAGATAGATAGATATGAACAGATTAAGATAGATAGATAGATAGATAGATAGATAGATATGAACAGATTAAGATAGATAGATAGATAGACAGATAGATAGATAGATAGATAGATAGATATGAACAGACTTCGATAGATAGATAGATAGATAGATAGATAACGAATTAGATTAAGATAGATAGATAGATAGATAGATAGATAGATAGATATGAACAGATTAAGATAGATAGATAGATAGATAGATAGATAGATAGATAGATAGATAGATAGATAGATAGATAGAACAGATTAAGATAGATAGATAGATATGAACAGATTAAGATAGATAGATAGATAGATAGATAGATAGATAGATAGATATGAACAGATTTAGATAGATAGATAGATAGATAGATAGATAGATAGATAGATAGATAGATAGATATGAACAGATTAAGATAGATAGATGGATAGATATGAACAGATTAAGAGTAGATAGATAGATAGATAGATAGATAGATAGATAGATAGATAGATAGATATGAACAGACTGAGATAGATAGATAGATAGATAGATAGATAGATAGATAGATAGATATGAACAGATTAAGATAGATAGATAGATAGATATGAACAGATATAGATAGATAGATAGATAGATAGATAGATATGAACAGACATAGATAGATAGATAGATAGATAGATAGATAGATAGATAGATAGATATGAACAGATTAAGATAGATAGATAGATAGATAGATAGATAGATAGATATGAATAGACTGAGATAGATAGATAGATAGATAGATAGATAGATAGATAGATAGATAGATAGATATGAACAGATTAAGATAGATAGATAGATAGATATGAACAGATTAAGATAGATAGATAGATAGATATGAACAGATTAAGATAGATAGATAGATAGATAGATAGATAGATAGATAGATATGAACAGATTTAGATAGATAGATAGATAGATAGATAGATAGATAGATAGATAGATAGATAGATAGATATGAACAGATTAAGATAGATAGATAGATTTCAGAAGCTGAGTAGTGTATTAAGAGGTTAATGAAAATTTTCGCTGGAAACAAAGTGTTTGTTAGAGTTTGAGTTTTGTTTAACGGGATATCAACATCTCTGTGGGTCATTTAATTTCAAAAAGTGGGGTTTTAAGGTATTTTTTTAATGTTCAGTTGTAGTGAGAAAGTTGATTTAGACAGATTTTGATGAAAAATTTTATTTTAGTTTTTATTTTTATTTTAGAAATTGAAAATGATTTCTGGCTTTGTATTCAAAAATGTATTGCTGGTAATAATTATGTATTATGGCAATTGTTTTCTTAAAAAATGTATTGGTAATATTTTTCTTTCAAAAAATGTATATATTTTTCTATAAAAGTCTATTTTTATGTATATATTTCTATACTTTCATAGTGTTTTGACCTCGGTTTGAGGGTTAAGTATTTGCCCATAGCTGGGACTGTAACAGGTGCTACCACTTCGGGTCAGGGTGGACGTGGGACAACAGCAATTAAGAGGTAGTTCCATGCTCCTCACAACCTCCCAATCAGAGGCTTTGCTGCCGGATGCTGTTTATCGTCATACCTAGGACCACTGGAAACAAAGAAGCGAGTACTGGATTGTCATTTGATGTCTGTTCTTCAATATGGCAGTGAATGCTGAACAATCCCATCGAAGATGAGAAAAAGACAGAAAGCAATCGAAATGCAGTTCTGCAGCAGGATGTTGAGGATACCATGGACGGAATATGCGAGCAAAGGTGATGTTTTGGAAAGGATGGAAACAAAAAGGAAACTAATACTTAACATCAGTAACTACTTGATTTCTGTGCGAAAAAGAATGAAATAGAAACATACCGGTCCAGCGAAATGAAATGCAGACATTCTCCTCCCCCCTAAAACATCAAACGATTTAACCGAAGTCATGAATATCAGCCAACCTCTTCCGCACACGTCACACATCTTTCAAGAAAAAAAATTGATATCGCATTTCTCACTAATAAGGTTTTGTGACGGAAGGACACACACGGTTCATATTATAATAAGATTGTGTCGTTGAGGGTAGTGTAGTATAATCTTTTGTTCTTTTGTGAATTCGCAAAATGAATTCTGGTTTTAGTTCTGTTCTGGAAATATATTTCTTGCTATTATTATTATGTCATTTTTCATCATATTTCTATTTCTGCTATGGTCGCACTACCAACCAAGTCTGCGGGAAGACCTAAGGCAGGTCGTGGCGTGTTGTTATGGCTCCATTTCATGTTTTTTCTATCTCCGCCATCATCCCAGCGTTAAGCTGTGGTTTCCAGGGATTCTTTCAATGTGTTGTTTTGTTCCATTTTTTATCATTCCAAGAGCATCTGCTATCACTGACACAACTCTTGTTTTCAATTTCCACATTTTTTCTATTTCAATTTCCAGGTCTTTATATTTTGACAGCTTTTCAAATTCCTTGATTGCTATGTTACAATCCGCTGGTCAAGCCATATCAATTAATAGACAAGTTTTCTCTTTCTAGTTTTTATCAATAATGTCTGGCCTCTTTGCTTCAATTTTTCTGTCTGTGTAGATGGTGTAATCCCATAGAATGGTGACATCTTCTATTTCTGTAACCGGTGCTGGGTGATGTTCATACCAGTGTTTGTTTACAGATTTTCCATAATGTTTGCACATTGTCCAATGTAAATATTGCCCAAATCTATCGTGGCGATTTTTATATTCATTTGGGGCAAGCACAGAACAGCCTGAGTGTAGGTGGTCTATTGTTTCTTGGTGTTTATCACAAAACCTGCATTTTGGATCCATATTATTATGCATAATATTTGCCTGAAAGTTTCTAGTGAAAAGACTTTGCTCTTGTGCTGCAAGAATAAAGCCTTCAGTTTCAGACTTTAATCCAGATGCAGGTAACCATCGATGAGTATTAACTTTATCAACATTGGATTTATTGGCACGTTCTGGATATTGGCCATGCAGAGGTTTGTCTTGCCAGCGTTGTATCATCTGTTCAAGAACTTTATCTTTGACTTTCATTTTCATATTTTTTGCCATAATAGTTGGTTCTTGGCTTCTGTTTTGGTTTTATACAGAATCTACTATCTGTAAATCTTGTTTGTATTTACTGCCTTCTTTTATTATTGAATATTTTTTCTTTCTTTCATCATGTTGCTTTATTAATTGTATCATCCAATCCTTTGTTGTTTCTATGCATGTTAGTAAGCCAATAGTTGTTGTCTTGTATGACAATTCCAGCTGAATAAAACCTCTTCCACCTTCTTTACGGGGTATGTATAGACGGTCTACATCAGCCTTTGGATGATGCATCTTATGCTTAGAAAGAAGCTTTCTTGTTTTAGAATCCATTCGTCTGATGTCGTTTAGAGTCCAGTTTAAGATGTTGAAACTATATTGGACAACTGGGATTGCAAGGCTATTAATGGCCATAACTCTGATCTGAGAATTCAATTCAGTTTTTAATATCATTCGTAGCCTTCTATAGTACTTTTTACGCACTATTTCATTCATTTTTTATGGTGAATGTTTTCACTCTCATTTACACCTAGGTATTTATAAGCTTCTTCTGGTTTCAATTCTTTTATTGTTACAGCAGAGTCTAAGCTAATTGAGGATGTTTCTTGTATTGATCCACGTAAAACTGTAGCTTTAGCACATTTATTCAAATTGAATTTCATTCCAGTGTCTTCTCTGAAGCATTTTACAGTTTGCAGAAGACCTTCCAGCTCATTATCATTCTTAGCATATAACTTTAAGTCATCCATGTAAAATAGATGGCTTATTTTCTTTTGGCCTATTTTATAACCACATTCTGTCTTATTAAGTTGACTGGTTAGTCATATTAATGATATGCAGAATAGTAAGGGAGACAAAGAATCACCTTGAAATATACCTCTTTTGATGTTTATTTCATCAGTCTTATAGGTTCCATTTATATGATTGAGGTAAAGGGTTGTTGTCCATATAGACATGCACTGTTTGATGAAATTGATGATGACGGGTGGTATCTTTAAATATATTTAATATATTTAAAGTCTTTAAAATTCAGGAATGTGGCACACTATCGAATGCCTTACGATAATCTATCCAGACAGTACTAAGATTTTTCTTTGTACTGTAGCAGTTTTCCAGAATCATTTTTGCACCCTTTTTGTTCAAGTGGTAACATGTCATTTCTTTCTAAGAATAAATATGTCTGTTTTGTTGAAATGGATGTTAATAGTTTATATATTTCGGAAGGCATGTAATTGTTCTGTAGTTTTTCGGGTTGTTTGTGTCACCATTCTTGGGTAGAAGAAATGTAATTCCTTTGGTCATCCATGCAGGAATTTTATTGAGATCGTCAACCATTTCTTGAAGTTCTTTGGCTAGTTTTTTATGTGCTGTATTTAAATAATATAGCCAAAATTAGGAATTTTATCTATACCTGGGAATTTCTAATTGTGTGCTTTTTTTAGTGCAAATTTAACATCCTCTTCTGCAATTCCAGCCCATGTCTGTTCTGGTTTATTTTTGATTCATTCTATCTCTTGTGCAATCCAATCTACTTCTTTGTTATGTTCTTTAGGGCAAGCCCATATCTTTTCCCAAAACCGTGTAATTTCTTCCATTCTGGGGGGGACTGTCACTTCAATTCTTTTTTTACCTATTTCCCTGTAAAATTTCTTTGCATCGGTTTGAAAAATCTTGTTTTGTCTGTAAAATCTTGATCTTTCCTCATAGCGTCTTATTCTTTGAGCCTTCAGTTGTATTTTTTGCTTTATTTTTTCCTTAGTTGATAGGACTTCATTTTTATTTCTAATGTTGTATTTTCTTTCGACTCTTCTGCTTTTCCTAGTTCTTACAGTTATTCCTCTACTCAGTTCATCCAGTACTGATAGTTCACTTCTAAGTTGTTCGATTTTTTTTTCTATTTTTCTTTTCCAAAGTGGATCTTCATGTCTGCGAGACTGCCTTGTTTTAATTTGATGTTCAATTTTTTTGTTGCTGCTATTGCTGATGCATATATTGCTTCATTGAGATTTGTACGAGTGTCTTCTTCGTCCAAAATTAATTTGAGTGCTGCATTGTAGAGCTTAATACTTCGGAGGTTATGCTTTGTTGTTTGTAATTTTGGGAGCTGTTCTCGTTCCTCCATTGCAATATTTTGTATTTGACTCATATGGTTCTTGATTTCTTCCTTGGTTTCTTATTTTCCGTAAAATAATTCTGTTCAATGTGATCTGAACTCGTTTTATTTTCGTCTTGTAACTGACGCAGATCACACCTTTCCAGCACTTTTAAATTTACAGCATAATCTTCACAGTGATTTGTGTGTATCACGGTTTCTACATTATGACCTGTGGCTTGTTTGATGTTATTACTTTTTATTTCTGATTCCGGTTCCTTTTCATATTTTGTTGATTCGTCTCTTCTGGTTACAATTCTTTTAATCTCATTAATTTCAGCCTCTGTCAATCGGTTATTACGAATAATGTACCTTCGTACATTGGCTAATTTATTTTCGTCAATATACTTTCTATTTGCTTGACCAACTTTTTCACGCCAAATGTCATATGTTTGGCGAGTTATGTTTTTTTGAGGTTTGAGTAACGCTTCATGAAATGCAGTCATAACGACTTTGTACTCCTCACGAGACCATTTTATTTTTTCTTTCTTTAAATATACGGTTGTAGATCTAGCTGGAGAATTTTCCGGACCATCATTAGGATTATCCTGGTTGTGGGGACCTGAAGATTCATTCTTTGTGTAGAAGTTTGTTCCTATGGCAGATTTTTCAACCTCAGGTAGGTTCCCTCCTGAAGGACGGGCTCCCTGTTTATCCACTGGAAGAGCCATACTGGACTTTTTATTTCTATTTGTATTTCTCATATTTTTCCCACGAGTGACGCACGGGTCCAAAGGTCCACCCAAAGTTGCCAGGCACGTTGGGTAACGGTCTTTTACAAACAGGGTCCCGAAGCCTGTAGGGGATCGTTTGTGACCTCATAACGCAGTAGCCATTCACTCCTCGGCACGATTAACACCTTGAGTTGCGGGTTGTTGTTCGGAGTTTTCCTTCTCCTAAATGGGCTGCCAAGCGACAGCTGACATAGACGCGATTGGAATTCAAAGAGAAAGACGCTGGTTAAAAAAAAAAAAAACTTGGGCGTAGCAACGGCTCAACGAAACAAAACATCACTACACTAGAGTATTTTGTTAAAGAAAAAAAATTAATGGAAAAAAGTTGACATACGTTTAAGTTTATTAGTGCTGTGAGATTTAAAATAAAAATGTAATAATTTGTTCGTCCACTTTATATTCATTTATTTTTTCAATAAAGTCGTTGGTCGAAAGTAGGGTTATCAGAATAAGATAAATTAAATAAGTAAATTAAATCAATAAATAAATAAAAATAAATATATAAATAAATACGTAGTCTTTCTATAAAATAATATCGTAGAAATTGTTTTTCATCGGATTTAATTTATTTTCCTGTTGTTTTGTTTTGTTTTTTGTTTTTAAGAAAATTATAATAGTTAAAAAAAATTATTACGAAATATCGACAGCTAAAAGAAATATAAAACGGATGATTTTATTTATTAGGTTCATTTAAAGAACAAACAGATAGATTCAAATAGTAAAACAGAATTTCATATTTAAAAAAAATTCAATAAAATTAAATAATGTATGAAGAAAAATTCATGTTTATGTTAAGAAAAAAAAGATTCATGTTTATGTTAAAATTATTATTATTATTATTATTATTATTATTATTGCTATTATTATTATTATTATTATTATTATTATTATTATTATAGCTCTATTAGAGATTAAAGTTCTTTCTTACAAAAAAATTTAAACTAATGTTCTTTTGTTTATTTTCTATGCTATACTATGTTTGATTTACGATTCTAATGTACCCGATATACTCTTGGGATGTTTTGCTTGTTTTTTTTTTTTGTTTTTTTTTAATCATATCATCCCGAGCAAGGCGGTAACGCCACTGATGTGCAGGGGGCTACGTAAGAATGAAAAGATTGGGAAAGAGAAAGCCGGAAACCACATCCTAAACAGGGAACAAAGGATGAGCCACTTCACCTGTTCACTAGACGAGGGTGGAGTGTGAACCGGGCGATAGTTTAGTCTATCTACTCCAATTGAAAAAAAAAGAGAGAAAAAAAAGAAAAGAGTGAAAAGGTTGGAAGAGAGAAAGCCGGAAACCACATCCTAAACAGGGAACAAGGGATGAGCCTCTTCACCTGTTCAATAGACGAGGGTGGAGTGTGAACCGGGCGATAGTTTAGTCTATCTACTCCAATTGAAAAAAAAAAGAGAAAAAAAAGAAAAAAGTGAAAAGTTTGGAAGAGAGAAAGCCGGAAACCACATCCTAAACAGGGAACAAGGTATGAGCCTCTTCGCCTATGTACGTTTGAGTCCTTAAATTCTTTTTTATTTATTTATTTATTTTATTTTATTTTATTTTATTTTATGTATTTTTTTTTTTTTTGTACCAGAAATCACTTGAAAATAGGAATGCTACTCACGTAAAGAGATAAGAGAACTGACAGGGCAAAAAACCTGCTCCTCAACTGGATGTATAAAATCCAAGGACGGAACAATAATATTGGAGAAAGAGGAAATACTCCAGCGATGGGAGAAATATTTAAAAGATCTTTTCCACGACAAGAGAGGGCAACCGATAATACACAAAGATAAGGACGGACCGGAAATATTAAAGCCCGAAGTGGAAGCTGCAATGGCCAAACTGAACAGAAACGAAACAGCTGGTCCAGACGGCATTGTAATAGAGCTGCTGATAACCCTGGAAGAATTCGGCAGAGAGAAAATTACAGGAATAATAAATGAAATTTATAATAGTGGACTAATACCATCCGAATCCTGATAAATAGAGCGAGAAGCAGAATCAAGCCAGAAATAGGACAAGAACAGTGCGGTTTTGTCAAAGATTCTGAAACAAGGAACGCCATATTTATGATTAGGATGCTCTCCGAAAGGGCAATACATATGAAGAAGAAGCTGTAGCTGGGTTTTATCTATTATGCGAAAGCATTCAACGGTATACGCCACAAAGAATTGATGGAGATGCTCAGCAGCCTCAACATATTTGGAAAAAACATTAGGGTAATTAATAATCTCTACTGGCAGCAAACTGCCTGCATACGGACAGGTAACGAAGTCAGCAGATATACAAATATAGAAAGGGGCGTAAGACAAGGATGTGTCTTTTCACCGGATTTATTTAACTTGTACAGCGAGACTATTCTGATGCCCGTAGATGTTATGCCAGGATTTGTCATCGGAGGCCAAAATTTGAACAACATAAGATATGCAGACGATGCAGTGCGGCTTTCAGACACGGAAAGGAAACTAAAAGACCTCCTACAGAAGATAACTAAAGAGAGTGACAAAAAAGGACTACAAATAAATGCAAGAAAACCGAATGCATGGTCATCAGCAAAAAAAGAGTAACCCAAAATGCCAAATACAGGTGGGGATGTTAAAATCAAGCAGGTACAAAAATTTAAATACCTGGGAAGTGTTCTAACAGAAGACAGAAAGTGAAACACAGAGATCGGAAGGCGAATCGGCATGCGAATGTTGCGTTCCAGAAGCTGAGTAAAGTATTAAGCCACAAGAAATTTTCACTAGAAACAAAGATGAGAATGCTAGATTGCTATGTGATATCAGTTCTTCAATATGGCAGTGAATGTCGGACAATATAAACAAAGATGAAGGAAAAGCTCGAAGCAGCTGAAATGTGGTTCTACAGAAGGATGCTGTGGATATCATGGACCGAACATATGAGCAATTATGAAGTGTTGGAAAGAATGGAAGCGAAAAGGAAATTAATATTGAGCACCAGGAAGAGACAACTAAAGTTCCTGGGACATCCAGTGAGGAAGGAGTGCTTGGAGAACTTGATGCTAACAGGCCAGATAGAGAGAAGAATAGACAGAGAAAAGCAACGGATAACATATTTGAAGGGCCAAATCAGGTGGATGACAGAATGGGGGTTGCGAGATGTTACAGGGGAAAGCGTGCTAAGAGCCACCAGAGATAGGGAGACGTGAAAGGCCATGATCACCTACTTCTTGAAAGGACAAGGCACATAGAAGAAGAAGAAGAAGAAGAAGAAGAAGAAGAAGAAGAAGAAGAAGAAGAAGAAGAAGAATCCACGTAGGAAGTGCGTTGTGGTGCAGTAGATAACAGAGAGCTGAGTTCAAATTCCAGTTGAATCCGTCGCATTTACTTACGAGCAAATACCATTGGGAAAGATATTAAACCGTCTCGTCCCTCTAGTTATAGGTAAAATAACAGGACTGATTTGGTTCTATAGCTTTGGTTGGAAACGAGTCTACTGCAGAAAGTAATGGAAGCCTACTTCTAGAAAATCTTTTCCCCAGTCTGTCATGTATCGAAATAAACATGATCACCCAAACGTGTACCTAGTATGGCACTTAACTGACTGACTAAAAGCTCTCTTGATACCAATTGAAGATATTGGACGTGTATGGGTGTCACTCTTAAATTCAGTTTCTTTTCTATTTTACTGTTATCACGGCATCATATCCGTGAGTTTTGTTCAGGATAAGTAGTAAGAAAAATATTGTTGACATCAGTTACAATTTATGTTAAAATCAATTTTCATTAGAAACAAAGAAGAGACTACTGGAGTGCTATGTGATGTCTGTCAATATAGCAGCGAATGCTAGACAAAAATGAAAGAAAGACTTGAATCAACCGAAATGTGGTTCTACAGAAGGATGCTGAGGATACCATAGACCACAAATGCGAGCAACGACGAGGTTTGGAGAGGATTTGTATATATTGTGGTGAAACTTTTTTTTCTGCATTACTCAAACGTGTTTCAATCATAATGCTCACTAGCAGTATAACATGGCGTTGCTCGGGTGTAATGAAAGCTTTAAAACTAATCCATGGTCCTGGAGCTCAGACTCAGCCTAAAGAATATATGTGTGAAGTTTGGTGAGAATCGGATAAAAATTGTGGATTTGTATAAAGGACATACAGACAGATAAACAGACACACACACAAACATCTTGCCTTTTATATATATATATATATATATATATATATATATATAATTATATGCTCATATAACCATATAATTATATTATATATTATATTATATTATATTAAGCTCTATAATACTCATTATATTGAGCACTGTTTATAATAAAATAAATGCCAGAGCACTCAAAATATAAAAAAAAATCTTGAGTCCTCTTAACTTGGAATTATATATATATATATATATATATATATATATATATATATATTATCGATTTTCTGCACTATTGTAAAAATTGCAACCTTGAAACTTCTGAATATCGTTTCTCATGTCTCTTTCTATGAATGTATCAAATTTGATTAAAATCGGACCACTCCTTCTATAACCCTATTTTTTCGATTATCGATTTTCGATATTTATCGGGGGTACCTCGACACAAAACCTAAATAAGAACACTCTCAGACGCTTATAGTAAAACTGTGTAAATTCTCAAGAAAATCGGTTCAGCCGTTTTAGAGTCTATAGGTAATGGACACACACACACACATACACACACACACGCATACACACACACAGACAAATTTCCATTTATAAATAAGTTTACAAAGATAATTGTTCTTAGGTCACTGCTATTCACAGAAAGCATTGATCAGCTTCAGAGTCGAAAGTGTTTAAAAACTGAAATCATATAAATGAGAATCTCGTAAGCATAACTTGCAATCAATCGACATAGTCATGAATTTAGCATTAAAAAAATAAAATCTTTGACGTTAAATCAAGTTAATCCCTTTTAAAAGTCTACAAGTAAGCCATCTATGAAGAATGAGAAAAACAAAAAAAGATGTTCAGATACTCGTTAATTTTGTAAATTCTTGTGCGTAGGCAATTTTTGTTGAAATTAACGTACGTAGAAACCTAATTTTTAAAGTACAAACCTAATTTTAAAGTACTAACCTTTTTTTTTTGCCCTCTAAAATATTGATTTGTTTATATCCATCTGCTTCATTTCACTTTTATCAATTTATCTATATATATAAACATATATTGTTAAATATAACAGAAAATGAATGTCTATTATCTAAACTTATTTAGAAATGAAACTTTGTCTCTGTGTGTGTGTGTGTGTGTGTGTGTGTGTGTGTGTGTGTGTGTGTGTGTGTGTGTGTGTGTCCGGTATTTATAGACTCCGAAACTGATAAACCGATATTCTTGAAAATTTACACAGTTGTACTATAAGCGTCTGCGAGTGTTCTTAGCTAGGTTTTGTGTCGAGGTACACCCGATAAATATTGAAAATCAATAATCGAAAAAATCGGGTTATAGAAGGTGTGGTCCGATTTTAATCAAATTTCGTAGACTCATAGACAAATACATAAGAAACGGTATTCAGAAGTTTCAAGGCTGCAATTCTTACAATAGCGCAGAAAATCGATAATATATATATATATATATATATATATATATATATATATATATATATATATATAAGGCAAGTCTGTTGTGTCTGTTTATCTACCTGTATGTCTGTATTTATTTCAGCCCTTTAATTTTAACCATTTACTCACAGGACTTATTTAGCCTTCAAAATTCAGTTTACGACGAAAAAACTTATTTGATATCGATACCAGAAAATCAAAATTTGACTTACATCCATTCATTTTTCTTTCAGTCTACGATTTCGCTTTAACTGGAAACAACTATTGCTATGTAGTCTTTCGTGCCAACGTCCAAAGAGTCTGAGCTCCAGTACCATGGATTAGTTTTAAAGTTTTCATTAAACCCGAGCAACGCCGGGCTATACTGCTAGTGCTTAATAATTAGCTTTAAACATCATGTTTTGGCATTAATTTCTGGTGGAAATAAAGACAAAAATTGCCCAACATTTAGATATTGTATTATTACGCTGGTGCTAAGCTTTCGGTTTCCATGTGTTGGCATAAAAACATTGCTAAACAAGGTTAAAAGTCACCAAATAACGGACGTAGGTTGTAAATTAGTAACGCGGTTCTATGACGTCAAACCACGTGAGAGACCGAAATGTTAACAACAGAACCAGATGCCTAAATGAATTGTAATATGTTGTGACTAGATTGAAATGTGATTTTATTTAGTGTGGGTTGCTTTCATTTAATGTAGATGGTCTCCAATATCCATATATGTACACACAGACAGCCACATTATATATATATATATATATATATATATATATATAATTGTGTTTGTGAGTGTGTTTTATCTTTATGTTTATATCTATCTATCTATCTATCTATCTATCTATCTATCTATCTATCTATCTCAGTCTGTTCATATCTATTTATCTATCTCAGTCCACATCTATCTATCTATCTATCTATCTATCTATCTATCTATCTATCTATCTATCTCAGTCTGTTCATATCTATCTATCTATATATATATATATATATATATATATATATATATATATCTCAGTCTGTTCATATCTATCTATCTATCTATCTATCTATCTATCTATCTATCTCAGTCTGTTCATATCTATCTATCTATCTATCTATCTATCTATCTATCTCAGTCTGTTCATATCTATCTATCTATCTATCTATCTATCTATCTATCTATCTATCTCAGTCTGTTCATATCTATCTATCTATCTATCTATCTATCTATCTATCTCAGTCTGTTCATATCTATCTATCTATCTATCTATCTATCTATTTATCTATCTATCTATGTCAGTCTGTTCATATCTATCTATATATATATATATATATATATATATATATATATATATATATATATTCTTTATGAATAGATTATTATTGGAATACATTTATTATAAGTAGTTACAATAAAAACATTTTACATACCTACACAAAATCTATCGTGTTTCAGTAAAATGAATTGTACGTCGTCAGGCGATTTTTGCTCACTGGTGTTAGGAACGCTTTTTATGAATATATAAAAACAATTCGTTACCCTGTTTTCAGATAGTTAATGGCGGAGGACATAAGGACAGAATTAAGGATATATTTTTGAGACATAGATAGATAGATAGATAGATAGATAGATAGATAGATAGATAGATAGATATGAACTGACTGAGATAGATAGATAGATAGATAGATGTAGATAGATAGATAGATAGATAGATAGATAGATAAACTGACTGAGATAGATAGATAGATAGATAGATAGATAGATAGATAGATAGATAGATAGATAGATAGATATGAACTGACTGAGATAGATAGATAGATAGATAGATAGATAGATAGATAGATATGAACTGACTGAGATAGATAGATAGATAGATAGATAGATAGATAGATAGATAGATAGATAGATAGATAGATAGGAACTGACTGAGATAGATAGATAGATAGATAGATAGATAGATAGATAGATAGATAGATATGAACTGACTGAGATAGATAGATAGATAGATAGATAGATAGATAGATAGATAGATAGATATGAACAGACTGAGATAGATAGATAGATAGATAGATAGATAGATAGATAGATAGATAGATAGATAGATATGAACTGACTGAGATAGATAAATAATTACAATTGAAGAACTTTAAATATAATAGATACATGCCTATAGATTTTAACAATACATGAATACAAAATTATACGTTCTGTATATGCATTTCCCGAGTCTCTTATAAAGGAAAATCTTTGCACGTTGGCTCAGAAAAGGTGCTCCTTACAGGGAGTAATTCTTATTACCTTTTCATGGAACACAAATGTATCTTTCAAGAAATATTTCAAAACAATCACTGACATTTTTTCTATTTTTCACCGAATACAATGCCTGAGATTCACTCATGGTGGAAAGTTGATAAATGATTTTGTTGTACATCAGGAAAGGAACAGATGGTGATACGATAGTATTTCACTTTGGCTTTCTAAACTATTTTTTCATGTCAGAATCTTTTTTACTCATCTATCAGTCTATCATTTGTCCATGCATTGAATATTGCTGTCACATCTGTTCTGGTGCTTCTGCTATGTATTTATAGATTTTTGATAAAATGCAAAAAAGAATCTACAAAGTTATTTGTCCTGACCTGGCATCCCGGCTTCCGTCACTTTCAAACTGCCATAATATATATATTCCCTTTGCTTTTATACAATTCATCATCATCATTTATCCATCACACCCAATGGTACATAGAGCAGCAACTTTTTGTTGCTGTTTCTGTAACAAACTGTTTTTATGGGGCAAGGTTGTTAGCCCTGCACCCAACCCTTGGCCCTTCCGTTTACAGTACTTGATATTCCCAAATGGTCACCCATTATAAGCACTGACCAGGCTCCATGTTGCTTAACCTCGGTGATCGGAGGGGAACACGATATAGCCGTAGACGTTTTATACAAATACTTTCTTGTTAATTATTCTAATGATGTTTCCTTTTTGGTACCTAGACTTTAAGTATTTAAGCTCATTTCCAGATTAGCAGCGAGGTCTCATAATTATACAGTTAAAATGGCTACATGTAAACGAATTCTCTGCTAATAATTTCTTCTCTCGCACTTCTCGTTTATGCAACTCTCTTCTGTCTTCTTGCTTTCCAGCCAACTTCGATCTTCAAAATTTTAAATGCAATGTCAATCGTTATCTTCTGTCTTCTTAATTCTTGTTCTTTTATTGTTCTCTCTCCTTAATTATGTTTTCTCCTTCTCATATTATTATAAGTCCTATGTTAACAGTTTCTTCTCTTGCTTGTGGAACTCTTTTCCGGCTTCTTGCTTCCCAGTCAATCGTTATCCTCCATCTTCTTAATTTCTATTCTTTTATTGTTCTCTCTACTTAATTTTGTTTTCTTCTTCTCATATTATTATAAGTCCTATGCTAACAGTTTCTTCTCTCGGTTGTGGAACTCTCATCCGGCTTGTGCTTTCCAATCAACTTTGATCTTGAAAAATTTAAATGCAATGTCAATCGTTATCTTTTGTTTTCTTAATTCTTGTTATTTTATTGTTCTCTCTTCTTAATTGTGTTTTCTTCTCATATTATTATAGTTCCTATGCTAACAGTTTCTTCTCTCGGTTGTGGAACTTTCTTATTTCTTCTCGCTTTTAATTCAACTTCGTTTTTCAAAAATTTAAATGCATTGTCAATCGTTATCTTCTGTCTTCTTAATTTTTGGTTTTTATTTTTCCTTTTCTTAATTGTGTTTTCTTCTCATATTATTATAAGACCTATGCTAAGAGTTTCTTTTCTTGCTGAGGGAGATCTCTTCCGGTTTCTTGCTTTCCACTAAATGAAAGAAATTCTCTTACAATTCTCTCTTTAATCATGTTTTTTTTTCGTATTCTTTGACACTCAGTAAACCCCTTCCGATCGAGTGGTTTTATTGCCTTGCTCGGTGTGAAATGATTAAAATGATTAAAAACGTATTATAGATACTGGTTAATCATAGCCTTGAAGAGGTTGTGATGATTGGAAAAACATTCTCGCGGGAGTCAGTTCCAAAATGTAGCAGATCTGTTGAAGTTGAAATTTCCTCACCAATACAATACGAAGGCAATGAGATTGAGTTGACTCAGTTCATCTAGTATGGCGGATCCTAGATATGAAGGACCGAATTGGTGGAACTAAGGAATATAGCAACTCCGCCATCTGCTATGAAAATATAGAATAATTAGAGGTTACTAATGTTTCGCGTGTGGAGAAGGTGTTGTACTACAATGTCGAGCAAACACTTGGAAAGTAATGATTGGACATGTTCCGCTCAGATTTGACAGCAAGATCCCATTTCCGATCTTGTAGGAATTGGCTTTTATATATATATATATATATATAGAGAGAGAGAGAGAGAGAGAGAGAGCGAGAGAGAGAGAGAGAGAGAGCACAGCAGTATGAAAACTAAACTAGAGACCAAAAGTAAAAGCCTAACTACTTCACAAAGCATTAAGTAATTGGAAAATTAATTGTGTCTTAATTAAAAAGTTAATTCATTTGAAAGATGTTTGTAAAACTATAATCTAACTAGCAGCATAGCCCGGCGTTGCTCGGGTGTCATGAAAGCTTTAAAACTAATCCATGGTACTGGAGCTCAGACTCTTTGGACGTTGGCACGAAAGACTAAAAAGCAATAGTCGTTTCCAGTTAAAGCGAAACCGTAGACTGAAAGAAAAATGAATGGATGTAAGTCAAATTTTGATTTTCTGGTATCGATATCAAATAAGTTTTTCGCCCTAAACTGAATTTTGAAGGCTAAATATGTCCTCTGAGTAAATGGTATCATGGCTGAGACTAAGAACTACAATCATACATACTTAGAGCCAAACCCGAAGCAAAAACTAAAATAAAAGGGCTGAAAAAATAGAGATACAGGCAGATAAACAGACACACACACGAACATCTATATATATATATGTTATCGATTGTCTGCACTATTGTAAGAACTGCAACCTTGAAACTTCTGAATATCGTTTCTTATATCTTCGTCTATGAGTGTATGAAATTTGATTAAAATCGGACCACTCCTTCTATAACCCGATTTTTTCGATTATCGATTTTCGATATTTATCGGGGGTACCTCGACACAAAACCTAGCTAAGAAAACTCGCAGACGCTGATCGTACAACTGTATAAATTTTCAAGAAAATCGGTTCAGCCGTTTTGGAGTCTCTAAATAACGGACACACACCGAGACAAAATTCCATTTATAAATAAGTTTATATATATATATATATATATATATATATATATATATAATCCTTTCACCTCAAGCCAGGTAGGACCTCCACTCTTGCACATGAAGTTACAGTTCGAGAAAAAACAAGG
Organism: Ascarosepion bandense; assembly: GCA_037127315.1. Classification (NCBI taxonomy): domain Eukaryota; kingdom Metazoa; phylum Mollusca; class Cephalopoda; order Sepiida; family Sepiidae; genus Ascarosepion; species Ascarosepion bandense. Next base: position 1,879,204 of record JBBBDQ010001380.1, on the reverse strand, counting down.
TAGAAGGGGTGCCTAAGAAAGGATTAAAAAAATGGATGGAATTCAATGATATAAAAGATAGCAATTAATGTTGCATTTAATCTTTTGGGGATTGTAGCTATCAGGGAAGCAAGCAAATGGAAGGGAGTTCCTCAAATCGGAAATGCGAAAAAAGAAACTGTAGAGTAAAAGAAGGGTTACCTTAAACGATTTCGACGGTAAAAGAAGGAACCTTGATGCCAATCACGTAGCACGCGTAAATCTTTTGTCTATATACCGCTAAACAAACTCATTAAAACAACCCACTCCATAACAGCTACTATCGAAAACAACTTATCCAACCATCATCTAAAATTTATCAACACCATCTCTGAAACAATAAAAGATATAGTTGACACCAAACGGGTGGCCAACAACAACTACAAAACATTTACTATTGTCCTCATCTTTATTGCCATTATTAAGACCTTTCGGTCGTTGTACGCTCCGGCCTTCCTCAGGTGATAAGAACTTCAAACTTAACTCTTTAATACGATCAGTGGTGCATATCATTCTCATGCCATGTGCGATGCCACTTCTGGTAGCCATGAGTTATCTCCCTTTAACTTAACTCTCTCCTGAAGGACACATGACCCAGTACGTTGGTTAGTTCTAATGACTTGACCTATGTTATAGTGACTTACCCATAGGACACATTGAACTCTTCCGAACCCTTCTGCTTTGTAGGGTAGAGTGGCAGAGAGAGAGTGAGGGCGGAATCGATTTCAGCAGATAACTCTGACAGACAGACAGACAAGTAGTCACGCTAATAATTGCTCATTTGTTTATTTTAGTACTACTTTCTTTGTAATAACCCGGATATAAGAAACCCTGATATAAGAGAAACTCGGATATAAGAGAGATTCTATCTGGTACCAAATTAGAGCCTGTGATAATATATAAAAAATAGACAAAACCCTGATAAAAGATAAACCTGTATATAAGATAACTTTTATCGGATCCCGACAACTCTCTTATATCAGGGTTGCACTGTACTTGCTTAACACTCTTCCGTCTTTGTGTTTTTATTTCTAGTCCCAACTGGACCACAACAACTTAAAAAGTTATGAGTTCAATACAAGGCTATAATAATTTAGAGAGTCAAGTTAAAGGGGGATAACTTCTTTTTAACCCTCTTTTGCCTTCATTTCTTAATAATAAAAGGTCATTATCAGAGTATGACAGAAACTCTGTAAAAACAATCATCTAGTATAATCGTACCATTACTGTAGACTGCTTATTGATAGACACTCATTGTTTGGCATCCAAGTGCCAATGTAAACGTTTTCATGATTCACCGATCGATTTGCTCGTCTATAAAATTCGATGCTTCCTACAAAATTAATCAGCTCTTAGTAAATAGGTTGTCTCACCGTAGAGCAATAGTAAACAAACCAGTGTCCTCGAGAATCAATGCCAACTGTCCCCCAAGTTGGCACATCGAAAATTAATAGCATATCAGTAGAACCTCGAATTAATGCTAGATTTTTTTTTTAAATCAAACATTAATATCTTATTTTTAGAACCTATAATTAATACCATATTTTTTTTTATTTTAATCTATTCATTTAACATCGACTTTCTACAAAGCTACGATTAATAAAAGATTTTTTTGTCTTGTTCGGACAGCTGTCTTTAACTTTATTGTCATGTTTACGACGCTGTACTCTCCGGCTTTCTTCAGATGCTAGGAAATTAGAATCGAACCCTTTATTTCGATCACTGGGGGGGGGGGTATATCATTCTCATTTCTTCTATTTAAACTGCCATAATCCTTGATTTCAGTTCGATGTTTCACAATGTTCTTTTGGTCTCTCACTCAACTGCAATTCACATTATAATGATTAAGGTCTGCATTCTGGAGAGGTTCCCGTCTTTCCCTTTATCCATCCTGTGAGTATCAGATTCTCCAAGCCTCATTACATATGCCAGAAACCTCAACTGTCTTTTCTTGATGTTAAGTACCAGTTTCCTTTTCGTTTACATCCTCTTCAAAATTTTGTCGTTGCTTACATGGTTGGTTTTTGGTATCTTCAGTATTCTTCTGTAGAACCACATTGCTTCAAGTCTTTCCTTAATTTTTGAGGAGACTGTCCAGTATTGGCTACTATATAGGAGGATATATATCACATAACTGTCTAACAAAAGTTTCCTGACTCTCGATACTCTACTCAGCTTTTGGAATGTGGCCATCCCAACACGCACTTCAAGCTTTCCGTCCTCTGTTAGATAAAAGTCGCTCAAAAGCTGTAATTTTATTGTGTTATTTATCCTCATCTCTATTCTAAATAAACATGGCACAAAGCGATGTTTAAAGTCGGATCCCTACGCAAACATGGGGTTTAAGATAAAGTTACTCAGTCAGGCTTCGAGGATTAACAGTTCATCTTTTAATAGAATAGGAGAGGTGATATTTGTAATGGAGATACCCTGGAGCTGAGTTTAATAAAAGCAACTTGCATTAAAAGGCGAACGACAAAGTAATATTTGCATGTGTTTTATATCTTGCTCAGTAAAGTAGCGGTTCTTGCGAAGTAAAAATAAATAGTTACCATATTCAACTTTAAGAGTCAATTTGTTTCTTTTTTGTAAACAACTCTCTTTTGGAATTTATTTATCATAGGGCCTTTTATGATTTTCATAAATAAGTGATTGCTTTTCATAATTAAACTTCACTTGTGTATTCTTGAAATGATGTTACTTTCTGTTGTGAAAATGGATACTATCTTAGCATTTAGATCACAGATTTTTTTTTTTTTTATAAGCGTTTCACCCCGAGCAAGGCATGTCACTGCCACTACTGTGCAGGGGGCTACGTAGAGTGGAGAAAGGCTGATTAAATATAGGAAATAACAGAGGGTGGGTGATAGGCGGGTGAGGATACCGAGAATGAGGGTTGGGTAGATGAGAGTGTTGTGAGAATAGTTGGGAGTTAGTGTGATAGGAGGTGTCTATTGACCCTACATTTAAACACCTGGAGATTGTAACTGTCGGGAAAGCAGAGTTGTGGAAGGGAGTTCCACAGGCGGGAAGCGTGAGAAAAGAAGCTGTTGGAGTAGAATTTACGGTTACATCTTATTTGTTTAACTGTAAAAGGGTGGGACCTAGTTGCTAATCTAGTATCTCGTGTAAATTCGTGCTTAGGCGGCACCAGTGATCTAAGCGCATCGGAGCAGAAGCCATGAAAGTACTTGTAGAAGAGGCACAGGGAAGCTACATCACGCCGGTGTGAGAGCGGCTGCAGCCGGTCTGCCAAGTCAGTATCAACCACGTTACAGATCCTCCTTTGTATTTTGTCAAGAAGCCCAAGGAGAGCAGCAGGGGCACCCGACCAGATATGGCAGCAATATTCAATACACGGGCGGGTGGTAGATTTGTATATGTGCAGAATAGTTTCAGGTGGGAAAAATTTCCGGGCCCTGCACAGAGAGCCCACTTTCATAGCAGCAGATTTGGCAATGGATTCAATATAGTCATTCCATTTGAGGTCCGCCGAGTGTGTAAGGCCAAGGAGGCGTAGTATTTTACTCTCTGGGAGGCTAGCCTATCCCATGCTAATGGGAGGTAGATGCGATTGTCTATGGTGGTTAGTTGATAACAGCTTTGTTTTGGAGGCATTGAAATTTACCAACCATTTCCTACCCCAGGTCACTACGGATTGGAGGTCTCTTTCAAGTGCCGCAGCGAGGTTCACTTTGTCGTCCAGACCTGGTTTCTGATCGATGCGGGAGTAGATTGTTGTGTCGTCGGCATACATGCCAACTTGGGATCTAATGGTGTCGGGGAGATCATTAATGTAGATCAGAAAGAGCGTGGGACCTAGGATAGAACCTTGAGGGACGCACGCGTTCGTCTGGTAGTTTGGGGAGGCATGCCCATTTAATACCACCTTTAATGTGCGGTTAGAGAGGAAGGACTGGATGAGGTCAAACAGATGTCCAGTTATCCCATAGCTCCGCAGTTTGCACAAGAGGCCAGCATGCCAGCCCCTGTCGAATGCTTTGGAGATATCCAAGGCAACGGTTCGGGCTTCACCATTCTTGTCGAGTGCCTGGTATATGTACTCGGTAATGGTCGTTAGCATATCAGCATTAGACCTGGTGAAGCGAAACCCATACTGTTTGTCAGAGAGAAGCCCGTTGGTCATAAGGTGCTGAATCACCTCGGCGTTGATAATGGCTTCGAAAACTTTGCCAAAGATTGGAAGGAGACTAATAGGACGGTAATTGGCGGGGTCTGAGGGTTCGCCAGAATTCTTAAATATAGGTACTACGCAGGAGGACTTCCAACAGGCAGGAAAGCAGGTGGAAGTAAAGCGAATTAAATTATGTATAAATGCAAGTAAACAATATTAATATTTTAATGGTTTGTTTTCATCATGTTACAAATTATATTTCAAATATTTTCTCTTTTCAAAATATTAAAATAAGTTACTATTTTTTAAACTGTGGATTTATCTGTTTATCGTAATTGATTACATTTCAAGAAAACGTCAAACAATTTATCATCAAAATCAAAATCCGCAACTAATCGAGTTTGATATTGCATCACAATGCTTACATTCTATAAACGAAATAACCGATAATACAAAAATAAACAGAATTTACGATAATATTGTTGATACCAAAATTCTGAGACAAAGGACCGCAACTCAATGTAACAAAGGGTGCTAAGTTAAAACGTCCAAAGGCAAAAATGGACAAAGACAAAAAGGTTCAAGCATAAAAAGGGCCAAGGACAAAAAAAGTTTACTAGGTGTCACTAATAAGTCAAACTTAAGTCTATTTACAGTAAGTATTTTCTTAGAGGAGAGAGACAAATTTAATTGGATGTTGATAAGATGCTTATGGCCCCAAATCATTTATTGTTGGGGAATGAAGCTACTGATTTTATTATTAACAGAAACCATTCTGTGGGTGCGGTGCGGCCATAAAACAAAGTGAGAAATTTTTCTTCAAACATTTTTTGAATTTTATCTTTAATTTGTAGTAGCCATATGAATTTTTCGAGACTCATTCATGCAAATGAAAATTCCTTAAATGTTAAAAATACAAATGTTCTTGGGTGGTGTGGTTTATTTCTGTTCTGGTGTCACCAAGCGGACGAGATCATTTCTCTCCGGCAGCCTTGCTAGCACCTCTTCGTCTTCTACATTAAAAATAACTTCTCTCGATAGCTGCACAGGTGGTTCACTTGGATTTTCCGATGCGTTTTGTTTCAAAGTTGTCAATAATGACTTAATTTCCGATTTTTTTTATCAGCTTGATGAAGATGATCGTTACTCCCATTTTTTAACAGAGTTATATCATTCAAGTCACCTAATGTTATCATCCGGGCATTGCAGATTTCTCTTTGAGCATTCCCAATAAATCCGTTAGTTGTCGCCGCTCGTGGTATGTTTAGAAAAACTAAACACCTCAAAAACAAGCAAATCTTTTCCTTTATTAGTTGTTTAGATTGAAGCCATATTAACTTGGGCTTACGGCCTAACACGTTGAATACACCGGTTCTCGCGCGATCACCGAAGTTAAGCAACGTTGAGCCTGGTAAGTACTTAGATGGGTGACCGCTTGGAAATGCCAGGTGCTGTAAACATATAGTGATGGATGTGCGTTGTGGTGCAGTAGATATCTGCTCGGAAAGAGAAATCAGTGAGCCGAGTTCGAATTCCAGTTGAATACCCTGCATTCACTTAAGCACTGATACACTTGGGAAAGGTATTAGTCCGTCCCTTCCCTCCAGTTATGGGTTAAATAACAAGGGTAGGACTTGGGGAACCTGCCCTTAAAAAACAAATCCCAATGAATCTTGATACTCGAAAAGAAAAATGTATTACTAGACAAAAAAAATTACATAAACAACAATAAATTGTTGAAAGGAAAAGGTATTACAAGCAATAACTAACATTTAGTTGGCAATAAATGACCCGCCGAGGTTGATTATTCAAACGGAGATTTCGTGATAGTGCCGTTCGAGCAAATGTATCATTTATTGTGGCTCGGAATTGTTTATAAAGTTTTTCTGGAAATGCCATCCAATCATTGGATGGCATTTCCAGAAAATCTACATTTTAAGTAGTCGGGGGTGGGGAATTAATTCTTCTTCTTCTATGTACCCTGTCCCTTCAGGACGTAGGCGATCATAGTCCTGCACGTCTCCCTATCCTTTGTGGCTCTTAGTATGTTTGCTCCTGTTACTCCTGGCAACCCCCGTTCCTTCATCCACCTGATCAGGCCCTGCAAATATGTTATCCGCTGCCTTCCTCTGTCTCTCTTTCCTTCTCTCTGGCCAGTCAGTATCAGGTTCTCCAAGTTCTCCTTCCTCATTGCATGTCCTAGAAACTTCAATTGTCTCCTCCTGATGGTCAGTATTAATTTCCTTTTCGTTGCCATTCTTTTCAACATTTTATCGTTGCTCGCATGCTCAGTCCACGATATCCGCAGCATCCTTCTGTAGAACCACATTTCCGCTGCTTCCAGTTTTGTCCTCATTTTCGATGATTTGTCCAGCATTCACTGCTGTATTGAAGAACTGACTTCACATAGCAATCCAGCACTCTTTTCTTTGTTTCTAGTGAAATTTTCCTGTGTCTTAGTACTTTACTCAGCTTCTGGAACGCGTCCTTTGCCATGCCAATTCGCGTTCGGATCTCTGTGTAGCATTTTCCATCTCCTTTTAGAACACTTCCTAGGTATTTAAATTTTTGTACTTGCTTTATTCTGGTATCCCCCACCTCTGGCATCATTTCACACCAGGGGCCATAAATGCTTACTGTAAATAAACTTCTTATCTTTTCTGCCTAATTTTTGTGAAAATTGTTCTTAATTATCAAATTTAGGTTTGGTATATTAGGGTTTTGGTTATATGTAGGAATTCTAAGACCGGCCATGTTTGTTTTTTTTTATTTTATTTTATTGTTCTCTCTCTCTCCCTTGCTAACTGGACACATGGCTCTGAGGTGACCCCCCCCCCATCACACTACTGTCTGTTACTGCTTACTTAAGGTAACTTAAACTTTGCAGAACTGTATAGAAGAAACAAAATGAAGATAATTTTTGAAATTTTCTTAACTTTTTTTCTGTCAGCCAGCCTGCAAATTGGTGAGTTTAGCCAGTGTGATCTTATTTTTTGAATTATTTATTTATTTATTTTGATTTGTATTTTTTATTTTTTTTTTTTTCGGTTCTTATCTTTTCTGCCTAATTTTTGTGTAAATTGTTCTTAATTATCAAATTTAGGTTTGACTTATACTAAGTTAAAACTTAGTTAACTTCAGTCACACATTTATTCTTTTTTTTTTTAATTGGAGTAGATAGTACCTTCTATCGCCCGTCTCACACTCCACCCCCTTCTTTTGGACAGGAGTAGAGGTGATCGCCTTGTTTCTTGTTTAGGAAGGGGTTCCCGGTTCATCTCTCTCTTTTTCGGTCTTTATGTCGGTTCGGCTGGAAGCTTTTTGCAGTTGGTGAGTATGGTGGCAATGTCTCTTCATTCTGAGGGTACCGGGTTGGCAGTTTCCTGGTTGCTGCGTCCGACTGGTAGTTAGGAGCCCGAACTCTTGCGTAGCGTCTCGAGAGGCTGCTCTGATCAACAGTTGAATAATATCGGGGTTCCTGTAGTGCCATTTCGCGCATGGACGGGCGTCCCTGCATGAATTTCCGATGGGCAACCCCGAGGCCACATTATGCTGCAGGCGGCGCCATTCACCATCCTTCACCTGCTGCAATTAACGACCATCTGACCCTACTCTAGACCTCTCTCTATCCACAACTATAACCAGCATGAAATTAAACAAACAAAATAGCAAGCCAAAACCAGCTAGTCGTAAATCGCCCAAACCTATCTGCATTACCTTCACAAATATACGAGGTATTCGCAGTAACTTTAATAGTGTAGAGTCTTTCCTTCTAACTAACTCACCCGATATCTTAGCCATATGTGAGACTAACCTTGACCCTTCTATCCCCTCTTCAGAGCTGTTCGTTCCTGGTTACCTTCCTCTCTTCAGGAAGGACTCCAATGTCCATATGCATGGGCTTGGTGTATATGTCAGCGAACAACTCCCCCTAGCCAGGGTCACATCTCTTGAATCCCTTGATCATTCCTTCATGTGCTTCCGTCTCTCACTTCTAAGCTCGGTTAGCTATCTCTTCTTCCTCTACCGCTCCCCCTCCTCTTCTGACTGTACGTTACTTGATTGCATCTCTACTAACATCGACAGGGCCATTTCTTCTCACCCATCTGCCCATATATTTGTGTTTGGTGATTTTAACGCCCACCACACCAAGTGGCTTGAAAACTCAGCCACCGACCTTGCTGGGATCCGCACCATGCACTTTTCAATAGCCCAAGCTCTAACGCAAGTGGTGGACTTCCCCACGCGTTTCTCTAAAAACCCTAACGGAAGGGACTCTTTACTCGACCTTTGTTTTACCTCCATCCCAGACTCCTGCACTACCAGGCAACTCTGCCCCCTCGGAAACTCTGACCACGCCGTAGTCTCCGTAAACATATCAATCCACACTAACTCTACCCAAGAAAACCAGACCAGCAGAATATCATACTGCTACCAAAGAGCCGACTGGGACTGGGACTGGTTCAGGGACTTCCTCTGCGACGTCCCATGGAACAATGTCTTTGATCTTCCTGTCGAAGAATGTGCCTCCGAAGTCTCCTCTTGGGTTAAGGCTGGCATCGATGCTTTTATCCCTGCCAGAAAATTCTAACTAAAAACAAATTCGTCCCCCTGGTTCTCACCCGCTTGCTCGGCCGCTATTGCCCACCGGAACCATTTCTTCCGGCTCTATCGAAGCTGCTCGTCGAACCAAAACAGTCGCCTTTTCACCTCAGCACGGAACAAGTGTCAAAAAGTACTGAACGAAGCCAAGAGGGCGTTTGCTATCAGAATTAGGCAACGCATAGCATCCTCTAAGTTTGGCTCCAAAGATTACTGGCGTCTCTGCAAAAGCGTGCTCAGCAGGAACAAGACTTCAATACCCCCACTAATCAATGAATTTGAAGTTCTCACCTCCCCAGCCGACAAGGCTGAATGCTTTGCCCGTAGATTCTCAACCAATTCGACACTGGACTCGTTAGGAATACCTACACCAGACTTCCCACCCAGAACTAAGGCTCAACTAAATAACGTCCACATTACACCCTCGCTGGTCGCCAAGATAATTGCGCAACTTGACCCACACAAAGCGAGCAGCGGTGACGGAATCCCAGTCATAGTACTGAAGAAATGTGCCCCAGAACTCTCCTCTGTCCTCTCTAAACTCTATAACCTCTGCCTATCTGCTTCCTGCTTTCCTGCCTGTTGGAAGTCCTCCTGCGTAGTACCTATATTTAAGAATTCTGGCGAACCCTCAGACCCCGCCAATTACCGTCCTATTAGTCTCCTTCCAATCTTTGGCAAAGTTTTCGAAGCCATTATCAACGCCGAGGTGATCCAGCATCTCATGGCCAACGGGCTTCTCTCTGACAAACAGTATGGGTTTCGCTTCACCAGGTCTACTGCTGATATGCTAACGACCATTACCGAATACATATACCAGACACTTGACAAGAATGGTGAAGCCCGAACCGTTGCCTTGGATATCTCCAAAGCATTCGACAGGGTCTGGCATGCTGGCCTCTTGTGCAAACTGCAGAGCTATGAGATAACTGGACATCTGTTTGACTTTATCCAGTCTTTCCTCTCTAACCGCACATTGAAGGTGGTATTAAATGGGCATGCCTCCCAAAACTACCAGACGAACGCGGGCGTCCCTCAAGGTTCTATCCTAGGTCCCACGCTCTTTCTGATCTACATTAATGATCTCCCCGACACCATTAGATCCCAAGTTGGCATGTATGCCGACGACACAACAATCTACTCCTGCATCGATCAGAAACCAGGTCTGGACGACAAAGTGAACCTCGCTGCCGTACTTGAAAGGGACCTCCAATCTGTAGTGACCTGGGGTAGGAAATGGTTGGTAAATTTCAATGCCTCCAAAACAAAGCTGTTATCAACTAATCACCATAGACAATCGCATCTACCTTCCATTAGCATGAGACAGGCTAGCCTCCCAGAGAGTAAAATATTACGCCTCCTTGGCCTTACACTCTCGGCGGACCTCAAATGGAATGACTATATTGAATCCATTGCCAAATCTGCTGCTATGAAAGTGGGCTCCCTGTGCAGGGCCCGGAAATTTTTCCCACCTGAATCTATTCTGCACATATACAAATCTACCATCCGCCCGTGTATTGAATATTGCTGCCATATCTGGTCGGGTGCCCCTGCTGCTCTCCTTAGGCTTCTTGACAAAATACAAAGGAGGATCTGTAACGTGGTTGATACTGACTTGGCAGACCGGCTGCAGCCGCTCTCACACCGGCGTGATGTGGCTTCCCTGTGCCTCTTCTACAAGTACTTTCATGGCTTCTGCTCCGATGAGCTTAGATCACTGGTGCCGCCTAAGCACGAATTTACACGAGATACTAGATTAGCAACTAGGTCCCACCCTTTTACAGTTAAACAAATAAGATGTAACCGTAAATTCTACTCCAACAGCTTCTTTTCTCGCGCTTCCCGCCTGTGGAACTCCCTTCCACAAGTCTGCTTTCCCGACAGTTACAATCTCCAGGTGTTTTAAGGTAGGGTCAATAGACACCTCCTATCACACTAACTCCCAACTATTCTCACAACACTCTCATCTACCCAACCCTCATTCTCGGTATCCTTACCCGCCTATCACCCACCCTCTGTAATTTCCTATATTTAATCAGCCTTTCTCCACTCTACGTAGCCCCCTGCACAGTAGTGGCAGTGACATGCCTTGCTCGGAGTGAAACGCTTATAAAAAAAAAAAGTTTGACATATTAACGACACTAAGTAGCCTATAGATTTTTTGTCCTTGACTCTTTTTATCTTTGGACCTTTTTGTCTTTGACCATTTTTGATTTCGGGCGATTAAACATATAATCTAACAAAGAAATGGATTTGTCCTCGGCACCCGCCGGGTATTATTTTAGAAACACTTGTCACGATATTTACATAGGCCCTAGATTAGTTATTCTTTCATGTGCTGTGTCCCTTCAGGGCGTGGATTATTATGGCTCTATTCTTCGTAACTCTAAGCAAGCCAGCACTCTTTTCTAGTGAAATTTCCCTGTGTCTTAGTACTTTACTCAGCTTCTGGAACGCTTCCTTTGCCATGCCAATTCGCGTTCGAATCTCTGTGTAGCATTATCCATCTCCTGTTTTTCCACTTACTATCTCTACGAGTTCCTGTTCAGCCACCTACTTATACCAGGAGTTCCCAAACTTTTTGTCATCATCGACCATTTTCACAGGGAAGATTTTCCAACGCCCACTTGTATAGTCAGTTAGTTACGTGCCATACGTGATACACGCTTTGGGCGATCATGTCCCGAAAGAGACATGACTGACTAGGCAGAAGATTATCCTGCAGTAGGTTCCCATTGCTTTCTGCGGTAGATTGGATGCCAGCCAAGGCTATAGAACCCAATCTGTCCTGTTATTTGACACTATAGCTAGAAGGGTAATAGATGTATTATATCATTAAGAAGTAATTAAAGGGGGATCAGTTTATTACTTTATAACAATAGAAAAGCGATCCCCCACTTTGTGCCCAGTACAAGTTTTAATTATGTTGCAACTTGTTTTTTCTTCACTAAGAAATATTCAGTCAGTCATTTAAGTGCCATACGTGATACACGCTTGGGCGATCATGTCTCGAAAGAGACATAACCGACTGGGCAGAAGATTATCCTGCAGTAGGTCCCCATTGCTTTCTGCGGTAGATTGGTTGCCAGCCAAGGCTATAAAACCCAATCTGTCCTATTATTTAATCCATAACTGGAGGGAAGAGACGGATTAATACCTTTCCCAAGGGTATTTGAGCGTAAGTGAATGCAAGAAATTCAACTGGAATTCGAACTCGGCTCCCCGATTTCTCGTTCCAAGCCGATATCCACTGTATCACAACGCACATCCTGTATAGTAACTATTCAAAAGCATACAATGATGTTTAAATACAATTTTGATATGCATTTTCCTGCAGTTTTCATGTGTCGTGTCCTTTCAAGATGTGGATTTTTCATGGCTCTATTCTTCGAAGCTCTAAGTAATGTTTGTCTACCTACTATCTCTCCGAGTCCCTGTTCAGCCATCCACTTAAACCCAACTGTTGAAACCGCCCACTGGTGGGCAATATCGCCCAATTTGGGAAACTCTGCTTCGGTTGGTCACATGATCTTTCCTTTTGCCCCCTCTTTCCTTCTTCCATTGTTCAGTTCTCTAAACATTCCTTTCGCTTTATGTGCCCCAGAAATGTCCCTTGTCTTTTCTCCATGCTAAGTATAGGTAACATTTTTATTTTCATTTTCCTTAAAACATCCTTGTTAATCGTATGCCCCGTCCATCGTATTCTCAGTATCCATCGATAAAGTCTTGTCGCTGTTATCTCAGCGGTTAACTACCTACAATTAGTGCTTGAACATAATCACTGTGAAGAAGGCAAGAGATCAGGGGAGCTGAAAGTGGTTTCTTTTTTATATGCGGTGTCCCTTCAGGACGTAGGCGATCATGGCTTTCCACATCTCCCTATTCCTGGTGATTCTTAGTACGCTTTCTCCTGTTACACCACCTAAACCATCCACTAGCTCAAACCCATAAATCTAGAATATTATTGTATAGAAACTAGCATGACCATAAAATGAGGGATCAGTTTATATATTGATTATAATATAGATTTGATCCCCCACTTTGTATCCACATTATAATTTCTTATAAACAGCTGGCATATATATTCTTCTTCTATGTGCGCTGTCCCTTCAGGACGTAGGCGATCATGGCTTTCCACATCTCCCTATTCCTGGTAATTCTTAGTACGCTTTCTCCTGTTACACCACCCAAACCATCCACTAGCTCAAACCCATAAATCTAGAATATTATTGTTTAGAAACTAGCATGGCCATAATATGAGGGATCAGTTTATATCTGGATTATAATAGAGATTTGATCTCCCACTTTATATCCACATTATAATTTCTTATAAACAGCTGGCATATATATTCTTCTTCTATGTGGCCTGTCTCTTCAGGACGTAGGCGATCATTGCTTTCCACATCTTCTTGTCCCTGTAGCTCTTACTAAGTTTTGTCTTTCTGTTATTTCTCTTAAACCCTGTTCTGTTATTCATTTATTCAAGTATGTCGCGCGCTGCTTCACACTGTCAGTTTTTCCCTCAATGCGCCCAGTGAGTATCAGATTTTCCAAACCTTCCTTACTCATCACGTGTTTCAAATATTTCAACTGTTCAAATATTTCAACTGATGCTAAGTATAAGTTTCCTTCTTGTTTCCAAAACTTCGTCATTGCTCACATGTTCGACCCATGGTACCCTCATCATCTTTTTGTAGAAATACATTTTTGTTGCTGCTCGTCTCGTTTTCATCTTTGAGGAGATTGTCCAGCATTCACTACCTTACCGTAGGAAAGATATCATCTGTTTAATATTTTTTCTAGCCATAAACAAAAATGAGTCAATCAATTTCTATTCTAAATTTAACCAAAATATAAAACTAGGACTAATCATAGAATTTTAACTTAGGGCCCTTGGAATATGTAACCAAGGATACCTACATGAAAACCTGAAATGCATTGAAAAATTATTTAATTTTTTTCAATACCCAAATCATTTCATTCCCAATGCTACAAAATGAACATACGAAAGTTTGCAAATCTATTAAGACCTTGGATAAATTCTCGCTGTTGACTAACAGATGGCGTTCCCAGAAATGCGTGCGTGTAGGTTTAGATGGTAACGCTTCTGTAAGGAAGTACTTTAAGAAAGCTTAGAAGTTAGTGTATGTCACTTCGGCGAAGTGTAAAAACTTTGTTTTTTATACCTTTAAACATGCTGGATTTCGTACCAAAGAAAGTGTTCAAAAGAAAGCAAACATAATTCTTGAAGCACACAGAATTCTTGTTAAGACTTACGGCAACCATTCTCTGTCGACAACATGCAGAGATTGGTTTGAACGCTTCAAAAATAATGGTTTTGGTGCTTAAGATAAAGTCGAAAACCATCCATAGGCGTACCTTGAACAATCCTTCCTGAACCTTAACCAGTCCGCCCACGTTGTGTTTGATTGATGCCGGACCGGTTAAAATAGGATTGCCCGTTATCGCCTGGCTAGTTTAGCCCTGACACGCGAGAGGTCGGGTATATTGTTCAGACTGGATTGACGCTGTTTGTTGGTATGGTTACAAATGGTCATAATTTCTGTTATTTCATTTAGTTATTCATTTTTGTTTGTGCCAGGAAGAAAAGTTAGCTATTATGTTATTTCTAAACAATAACGAATTACTAAATGAAATAACAGAAATTATGACTAAGTGTAAGCATACCAAAAATTACTTATTAGAGTCATACAATCATGGATGAAAACGTTATGACTTTTTGCAAGTTTTGAAATCGCGTGTTCATAAAAAAAATCCCCGTTACGTGAGCGCGTTCTTAAAAAGAGGGTGAAACCAATTATTGTAAATTGCCTGGTAAAAACCTGGGATGCGTAAAAACTCACTTATAAATGAAAAATATTCGAAAGTTTTACAATATAATTGTATTAAACACTTTTTAACACTGTGTACTGGTCGAATTTAATTATGGCTAAAAATTAAATATTTTTTTATGGGGAAACACACCTATTCCTCAGATAATAGATTCTCCCTCCTATATTAATAAGAGTTAACAGAAGTGCTTAGGAAGTTCATGGGAGTTCTTTAGACTTCTGTTGGAGTTCAGTAGAACTACTAGGCAGTTGATATTGGTCGGCAGTTAGCCGAATACTAAGGAGTCAGCTTCAGTGGACGATTACCAAGTTCCTAACATTTTGGGTACGTTAAGTCAATTAGCAACCGATATATCATGATGATAACCTTCAGTGCGAAAACTACTACACATGACACACTATATTTTAATTCCAATTAAAATCTTTTGTAGAGGCCTGATGAGCGGGAGCGAAACCGGTTGGTTCGCTTTTAAATATCTTTTCACAATGTGTAACATCAAGCTACACACTTTTATTTCCATTTATATATGTGTATGCATATATATAATCCCAAGACCGTTATATATATATATATATATATATATATCATCCGTTACACACAATGGTGTGTAGGGCATCAACTTTTTGTTACTGTTTCCGTAAGAAACTTGTTTTTTTTATGTGGCAGGGTTGTTAGCCTTGCGCCCAATGCTCAAACGTGTAGGAACAGTGGACCATTCTTGGTCCTTAAATTTACAGCACCTGGTATTCTCAAATGGTCATCATCTAATTACTGACCAGGCTCGATTTTGCTCAACTTCGGTGATCGGACGAGAACCTGTGTATAACTAGCAGTATAGCCCGGCGTTGCTCGGGTGTAATGAAAGCTTTTATGTATATATTATCGATTTTCTGCACTGTTGTAAGAACTGCAACCTTGAAACCTCTGAATATCGTTTCTTATGTCTTTGTCTATGAGTGCATCAAATTTCATTAAAATCAGACCACTCCTTCTATAACCCGATTTTTTCGATTATCGATTTTCGATATTTATCGGGGGTACCTCGACACAAAACCTGGTTAATAACACTCGCAGACACTTACAGTACAACTGAGTAAATTTTCAATATAATCGGTTCAGCCGTTTCGGAGTCTATAGGTAACAGACACACACAGACACACACACACAAAGTTCCATTTATAAATAAGTTTATATATATATATATATATATATATATATACCTCCTGTCACTTTCATGGAGAGAGAGAGAGAGAGAGAGAGAGAGAGAGAGAGAGAGAGAGAGAATAAGAAAGCAGCGTCGGCTCAGTTCATTAGAGAGACAATAGTGAGGCAGCAGTGGCTCGGTTTTTCTCTTTACTATCAATTCGAGCCGCATGTTTACTCTTCAACAGTGCCTGTTTATTTAATTTTTGCAATAATTATGTCGTCGAATACTGAAGAATATGACTATATATTAATTAATATCCTTTCCAGTATAATAAACATCGTTGTATATATATATATAATATAATTATATGGTTATGTCAATTTTACATTGCTACATTGAAATTTCTATGTTTCGAGATTAATTCTCATCATCAGGCAATGTTGGTGTGGTTGTGCAGACGATTTACATTAAAATTTACGTTTAAATGTAAATCATCTGCACAACCACACCAGCATTGCCTGATGATGAGAATTAATCTCGAAACCTAGAAATTTCCATGTAGCAATGAAAAATTGACATAACCATATAATTATATTATATTAAGCTCTATAATACTCATTATATTCAGCACTGTTTATAATAAAATAAATGCCAGAGCACTCAAAATATAAAAAAAAAACCTTGAGTCCTCTTCACTTGGAATATATATATATATATATATATATATATATATATATATATATATATCAAGGTCATGCGCTCATATATATATATATATATATATATATATATATATATACGAGCGCATGACCTTTTATTCTACGAAAAGATATCTAGATCGAAGCAGAAATACCCATCCATATATAAATAATCCCGCTATCTTTGACGGGTACTGCGCTAGTACTGATTACGGTCAAATTAATAAAAAAAATCGTTTAATTTTAAGTATCATTAATTTCTGCTCTGTTCCCACTGAAAATATGTCGGCCTTCATGGCAGAATTGGAAACTGGTTAAGAATCAAGCAATTTTTTATGGTTTTCTATCGTTAAGAATGTCCGCATGAAATCCTTGGGTAGGAAAACTGGTAATAATTTGAACGCCAGGAAATTGGAAGAAAAACATATGGCGAGATAGAAAAGAAGAAAAAGAAAGGATTGGAGATTGAGAAAAGAGAAAAAGAAGCAGAGATCAATGTAAAGTGAGACAAGAGAGAGTGAGAGAGAGAGAGAGAGAAAGGTTTTATACAGAAAAAGAAGAAACAAAGTGACATAGAAAATAGAATTGTTGCGGATTCCGGGTGAGGAACCGCACAAAATAATGAACAACAAAAACAGATAGATAGATAGATAGATAGATAGATAGATAGATAGATAGGTAGATATGAACAGACTGAGATAGATAGATAGATAGATAGATAGATAGATAGATAGATAGATATGAACAGACTGAGATAGATAGATAGATAGATAGATAGATAGATAGATAGACAGACTGATGATAGATAGATAGATAGATAGATAGATAGATAGATAGATAGATAGATAGATAGATAGATATGACAGACTAGATAGATAGATAGATAGATAGATAGATAGATAGATAGGTATGAACAGACTGAGATAGATAGATAGATAGATAGATAGATAGATAGATAGATAGATAGATAGATATGAACAGACTGAGATAGATAGATAGATAGATAGATAGATAGATAGATAGATAGATAGATAGATAGATAGATAGATAGATAGATAGATGTGTTGGATACCGGATGAGAAAACCCACAAAATAATGAACAAGAAAACAGACAATTGAGATAGAAAAATAACTTATATCAAACGGAAAGATACAAACTGGAACGCAGGTTAGAAATCCATGAATTACAATTAGTAGGGATATATATATATATATATATATATATATATATATATATATATATATATATATGGAAGTCTTTGAAGTGAAGCCGTGCTGGAATTAGTATGTCGACGTCAAAACTGGCTGAGTGAATCTCAGAGCTACTGACGCGGTCTTCTCTGTGAAACTTCGGTATCTTTCGGTATCCTACGGATCTCTTATGATGCCTTTCGGATCAGATCGATTCTCTCTATGGCAGAAGTATATGTATACTCAAGTCGAGTCCATCATCATAGAAAAAGTGGATTTCCCACAACAAGAATGAAAGAGGGAACTCCTAAGAGTCTGACAAAAGAGAAAGGTCTAGAAATGTTTTATTGCGTGAAACAGAAACCAGAAAATAAAGGTAAAAAAGAAGACGCCTAAAAATCTGACAAAAGAGAAATGTCTAGAAATGTTTTATAGCGTGAGTCAGAAGCCAGAAAGTAAAGGTAAAAAAAGAGAGAACTCCTAACATTCTGACGAAACAGAAAGGTTAAAAAAATGTTCAATAGCGTGAGACAGAAGACAGAAATTAAAGTAAAAATAGAGAGGACTCCTAGCAGTCTGACGAAAGAGAATGGTCTAGAAATGCTCTATAACGTGAGAGAGAAGCAAAAAAGTAAAGGAAAAAAAAAATGGGAAAAAACGGATAAAATAAGAGGGAAAAAAGAAAAAGACGCAGAAATATATTAAACTTTTTTTTTAATCATATCACCCTAAGCAAGGCGGTAACGCCACTGATGTGCAGAGGGCTACATAAGAGTGAGAAGATTAGAAAAGAGAAAACCGGAAACCGCGTCCTAAACAGGAAACAAGGGATGAGCCTCTTCACCTGTTCAATAGACGTGGGTGGAGTTTGAACCGGGCGATAGTTCAGTCTATCTACTCCAATTGAAAAAAAAAAGTGAGAAGATTAGAAAAGAGAATAACCGGAAACCGCATCCTAAACAGGAAACAAGGGATCAGCCTCTTCACCTGTTCAATAGGTGTGGGTGGAGTGTGAACCGGGAAGAGAGAAGAAATAGGAAAGATCAATGAACCAAGAAAATAGAGAAAAGAAGAAATGAAAGAAAAGGAAAAGAAACACAAAGATAAAAACTAGAACGAAAATGAAAACAAGAACGACAACTGGTTCAAGTTTCAGAATCGTTTTTGCAGGATTTTAATATAATTACAAGGCGAATCGACAATAGAAAAAGGTAAGAGAAGAACAAGTAATTGAAAAATGCTGTATCGTGCCGCTCTCTGGATCCTTACGAACAAGCAGTGGAGCGTTACGACTCAGTGATTTCATCGTTAAAGAGCTGAACATTTAAAACAACGAAAATAAATAAATAAATTTTAAAGAGAGAGTTCTAAAATTTAAAAATAAAAACAATTAATGAACCCCATGAAAGACATCCTTCATCAATAGCCTAAATTATATTTGAGCTAATTTTTAATGTTAAGCTGTTTTTGTTTTTGAAATTTTATTTTGCATAAAAGAAAAATAGGGAAACAGTTTGACATGAGTCCAACATTTCTGACCAATTACAGTCTCTATGGAATGTCACGTGATGCCGAGATTAGAGGGCTGGTGCAAATGTTGCTGTGTCAGCTGACATGAATGAAGAAACATTATAGTTATTATGACGATGAAGGAAGGAATATTTTGCGCGAAGTATTCGTGTCTTGGTAATCAATACTCTACAAGAAAATTGCGATAGAATAACAAAGAATAAAAACATTAAAAAAGAAAAGGAAAAAGCAAGAATGAATGTAGATAAGGAATAAAAAGAAGAAAATATGGGGAACGTGAGAGAAAAATAGACAGGTTGAATATGTGAAGAAAAAATAAAGAAACTGAAAAAAAAAACAATAAGAAAGAAAACCAAAGAACGAATGAAAAAATTCAAAGAAGGAATGAAGAAAAAAGAGGAAATGAAAAAATCAAAAAAGGAATGAAAAGAAAATCAAAAGAAGGAATGAAAAAGAAAACAAAAGAAAAAATCAAAAAATCAAAAGAAGGAATGAAAAGAAAATCAAAAGAAGGAATGAAAAAAATCAAAAGAAGGAATGAAAAGGAAAACAAAAGAAGGAATGAAAAGAAAACCGAAAGAATAAATAAAAAAAAATCAAATAAAGGAATGAAAAGAAAAACGAAAGAAGGAATGAAAAAGAAAACAAAAGAAAAAAATCAAAAAATCAAAAGAAGGAATCAAAAGAAAAACAAAAGAAGAAATGAAAAAAATCACAAGAAGGAATGAAAAGAAAATCACAAGACGGAATGAAATGAAAAACAAAAGAAGAAATGAAAAAAATCAAAAGAAGGAATGAAAAGAAAAACAAAAGAAGAAATGAAAAAATCAAAAGAAGGAATGAAAAGAAAATCACAAGAAGGAATGAAAAGAAAATCAAAAGAAGGAATGAAAAGAAAATCAAAAGAAAGCCAAATGAAAAGAAAAAGAAAATATGTGTATAAAAAGAAAGAAATAACAAAGAAAAAATGGTATGCTATATCATCAGAAGGACAAAAGAATGAAAAACATCAAAATGTATTAAAAAAAAGACAAAAAAAAGAAATATAGTTTAAGAAAAAAAATGAAGGAAAACATCAGTAAAGTAAAGCGAATCACTAGTGACAAAAGATGTTCGGTAAATATACAAGCAATAATAAATTTTCTATTTTAATGTGGTTATTCGTTAAATCGTACATTTCGGTTGTGGACAATACGTGGCTGTGAAGGGTTTTAACAACAGTCGATCAGACAATGCGGATTACCGCAAGAGAAGCTTCAATTTTATTCTTGGAAACGCAGAAAGAGGGAAAGATTATATATATATATATATATATATATATATATATATTATAAGAACTTGTTCAAATTTTTTCTATATATCCACTACAAATGGTACGTTTGTTTCGACATTGAAACTACAATGTCTCATCAGGTGGTATCATAAAAAGATAAAAAGACGGGGAAAGAAAGAGACTATAGGTATGAGAAAAAATAAAAAATAAGCGATAAAGAAAGAAAGAAAGAAAGAAAGAAAGAAAGAAACTTATAGAAGCAGGGAAAGAAAGTGACATTATAAATACAAGAAAGATAAGAATGAAAATAATGCGATAATATTAGAAAGAAAGAAAGAAAGAAAGAAAGAAAGAAACTTATAGAAGCAGGGAAAGAAAGTGACATTATAAATACAAGAAAGATAAGAATGAAAATTAAGCGATAATATTAGAAAGAAAGAAAGAAAGAAAGAAAGAAAGAAAGAAAGAAAGAAAGAAACTTATAGAAGCAGGGAAAGAAAGTGACATTATGAATACAAGAAAGATAAGAATGAAAATTAAGCGATAATATTAGAAAGAAAGAAAGAAAGAAAGAAAGAAAGAAAGAAAGAAACTTATAGAAGCAGGGAAAGAAAGTGACATTATGAATACAAGAAAGATAAGAATGAAAATAATGCGATAATATTAGAAAGAAAGAAAGAAAGAAAGAAAGAAAGAAAGAAAGAAAGAAAGAAAGAAACTTATAGAAGCAGGGAAAGAAAGTGACATTATGAATACAAGAAAGATAAGAATGAAAATTAAGCGATAATATTAGAAAGAAAGAAAGAAAGAAAGAAAGAAAGAAACTTATAGAAGCAGGGAAAGAAAGTGACATTATAAATACAAGAAAGATAAGAATGAAAATTAAGCAATAATATTAGAAAGAAAGAAAGAAAGAAAGAAAGAAAGAAAGAAAGAAAGAAACTTATAGAAGCAGGGAAAGAAAGTGACATTATAAATACAAGAAAGATAAGAATGAAAATAATGCGATAATATTAGAAAAAAAGAAAGAAAGAAAGAAAGAAAGAAAGAAAGAAACTTATAGAAGCAGGGAAAGAAAGTGACATTATAAATACAAGAAAGATAAGAATGAAAATTAAGCGATAATATTAGAAAGAAAGAAAGAAAGAAAGAAAGAAAGAAAGAAAGAAACTTATAGAAGCAGGGAAAGAAAGTGACATTATGAATACAAGAAAGATAAGAATGAAAATTAAGCGATAATATTAGAAAGAAAGAAAGAAAGAAAGAAAGAAAGAAAGAAAGAAAGAAACTTATAGAAGCAGGGAAAGAAAGTGACATTATGAATACAAGAAAGATAAGAATGAAAATAATGCGATAATATTAGAAAGAAAGAAAGAAAGAAAGAAAGAAAGAAAGAAAGAAACTTATAGAAGCAGGGAAAGAAAGTGACATTATGAATACAAGAAAGATAAGAATGAAAATTAAGCGATAATATTAGAAAGAAAGAAAGAAAGAAAGAAAGAAAGAAACTTATAGAAGCAGGGAAAGAAAGTGACATTATAAATACAAGAAAGATAAGAATGAAAATTAAGCGATAATATTAGAAAGAAAGAAAGAAAGAAAGAAAGAAAGAAAGAAAGAAAGAAAGAAATGAAGATTAAAAGGAAAAATGCTAAAAGATAAAAAGACGGGGAAAGAAAGAGGGACTATAGTTAAGAGAAAAAAATTACAATTATGCGATAAAATTAGAAAGAAAGAAAGAAAGAAAGAAAGAAAAATGCTGAAAGAAAATAAGTCAAGGAAAGAAAGAAAAACTATAGGTACATAAAAAAAATCAGCGATAATATTAGAAAGATAGAAAGAAAAACTCTCACAAACAAACAAAGAAATCAACGATAAGATTAAACAGAAGGGAATGCATTATAGACAGAAAAAAGATTTAAAGAATGTTAGTGAAAGATCAGAGGAGAAAAATAAAAAGTCTTAGAAACACAGAAAAAGAAGAAATGTGTGAAAGAAGAAAAGAGAAAGAATATTAGAAAAATACGAAGAAAAACAATTAAAAAAATGAAAGAGAACAAAACAAGTTTGTCTTTCGAACCCTTCCAACGAGATCGATTAAATATCGTGTCAGTTTCGATATGATTACAACATTTCCTCAATCTTTAAATAACAGACATCAAGATGGAAATAAAGACAAACCATTAGATAAAAATGGCTGTCATTTTTTGCTTGCTTTTTGCTGCAAATGTTTTGACGATGAAGAAAGAGGAAAACCCTAAAGATAAAATGAGAAGATAAAATAAAACTAGAGATGAACGAATGACAAGCAAAAATTCCCGAGAAAAAAAAACACAAGAGAGG
This sequence comes from Ascarosepion bandense, assembly GCA_037127315.1. NCBI lineage: Eukaryota > Metazoa > Mollusca > Cephalopoda > Sepiida > Sepiidae > Ascarosepion > Ascarosepion bandense. The sequence continues at coordinate 1,856,414 of JBBBDQ010001380.1, read as the reverse complement.
AAAAGGAAGATGTAAGTGGGACACTTTAGCGCGATGACTGAACAGGCCCGACCGAATAGGCCCGACCGAATAGGCCCGACCGAACAGGCCCGACCGAATAGGCCCGACCGAACAGGCCCGACCGATCAGGCCCGACCGAATAGGCCCGACCGAATAGGCCCGACCGAACAGGCCCGACCGAATAGGCCCGACCGAACAGGCCCGACCGAATAGGCCGCCTGCTCGTATAGCGACTCTGATCCTCAACGGATAATACATTAAACTCCGTAAACCATTTCCTTATTAATATAAACATTATTTTTAGTAGATACACCCAATGTCAGTGAATATCGCTGTAAATTTCTAACAGTGAAATTAAGATCAAAGAAAATCTAAATTTGCATGCATAAATCTTACAATTATCTAAGCTGGTAGACGTTACTTTCTTCTTCTTCTTCTTCTTCTTCTTCTTCTTGTCTTTTCAGGACGTAGGCGATCATGGCCTTCCACGTCTCCCTATCTCTGGTGGCTCTTAGCACGCTTTCTCCTGTAACACCACGCAACCCCCGTTCTGTCATCCACCTTCTCAGGCCCTTCAAATATGTTATCTGCTGCTTTCCTCTGTCTCTTTTTTCCTTCTATCTGGCCTGTCAGTATCAAGTTCTCCAAGCCCTCCTTCCTTATTGCATGTCCTAGGAACTTCAGTTGTCTCTTTCTGATGCTCACTATTAATTTTCTTTTCATTGCTATTCTTTCCAACACCTCATCATTGCTCACATGCTCGATCCATGATATCCGCAGCGCCCTTCTGTAAAACCACATTTCAGTTGCTTCAAGTTTTTCCTTCATCTTTGATTATATTGTCCAACATTCACTGCCATATTGAAGAACTGACATCACATAGCAATCTAGTACTCTTCTTTGTTTCTAGTGAAAGTTTCCTGTGTCTTAGTAATTTACTCGGCTTCTGGAATGCATCCTTGTGCTTTTGAATCTCAGGAATATAAATGTATAGAAACTGCTGTGACCACAAAGTGAGGGGTCAGTTTATATATTGATTATAATACGGAATTGATCCCCCACTTTGTATCCAGTATTCTTCTGTAGAACCAGATTTCAGCTGCTTCAAGTTTTTCCTTCATCTCTGATGATATTGTCCAGCATTCACTGCCATATTGAAGAACTGATATTACATAACAATCCAGTACTCTCTTCTTTGTTTCTTGTGAAAGTTTCCTGTGTCTTAATACTTTACTCGACTTCTGGAGCGCGTCTTTCGCCATGCCAATTCGTCTTCGGATCTCTGTGTCGCACTTTTCGTCTTCTGATGCGCAGGGGGCGACATAAGAGTAAAGGATTAGATAGGAGGAGAGTAAAGAGAAAGACGAACCATTTACAGGGGGTGTCAGAGAAGGGAGCAAAAGAAGGATGGGAGTACAGGTGTGATGACAGTTGCAAGGGTAGAGAGAAAGGAAAAGATATACAGGGTGATGTAGAAAGAACTGGAGTCAAGTAGTTAAGAGATGAGTATTGACATTGCATTTAAATTCCTGGAGGTTCCAGTTATGGGTTAAATAACAGAACAGATTGGGTTCTATAGCTTTGACTGGCAACCAGTCTACCGCAGAAAGCAATGGCAACCTACTGTGGGATAATCTTCTGCCCAGTCAGTCATGTCTCTTTCGAGACATGATCGCCCAAGCGTGTATCACGTATGGCACTTAAATGACTGACTGAATATAATAGTTGAAAACTTGATTAAGGTTTCTACTGGGCATAAAGTGGGGGATCAGTTTTATGTTGTTATGAAGTAGTAAACTGATCCCCCATTCATTACTACTAAATAATATAATACATCTCTTCCCTCTCTAGCTATGAGTCAAATAACAGGACAGATTGGTTTCTATAGCCTTGGTCGGCATCCGGTCTACCGCAGAATGCAATGGCAACCTACTGCGGAATAATATTCTGCCCAGTTAGTCATGTCTCTTTCGAGACATGATCGCCCAAGCGTGTTTCACGTATGGCACTTAACTGATTGAATTACTGTTGCACAATAAGTAGTTTTAACCGGTATTGCAGAAAATGAAGCTCGGTAAACATAAATGATTCCATTATAGCCAATATTTAATTGAGAACATTGCAAAATAGCGATTAATTTCTTTGTCGTTTGCATTAGAATATAAAGTAGGACTACTTTTCAGGGCTCTTTATATTACGCAGGTTAGCATGACTTGAATCTGACAATGTCTTGTTAGCTCACCGTAAACAATGCCGTGGAATCGATTGTTCTATTTATTTAGGATTTAAAACGTGACCTCTTACAGAGTGTAGACAGGTATATCATCAAATGCTTGTGTGTAGATAGATAGATAGATAGATAGATAGATAGATAGATAGATAGATAGATATGAACAGACTGAGATAGATAGATAGATAGATATGAACAGACTGAGATAGATAGATAGATAGATAGATAGATAGATAGATAGATAGATAGATAGAACAGACTGAGATAGATAGATAGATAGATAGATAGATAGATAGATAGATAGATATGATAGATAGATAGATAGATAGAATAGATAGATAGATAGATAGATATTAAAAGATGAGATAGATAGATAGATAGATAGATAGATAGATAGATAGAACAGAAGATAGATAGATAGATAGATAGATAGATAGATAGATAGATAGATAGATAGATAGATATTAAAAGACTGAGATAGATAGATAGATAGATAGATAGATAGATAGATAGATAGATAGATAGATAGATAGACATAAATGAGCAGAAAGGAAATGGTTTTCAAACTTCAATGAACGAAACGATTTGAAATGAATAAATAAAGGAAAAAATAGAAAAATTAGTAAACCGAAAAAGAGAAGACGAATGAAATAAAAAAAAATTAGAAGGCAAAGAAAAAATACAAAAAAGTGAAAATCATTTAGAAATGAAAAAATAAGATAGGAAATATTGTTGAAAAAACATTATTAAAGACAAAGTGAGAAAGAAGAGGTTATTAAAAAAAAGAAAGAAAGTAGGAATACTAAATAAAAAGAAACCCAAAATAGTGAAGAAAAGGAAGACGTAAGAAAGAAAGAAAGAAAGAAAGAAAGAAAGAAAGAAAGAATGAAAAGAATACTAAGGTCAAAATAACCAAGAAAAGAAAGGCGTATAAAAAGAAAGTAAAAACGAAAGAAAGAAAGTAAAAACGAAAGAAAGAAAGAAAGAAAGAAAGAAAAAAAATACTAAAGTCAAAATAACGAAAAAAGAAAGGCGTATGAAAAGAAAGAAAGAAAGAAAGAAAATGTATAAAAAAATGCTAAATGCTCAGAAACTAAAAGAATGAAGAAAGAGTGAAGGGTTAAAAAAGAAAGACAGAAAAAGAAATAAAGAATAGAAAATGATGATGAAGCCAAAACAATAAAAAAGAAGAAGAATAAATAAATAAATAAATAAAGAGCGATTGTGAGAAATTAAATGTTAAATTTAAAACCTAATATTTTTCGGAAACAATTTTGGTAAAAAAGAGAATGTTATCGCGAGCCAAATGATAAAGAAATGTTTAACGTGGATAAGAAAGAGAAAAACGGCAGATTATGACATCAGAACGTAATGTACTGAAAATGATATTTTACGAAATATCACATCTAATTTTATGACACTTACATTTGAAACTCTAATTACAATGAACCCTCTTCAGTTGACTTGACACTAAGGCCAGTAACAGCTTAACAAAATAAAAAGTGGTGTATGACATTGAAGCCATAGGGGAAATGGTTAATTTTTATTTAATTCGGCCTTGTGTCAGACATAACCGACCTTCCTACAGCTTACAAGTTTTATCCAGAATTATTACCATCAGAATTATCAGAAGGTTCTCATCAGAAGCTTGGTTACCAGCAGGTTGGAATTGCATGGAATACTGTAAGAATAAAATATACATTTCTCATGTTAAAATAGGAATTTATTAAAAGGAAAGAATAACAAGAATAGATACAATTAAAATGTTCAATGAGAAAGTTAAAGGTATCAAGATTTGTAGAAAATGTTCGTAGTAGTAATTTATTAAAAGAGTATACGCTTACGTACGTATGTATGTGTTGGTTTGGTAGAAATGTCTTTGGGTGGAGACGAAGAAGTAAAAGGAGTCAGCACGCGAGAAGGAAAGAGAAAGAGGACAAATGTCCGGGTCACTTGAAGTTTCTCCCTTTACATTTTAGCTTGTCTTTCATGTGTGACTATGTGTCTTGACTGACACTGATCTGAGCCTTTTATAGTAATTTTAGATTTTCGCATTTGATCGCGAAGTCCCTATTGGTCTTGCAAGTCGCTCCCATTGGTCAAAAATCAATTTAACACCTACTTGCGAAATCTGGTTTCGACTTTTTCTTTAAGCATATGGTCAATCCTTTTCCTATTTGGGAAAAACCAGGATTTCACACGTCATTGTGAATTTTTGTAAAATGAACAAAAGAGTTGATTTTAATTCTTAATTTTCTATCCCTACAACATAACCTTTTAAATGTTATCTTAATAAACAATTCATGCAACTCTCCGATCATTGAAGGCCCTTCATCAACAAACATCGATTTATCAAACTGTCATTTTTTTTTTCAAATCTAATTATCTTGGGATGATATCGAGACTGGATCTGTAACAGAGATCGAAATAAGAGTCACTTTTTCAATCAATAATTACGTGCTGGTTTGGTTCGGTGATTAGTGCAATGGGGTGTAGAGGTCGGAGGTTTCATACTGAATGTCAGAAATTGAAATAAAGTCCTTCTGACAAAACGACATAGAAAGGAAAATGATATAAAGGAAATGCGTTTAAGCCTTTACTTGATGCTGTCTTACAGAGTTCTTTTCTTGGATTGTTAATTTCGGTTGTGTCATTTTTACTTCGAAACGGCTGAACCGATTTTCTTGAAAATTTACACAGCTGTACTATAAGCGTCTGCGAGTGTTCTTAGCTAGATTTTGTGTCGAGGTACCCGAGATAAATATCGAAAATCGATAATCGAAAAAATCGTGTTATAGAAGGAGTGGTCCGATTTTAATCAAATTTGATACACTCATAGACAAAGACATAAGAAACGGTATTCAGAAGTTTCAAGGCTGCAATTCTTACAATAGCGCAGAAAACCGATAATATATATATATATATATATATATATATATATATAAGGCAAGTCTGTTGTGTCTGTTTATCTACCTGTATGTCTGTATTTTTTTCAGCCCTTTTATTTTAACCATATTCAGAAGATTCAAGGTTGCAGTTCTTACAATAGTGCAGAAAATCGAGAATATATAAGGCAAGATGTTTGTGTGTGTGTCTGTTTACCTGCCTGTATGTCCGTATTTTTTTAGCCCTTTTATTTTAGCTTTTGCTTCGGGTTTGGCTCTAATTAGATATAATTGTAGTTCTTAGTCTCAGCCATGATACCATTAACTCAGATGACATTTAGCCTTCAAAATTCAGTCTACGACGAAAAAAATATTTAATATCGATACCAGGAAATCAAAATTTGACTTACCTCCATTCATTTTTCTTTCAGTCTACGGTTTCGCTTTAACTGGAAACAACTATTGCTTTTTAGTTTTTCTTGCCAACGTCCAAAGAGTCTGAGCTCCAAGACCATGGATTAGTTTTAAAGCTTTCATTACACCCGAGCAATGCCGGGCTATACTGCTAGTACTTGATAAAAGAGAAATATTTGCTAGTTGTCTTTTAGGAACCTAGTGATTAATGAATGAACCAAAAATAATGTAATTATTACATCTTTTTTTTTAATCACATCACCCCAAGCAAGGCGGTAAGATCACTGGTGTGCAGGGGGCTACGTAAGAGTGAATAGATTGGAAGAGAGAACTCCGGAAACAACATCCTAAGCAGGGAACAAGAAATGAACCTCTACACCTGTTCAATAGACGAGTGTGGAGTGTGAACCGGGCGATAGTTCAGTCTATCTACTCCAATTGAAAAAAAAAGAAAAAAGAAAAGTGAAAATTTTTTTAATCAAAGCCCGAAGTGAAAGCTGCAATGGCCAAACTGAATAGAAACAAAGCCGCTGGTCCAGACGACATTGTAATAGAACTGCTGTTAACCCTGGAAGAATTCGGCAAAGAAATAATTACGGAAATCATAAATGAAATTTTTAACAGTGGTATAATGCCAGACAGCCTATGCAAATCCATTTTCATAGCATCGCCTAAGAAGCCAGATGCAAATGAGTGTGAACTACACCGAACTATCAGCTTAATGAGTCACATTACAAAACTGATCGTTTGAATACTGATGAATAGAGCAAGAAGTAGAATCAGGCCAGTGATAGGACAAGAACAGCGCGGGTTCGTCAAAGACACTGGGACAAGGAACGCAATATTTATGATTAGGATGCTCTCTGAAAGAGCAATACAAATGAAGAAGGACTTATACCTGTGCTTTACTGACTGTGCAAAAACGTTCGACAAAATACGCCACAAAGAAATGATGGAGATGCTCAGCAGCCTCGACATATTTGGGAAAGACATTAGGGTATTTAAAAACCTCTACTGGCAGCAGACTGCCTGCATGCGGACAGGTAACGAATTCAGCAGTTATACAAAGATAGAAAGAGGCGTCAAAAAGGGATGTGTATTTCCACCGGATTAATTTAACTTGTACATTGAGATTATTTTGAGGACCCTACATGTTATGCTAGGATTTGTCCTCGGAGGTCACAATCTGAACAACATAAGATACGCAGACGACACAGTGTTGATTGCAGACACGGAAAGAAAACTGTAGGACCTCCTACAGAAAATAGCTGAAAAGAGTGACACGAAGGGATTAAAAATAAATTGCAAGAAAACTGAATGCACGGTCATCAGCAAAAAGAGCAACCCAAAGTGCCAAATACAGGTACGGGGGTTAAAATCAAGCAGGTACAAAAATTCAAATATCTGGAAAATGTTCCGACTGAAGACGGAAAGTGCGACACAGAGATCCAAAGGCGAAGTGGCATGGCGAAAGACGCGTTCCAGAAGCTGAGTAAAGTATTAAGACACAGGAAACTTTCACAAAAAGCAAAGAAGAGAGTACCGGATTGCTATGTCATGTCAGTTCTTCAATATGCCAGTGAATGTTGGACAATATCAACAAAGATGAAATGAAAACTTGAAGCAGCTGAAATGTGGTTCTACAGAAGGATGCTGCGGATATCATGAACCGAGCATGTGAGCAATATCGAGGTTTTGAAGACAAAAAGGAAATTAATATTGAGCATCAGGAAGAGACAAATGAAGTTCCTGGGACATGCAATGAGGAAGGATGGCTTGGAGAACGTGATACTAACAGGCCAGATAGAGGGAAAAAGAGACAGAGGAAATCAGCGGATAACATATTTAAAGGGCCTGAGCAGGAGGATGACAGAACGGGGTCTGAGTGAAGTTACAGGAGAAAGCGTGCTAAGAGCCACCAGGGATAGGGAGACGTGGAAGACCATGATCGTCTACGTCCTTAAGGGACAAGGTACATAAAAGAAGAAGACCACAAGCAAGGTGTTAATACCACTGACGTGCAGGAGGCTACATACAATAGTTAAAGTTTTTAAGCAGGAGGAGAGTGAAGACAAAGACGAACCAGCTACAGTGGGAGAAAGAGAAATGGCAAGAGAAGGATGTGAACACAGAAATGAAGACAGCTGCGAAGGTAGAGAGAAAGGAAAGGAACAAGATACAGGGGGTGATGTAGAAAGGGCTGAAGTTAAGTGGATAAGAGATGGGAATTGACATTGCATTTAAATTCCTGGAGGCTGTAGCCGTCGGGATAGCAAGCATATGGAAGAGAGTTCCACGGGCGGGAAACGCTAGAAAAGAAGCTGATCTAGTAGAATTGTCACCTACATTTGGGTGGGACTTTTTTGCCAGTCTGGTTGCACGAGTAAATTCTTGTGGAGGGGGCACCAGTGACCAAAGTTCGTCAGAGCAGAAGCCATGAAAATATTTATAGAAGAGATAGAAGGAAGCCACATCCCGCAGGTGAAAAATGGACATTGAAATCAACACACAGCGGCGACAGTCTGTTCCATGCTTAAAAGCCGTCTTCAAACCTGACAATTGCGTTTAAGCATGAAACAGACTATCGGTGTTGACTTCCGTGTACGCTATTATAATTGCATATGCTCTATCACTGATATTGAGCACTTTATACTTTAAATATAGCATGCCTTAAAACTAGTTTCAGCACAATATTTAAAATATTAGTAAAATATCTCCCTATACTTTAGAGATGAAGTAATTATTTACATTATTTACACTGTTCGGTCTGTTGTCCCCATTTCCATGTTTACAACGTTTCGGCCGTTGTACGCTCCAGACTTCTTCAGGTGCTAGAGGAAATAGTCTTGAACATACCTCAGGCTCAGGCGGATGAGCTAAGATGGAAAGTGAGACAGACACTGGAGAAAGCTAAGCCACCCAAATCAAACATCCTAAAAGAGGAGGGTCTGGCAGTCAAGACTCTACAGAGAAATGACATCTTCGTACTACCAGCTGGCAAAGACAATGCAAGTCTCGTCCTGGACAAAACAGAATACACTGAGAAACATTAGAAGTAGTAGCCATAGCAAAGTAATAAAAGACCCCATTTTGAAAATGGAATGACAGCTGTCGCAGGTCTTAATCAAGAACAAGGATCACTTCTAGCCTAAGACATATAGGCAGTTGGCTCAACGCTACAATCTACCTTACATATATGACCTACCCAAGATTCCCGAAAATGGTATTCCGCTCAGGCAGAATGTTAGCAGCCAAAGCTCTGGGTGGCACCCTCTTAGTTGGTTCCTTGTGGATATAACTGACCTACTGATAGAAAAGTCCGAAACTCTGCTCATTTTTTGGAACTAATCAAAGATACACCCATCCAATACAACCTGGATGTGGTGAGTCTGTTCACTAAGTGTAGACACTATCGGTAGTCAGGGACAGACTGGCCTTGGACTCGTCCCTAGAAGAACCTACCAGTATACCACTAGATAACCTGATGGAGATGGTAATAATGATGAGGACAACACTCCGAACAGTCTAAATAATGTTATAATAATCTAGTTGAAATAGAAGAGAAAATCGTCAGTCAGCTAAAAATCATGGATGTAGGATCTTCTAGAAATGACAAAGAAAATAAACTCATGCTGAAATATAACTTTTACAGTTATTTTATTATCCGTGTCTCAATATTCCCAAGTACTTTCAATCTCCTTGCTTGTAAAAGTTACAGCGCATTTCTTACATCTTTCAATTGCAATACACAAAACATTATCCGTGAGTCCGAACAGATTTTATTAAAATTAAGCAGACACGTTTGCAATTTATTTAATTTGGCATATATATATATATATATATATATATATATATATATATATATATATATATATATATATATATATATATGAATTAAAAGTACATTGCGACACGGAAATTTCTATGTTTCGAGATAGTATCTCATAATCAGGCAATGTTGGTTGTTGGTTGTAAAAATGGTTTACATTTAAATACAAAAAAACCATCGGTTCCTATTTATGTATTTGGGAAGATATAAACTTTATGTGTGTGTTCCTTTTAACTAATCAGAATAAAGATCCACTTTAAAATTTGGCCAGTAGTTTCCAGAGAATACATACTTACTTTTTTCTTTCTATTATTTTTTTATCATTTTCACAACCAACATCCAACATTGCCTGATGACGAGATTCTATCTCGAAACATAGAAATTTCCGTGTCGCAATGTACTTTTAATTCATAATTATATGATTATATTATGCTCTACAATATTTATTGTATTGAGCACTGTTTATAAAAAAATAAATGCCAGGGGACTCAAAATCGTAAAACATTAGGTCCTCTTCACCTGGATTTATATATATATATATATATATATATATATATATATATATATCATCCATTTCTTTTTCTGTGTTCCTTTTTTCTTCCTTCTTCTTTACCTTCTTTTTCTTTTTCTCTTTCTAGTCTCGCTTTTTCCTCTTTTTCGTTTTCCTCTTTGAGCCTAACCTTTTCTCTTTCTTTCTCTTTCTCCTCTTTTTCTTTTTCTGTTTCCCTCTTTTCCCCCGATTTCTTTAAGTTTCTCTCTTCTTTTTTCTCTTTATCCTTTCCCTCTGTTTTTCTTTTTCCCTTTTTTTAACCCGCGATTTTCTGCTTTTCCTTATTTATTTTCTGTTTTTCTACTCTTTTTTTCTGGCTTACGGCCTATCACGTTGAATACACCCGTTCTCGCTCGATCAGCGAAGTTAAGCAACGTTGAGCCTGGTCAGTACTTAGATGGGTGACCGCTTGGGAATACCAGGTGCTGTAAGCGTATAGTGACGGATGTGCGTTGTGGTGTAGTGGATATCGGCTCGGGAAGAGAAATCGATGAGCCGAGTTCGAATTCCAGTTGAATACCCTGCATTCACTTAAGCACTGGTACGCTTGGGAAAGGTATTAATCCATCCATTCCCTCCAGTTATGGGTTAAATAACATGGGCAGGACTTGGGGACCCTGCTCTTAAAAACAAATCCCAATGAATTGTGAAAAGAAAAATGTTGTAAAAAAACAAAATAACCTTACCCAAAATCATTGGTTATGACCTTAAATGATCCCATAAGGATTGATAGGTCGTTAAGCCTCAAAAACAAACAAACTACTCTTTTTCTTCTTATTTTTCCTCCTTTAACATTCCTTTTCTTCTTTCTTGTTTTTTCTTCCTTTCTACTTTCTAACAAGTTTCTTACACTTTCTTTTCTCTTCTTTCTCTTCTCGATCATTTTCATTTTCATTTTCTCTCTTTAACCATTATTTTTTCTCTTTTATCACTAATATATAAAAAACCTTTCGACTTTGCAGAAGAAAAAAATTAACTTACAACTCTATTCCATGATATTTCTCCACGGCGCCATATTTACACGATTTTACACTCACCGTATCAATAGAAAATGTAATAATTTAACTTTTTATTAAATGAAGCATTGTCAACAATAACTACTAATTTATGACGAGTATTTATTTTCCTCTTTATTTTGGAATTAAAAGAGAAATCCAGTCATGTGGAGACAGTTCACCATAGTCTACAGAACACTAAAAGTATCTTTATTTGGAACTGTCCACGAATTTGTCATCTGATAACAGTAGAAACGCAGCAGTCTGTCGTGACACAAAAATAGTGAAAGTGATTGATTTTCATAATCAGAAATGCATAATATATCTTTAGTACAATTGACTGCTAACGGGGCGTCGAATAGTCTAGTCGAGGGGGTTACATGATTAATATTATCGTTAACTGATATGAAAATTTAAAAAATATATCTACATTTTTCGCCAGAATCTAAAAGGCTAGCAAGATAATTAATATGGCATAATTACGTTACTCTGAAATATTTTTCAATTTTCACTTTGAATTCAAATGTGAAGGTAACACTTATAATGATTTCTTGTTAATTTTATCAATTCTCCTCAAACCACAAATCTCGCTGTCCTTGTCCTTAAATATTCACAAACTCAATTGGTAGCTCTTTCTGTCTTCAAATACCCTCAAACCACAAATGTCGCTCTTCTTGTTTTTAAATACCCTCAGACTCTATAGGTAGCTCTTTCTGTCTGCAAATACCCTCAAACCACAAATGTAGCTCTTCTTATCTTTAAATACCCTCAGACTATATAGGTAGCTCTTCTGTCTTCAAATACCCTCAAACCACAAATGTTGCTCTTCTTGTCTTTAAATACCCTCAGACACTATAGGTAGCTCTTTCTGTCTTCAAATACTCTCAAACCATAAATGTCGCTCTTCTTGTCTTTAAATACCCTCAGACTCTATAGGTAGCTCTTTCTGTCTTCAAATACTCTCAAACCACAAATGTCGCTCTTCTTTTTCTCAAGTATTTTGAATCCAAATGTGTTACTCGTTTGTCCCCGAATATCCTCAATCACCATATAAACTCTCTTCATTTCCTCAAGGTGCCTCAAACCGTTTATGCGGCTCTCCTTGTTTTCTATTATCCTCAAAAACCATGTATTGATTTTCTTTCCCTTAATTAGTCTTAAGCCCTATATATTGCTCTTCGTTTTTCAAATACCTCCATATTTTGTTCTTCTTGTCCTCTAATATTTACAAAACCATACGTCATTCTTCTGGTCATCAAATACCCCTAAACCACATATGTCACAGATGTAGTCCTCTATTATCCCAAAAGCATAGGTCGCTCTTCCTGCTCTTAATTAACCTCAAACCCCAAATGTCACTCTTCCTTAAAAAGTTATTTAAAATCAAGAAGAGCGACATTTGTGGTTTGAGAGTATTTGAAGACAGAAAGAGCTACCTATAGAGTCTGAGGGTATTTAAAGACAAAAAGAGCGACATTTGTGGTTTGAGAGTATTTGAATACAGAAAGAGCTACCTATAGAGTCTGAGGGTATTTAAAGACAAGAAGAGCGACATTTGTGGTTTGAGAGTATTTGAATACAGAAAGAGCTACCTATAGAGTCTGAGGGTATTTAAAGACAAGAAGAGCGACATTTATGGTTTGAGAGTATTTGAAGACAGAAAGAGCTACCTATAGAGTCTGAGGGTATTTAAAGACAAGAAGAGCAACATTTGTGGTTTGAGGGTATTTGAAGACAGAAAGAGCTACCTATAGAGTCTGAATGTATTTAAAGACAAGAAGAGCGACATTTGTGGTTTGAGAGTATTTGAAGACAGAAAGAGCTACCTATAGAGTCTGAGGGTATTTAAAGACAAAAAGAGCGACATTTGTGGTTTGAGAGTATTTGAATACAGAAAGAGCTACCTATAGAGTCTGAGGGTAATTATTTTCAAACCCCATCAGCCGCTCTTTCAAATTTTTGTATCATATTTATAACATAATATTATGAGATGATAACATTATTTAATCTTTCTCATTTGCACTTTGAAAAACTATGACTTTAGCTTTGGCTGTCTATCCTTCGTAAGGAGCATCAAAACCAAGTTGTCTACTTCACCACTATCGACTGCATCTAGCTCACTTTCTCCTCGATGGTGTCAACCTTCCCCGCAGTAAACTACATACCCCGTTCTGCACTTTCCAAATCTGTACCATCCGGGTGATATAAGTTTTTCGTTTTTGCCAGTCAGAAAAGCTAGGATGCCATGTTTGCCGTCCGTCAAAGCTACTTTTATTGTCCTCCTCGCTTGGCATGTACGGTAGATTAATGGATGGCAGTTCAGGCTGAGAATTCATAGAGCCGTGTTCGAACTTTAGTCGCATTTCTCAGAATGAATTTACATTCAATTACCCTAGAATAGGTATGAATCCATCTCTTCCGACTCCAGCTTGGTTAAATAGCATGACAGATTGAATTCTATAGCAACATCTCTAAGATATGGACAACTGTGAATTCAAAACCCCCAACTATGGGTTAAATCTCCCCACTCACGCAAAACTAACCAAGCGTAGTGAATACGGCCACACCTCTAAAAGACATGGTCAGTCAGGGAGGAAGCTCTCAAAATGAGAGAAAAAGTCTCTGAGTCATTTATTTTATGATGAACATGGTACCTTTTTTTTTCTCTCCATTTCTTCGAATATCTTTTTACGATGGATTTTCTTGACGGTCTGCATGAATACGAATCAGCTTAAATTCCTTAATTTGCTATTAACAAGATTTCGCATCCTGGCTTTTTATTCCTAACCTGTAGTCAGTAAGTTAAGTGCTTTGCGCGATACATGCTTTGCGCAAGGACTCACAACCAAGGCAGTTTATTGTTATTTATTTCCCTTATTACAAGATTTGGTTGATTATTCGTTCCCTAGTGGTTTACGACACTAACACTCGGTGAATTGTCAAACGAGACCCTGAGAAACTACCACACATCAGGCATACCTTAGTAAAACTACAGTTTTCTGACTCTCAACAAGGCTTAGCGCATGACTGAACACTCGCCTAAGTACTTCTACATTCCCCGGCTAATTCGTATTACTATCATTAAGAGACAAATCAGCGCGCCAAAAATGACACAGGTGTACAAGAATATTCTTCTATGTGCGGTGTCCCTTCAGAACGTAGGCGATCGTGGCCTTTCAGATCTCCCTATCCCTTGTAGCTCTTAACACTGAAACAATCATATGATTGTAAAGAAGAGGACATATGTAGAACAAATTATGTACATGTTCTAAAACATAATTTATAATATATATATATATATATATAATAAGCATTCGATAAGAAAAGAAAAAAGTTTGACTGTATTCTTAGAAGGCGTTATTTCTAATATATAAACTAAACAGTTGTAGGTCAGATTTCAATTAGATTTATATTAGACGAGTAAGAAGTTGTATTAGAAGGTGATCTATACATGTTTGAAGGGGAATGAAGCTTTAACATGTAGCGCTTTGGATATTGGATAAAATGTTATATATATATATGTGTGTGTGTGTGTGTGTGTGTGTGTGTGTGTGATAAGACCGAGTTGATGGGCCTATCTAAAGTATGAATAAAACACTGGAAAGGATGACTTGCAGCACAACGAAGATGTGTTTTCCCGCAACAAATAAAGAGAAATATCACAATTTCTAAAACATTCATCCAGTATAAGGCTCGAGAGACTTTCAGGTTAGCGGCTTACTGTTAAAATGATAATAAGAAAAGAAAGTGAAAGGAAGTGAAAATTATGATGATAAGGATAAAAACAGAGCTTTGATTTTATATTTTGTTTGTTTCGGGAAGCGTCTTCTCTTTACATTTTTAATACGTAGGAAATGAGAACGATTCGATTCTATGAAAATGGCATGGCATTGATTGAACCTTTGGAACTAAAGAATAGAACTCCTTTGAATATTTGCAATGGGAATATCAATGATGTAGCAATAGGCTTGTGACGTTATGCTTGTGGGGTAAGTGGCTTTAGAAGGTAGAATGAAACACCCTACCATAGGAATTATTTTTAACTCTGTCCAGGCTGGAAAATAAGGCAAAAATCCCCAAAATTTGGGTCTAATTTAACTCTTTCAGTAGGTCATGTCGGGTACATTTAGGAGTGATAGGATAAAGCTGATCATTTATCCAGCAATGAATCTTACACTTACGTTTCAATCTGGAGTGAAATTGAAAGCCAATAGACGTCCAAAGCTTGGAGCCTCGTGGTGAGTGTAAATGTTCATCGGGACTTGAGAAAAATCGAATTCTGATCGCTGATTGTGAAACAATACTGGCTTGAATTTTGAGAAATTGAATATAGTAATTACATAATAGAATAGTTTGATCTTGGAATAGTGTATGCTATTCGCTAACAACAATGTCCAAATTCAAATGTGCTCCTTTCTGATTAAAGAAGAGGTATAATCCTTCACACAAGCGACGAAAAATATTGTCAAAGTTCTGTTTCACGTTAACAGCGTAAAACAAACGTTTTTTTTTTCAGCCACATCACACGGTTGACCAATTGCTCCATAGTCAATAGTCGAATTAATTATTATCACGAAATTATTATCAAGTGCTTATTTCAGCTCGGCAATTATTTTAGGAAGCTGCATTGGTTACCACAGCGACGGTTCATCCGAAACAGCTGGTATTGCAACCAATGCAACCGTTCGTTTGGGCTAAAAGGTGTCACAGGTGGTTATCACTGGTACAGCAAATCATGTATAAATCATTTATAAAAGTTTCAGAGATGATTTACTCTTTACTAACAGAAGGCTGTCACTAAAGCAACTGATATGTTCTGTCTAATGGCAAATGGCGCAACAGGGCGGAGAATGATATCCAAAATGAAGCAGGCATGAACGACGCTAGGGAAATGCTTGCTGTTTAGGGAATTCACTATCGATAGGTATGCAAAATGGAAATTGAATAAAATCCCTCAAGGATCAGCGGTAAAAATGAAGACATCACACCAGCTATGGTAGTAAAAGGTGTAACCAACGTATATACGGTAACCTTATTGGTTTTGCGCTGTTCAGGGAATAACAGTTTATTTTACGCTCCTTAAATTATCAGCAAAACTATCACATACTGATCGCTGAAGAGATTAATTTTCTGCAAGATCTGTTTCTCTACACTTAGGTGAAATGAAATTTTAAAAAATTAATAAATGCATTATTAAAGTCATTAGTCATGTTTAATACTACGTTTTTACTAAGTACCTATAGTAAATAGCAAAAAAGCTACATAGTTACTTTTAAACTGAATTTTTAAAATGGAAAAGTTTTTGAAACTATTATTTTAGTTTTAATTGAAAGCTAAATGATTAGATTTACTATTTCCAGTAAAGAAAATACATTGGTTTATTTCAAACAGAAATTATATTGATTGGAATATAAAAGTTTGAGATTTTTTTACAATTTTTGAATTTGCCATTTTTGAGTGATCGACACATTTGTAGACGAAACTTAATTCTCGGTTTTAAAAATCTTGCAAAAATAAAATATACATCTGTGACACATTATTTTTTTTAAATTAGCAAATTTTATGTTAAGTTAATCTGATTTTTACAAGTATTACTTATTTATAGCGTGAAATTTCGAATAAAACTATTTCTTAATCACAAATTTGATCTTTTTGACCTGTCCGCGTAGTAAATCAAGAATTTATTGACAGGTTCCTGATTAGAGATAAAATGTATGGCGTTTATAAGTGACAAAATTGTACCATTTTGGAAGAGTAAGGGAGAAAACTCTGACCTTTTAATTTTCACACAGAAATTACCATAGAAAAAACATTAAATACACAAAAAAGTTTAAATTATTTTAAAAACTATATTTATTAAACTTTTCAATTTTCGATAGGCAATATAATCATCAATTCTTAACTAAACAAATCTAACCGCGACATTTCTTTGAAGATTTTAAAAATATTTTTAAAACTTTATAAGTTATTATAATAACAAAAACAAAATGAAAACAATTCTTTTAAAATTTCATTAGTTATCGAAATTTTTTTTTCTTAAGACTATACTCTCCTTAATTTTCATTATTTATTCAAGCAATTAAAAGTTTATCAAATTAAATAATATCAAAGTTTTATTGCATTTTTTATTTTACTCTTCGGAGCAGATTTTCGGATAGAGGCGGAAATGAAATTTTTAAAAAATGATGATTTATGTCCCCCAATAAGTCCAGCGGTAACTAACAAAATTATATACCACGACACTGAAATTTATAAAAATTTAATGGATTTACGTGGAGAGTGGGGTAACAGAGGTAAAAAAAAATATTTTTTTGATGAAAGATCACTTTTTCTTCTTTATTTGTGGCCGTCTATGGCGATTTTTTTCCTTCAAACGCACCAATAATTCTATATAATATTTGCTATTAATGGTTCTTCCTTTCTCAAGGTAATCAATGAACAAAATACTTTGCGCATCGCAAAATACATAGGCCAAAACATTGCCTGCTCATGTTTGCATCTTTCGTCGCTTTGGATGGCTTTCACCTGCTGTTGTCCACTCAGCTGACTGCCGATTTGACTCCAGAGTGAAGAGTTGGATTCATTTTTCATACATATTTACACAAAAACTACTTCTTGCTGCGTTGAAACAGTTTCAAACAACTCACTGAATTGTCTACCCGTTGTTGTTTTTGATCGACTCTGAGCAAATGTGGCGCCCACTTTGAACACAGCTTTCTTATTGACAAATGTTCATACAAAATGGTGAATACGCTGCCTTCTGATATGTTCAACTTCTCTGCAATCTCACGCAACTTTCAGTTTTCTCTCGATCATGGAAACATTGTTACATAGTCTGTAGCAATGATTAAGAAGATTTGGCTAGTTTTAAATATTTTAAAGCTCTTCAACTCGAATCAAACACCATCACTTTATTAGACACAAGTAATGTCAAAACAAAATAGCTATATTTGTAGTGATATTATAACACGCACACACACACACACACACACACACACACACACACACACACACACACACACACATACATATATATATATATTGACAGGAAAACTCAACATACAATTAAACGTAATTAATTTAAAATATAAATAAACATAATTGATTTCCTGACAATATTTGATATTGCTCTAGATAGTATCTACTGAGATCACTATTTTAATCTATTTAATATTTTATATCAATTAGATAATTTCTGGGGATTCCCCTATCAATTTTTCTGGATTTATTATTTTTCTTATATATATATATATATATATATGTGTGTGTGGGGGGGGGGGGGGTGCGCACACACGAGCGTCTGCATGTGTGCATTTCCTATAATAATAGAGATAGAGCATCTTAAGGTATCAACTGGGTAGGTGAGAAATCTCCCATACTTTCACGCTTTAAGGGATCTTCAGGCCAAACCCACCCATTCTAAACCCACACTGATTACATACACACACGCATATATATATATATATATATATATATATATATATATATATATATATATTAAATTAAATTAAGAATTATAATTAAATCAATTTAGTCAAAAAGGTAAAATGTAACAAATATCATCAATCTTATTGCCAATATTGATAACTTTTATTGGCTTTTTATTCATCAATTTTGATTAACCGGTATATTAAATCTAAATGACTGACTGACTGACTGACTGACTGACTGACACTCTCTCTCTCTCTCTCTCTCTCTCTCTCTCTCTCTCTCTCGATAGATAGATAGATAGATAGATAGATAGATAGATAGATAGATAGCGAAAAGACATAGATAAGAAACACATACATAGATAGATAGACATACAGGTAAGTGAGAAGAGATGCAGTCATATTTTTCATTTGTGTGTCTGTGCGAAAGTGAATGCAATGGCATGTGATAGAATTTTAACGGAACACGTTATATATGGATTTTTTTTCACGCGATTAACCCACAAAGTTTTCCACTTTTACAGAAATATGAAATTTTCTACCAGATTGGACATGATTAATATGGTGAAAAGGCTATGAAGATAAAACATACTCATAGGTCTTAAAACAAGTTAGAAAAATAAAAGAGAAAGAACGAAAGAAAGAACAAAAGATAGACATCGAAATAAGAAGAGTGAGTGAGTTTTGTTTAAAGGCATATCAGCACCTATGTGGGTCATTTAAAACCAAAAAGATGGGGGTTTTAAAGATTTGTTTTAATGTTCGGTTATAGTGAGAAGTTTAATTTAGTCAGATTTTAACGAAAATTTTGTTTTTATTCTTTTTTATTTTAGAAAACTGAAAACATATTCTAGTTTTGTATTCAAAAAGTTTTGCTGAAAAGTTTTTCCTGCAAAACTGTGATGTGGCAATAATATTTTCTTCAAAATTGGATATTTTTGAATAAAAGTCTATTTTTATGTATATATATTTCTATAAAAGTTTTTTATTCTTTCATAGTGTTTTGACCCCAGATTGAGGGTTAACTATTTGCCCATAGCTGGGACCCTGACAGGCGCTACCACTCCGGGTCAGGATGGACCTAGGAACAACAGCAATTAAGAGGTGGTTCCATGCTCCTCACAACCTCCCAATCAGAGGCCTTGCTGCCGGATGCAGTTTACCGTCATGCCCCGGACCCTCGAAATAAAAAGAAGAAAGATAGAAAATAAAAGTTCATAAGAGAAATATAGCGAGAATGAAAAATCAGCATAAAAAGGAAAAAGATTAAAATTGAAAGAAAGAAAGAAAGAACGAGATCAACAACAAAGAAAGTCGTCAAATTAGAAAAAAACAACAGAGAGAGAGAGGGATATCGTTTACTTGCTGACGACACTACGGTTTACTCTCGTCTCGATCAAAAATCTACCGAGGCTGAAAAAGCAAACCTCGCTGCCAAGCTTGAAAGGACCTCCAAATCCGTGGTGGACAGGGCTAAGAAACGCTGTCTAATAACCACCACAGACAATCGTTCCCCCCCGACAATTAACATGGATCAGGCTTTTCTCCCTGAAAGCGAAACACTGCGCCTCCCCGGGTTAAATCTCACACCAGACCTCAAGTGGAATAACTATATAGAATCCATAGCTAAATCCGCTGCTATGTCGGTTCTCTGTGTAGGGCCAGGAAGTTTTTCCCGTCCCAAACAATCCTGCACATATACAAGTCTACCATCCGCCCGTGCATTGAGTATTGCTGTCATATCTGGTCCGGTGCCCCTTCTATCCACTTAGGCGTCCTCGACCGAATCCAGCGGAGAATCTGTAATATGATAGATCCCGACCTGGTAGCTAGGATACAGTCGCTTTCTCGCCGATGCAGTGTGGCTTCCCTGTGTCTCTTCTACAAATACTTTCACGGCTTCTGCTCCGATGAACTTAGCTCACTGGTACCCCCTATATACGAATTTCCTCGAGCCACAGATAGGTCCCACCCTTTTACAGTGAAACGAATAAATTGTACATGCAAGTCTACTCCCTCAGCTTCTTTTCTCGCACTTCCCGCCTGTGGAATTCTCTTCCGCATACTTGCTTTCCTGACAGTTACAATCTCCAAGAATTTAAATGTAAAGTCAATAGTCATCTCCTGTCTCACTAACTTACATCCTCTCTCTCATGCTTTACTACATCTGCCCCACTCTCATCGGTACTCTCTTCCTTCTCCTACTCTCTTCCTGACACCCCCTGCAACCTCTCACTCCTCATAACATTCCTCCTCTCCATCCCACTCTCATCAGTAATCTCTTCCTTCTCCTACTCTCTTCCTGACACCCCCTGCAACCTCTCACTCATCATAACATTCCTCCTCGTCTACCCCACTTTCATCAATAATCTCCTCCCTCTCCTACTCTCTTCCTGACACCCCCTGCAACCTCTCACTCCTCATAACATTCCTCCTCTCCATCCCACTCTCATCAGTAATCTCTTCCCTCTCCTACTCTCTTCCTGACACCCTCTGCAACATCTCACTCTTCATAACATTCCTCCTCGTCCACCCCACTCTCATTAGTAAGCCCTTCCCTCTCCTACTCTCCTCCTGACACCCCCTGCAACCTCTCATTCCTCATATCATTCCTCCTATGTAACCCAGTGCACAATAGTGGCAGTAAAATGCCTTGCTTGGTGCGACACAATTATATATATAAAAAAAAATTGTGTGAACGAGATCATGATAAAGTGAAGAAATTTCACATGGTGGTAAATTCATGTGACAATAAAAACTGCGAAATTAAAAATAATCATAGGCCTGAGAACAAGTTACCACTTGATAGCTAAAAATAAAATTCAGTACATAAATTAACTTTACGACATTTTGTCGCAAAGGAAGAGAACTCGTAAGGTTTTGCACATAAACCTATTTTTAAATGACGGAGTCGGTAATCTGCACGATGCGTTCTGCATTACAGCCTCTCATGGCTGACTTCTGTGTGCATACTTACCTGCCACTTTTTGTGGTGGGTGGGAATCTAAATCATTTCTCAGTTACGTTTCTGTGCTCGAAGTGCGGTTCAGTTTTGTCTCTGTCCGAAGACAGGCATGAAATTGAGAAAATTAAACTGTGAGATGCCCGGTCCCGGGGAACAGTGTTCCGAGGTCGCGTCAACCCATTGCATCAGAAGGGTGGACTGGTGCTCGTCACCGGATCCAGTGATTCCGGCGGCTGCGAGGACTGCGCAATTTTTGTGCCTTTCGTTTAGGCTCCTCAAATTTTACCTTGATCTTGTGTCGCATCCACTTCCTAGTGGGAGGAAGGGTTAAATTCGATACTTACCTGCTCTTTTGGTGTGAGTGGGGATCATCATCTTTCAGCTGTGTCTCTGTCCTCGGGCAGAGTACGTCTCCCTTGTATCTCTGTCCAAGGACAAACGGGCAATTGTGAAAAATTATACAAAGTGTCCGCTCCCTGGGAACAGGGTTTCGAGATCATTGCACCAAAGGGGCCAGCCCATCCAGCGGTTGCGGAGAATGGACATTTTTGGCCCTTGCCCGTGTGCACGCGCTCGGGCTCCCCACATAAAACCTTGGCCTTGTGTCATATCCACGTCTTAGTGAAGGAACGAGGCAAATACTATACGTACCTGTCACCTGGCATATCTGTTCGACCAGAAACGACAAGTTTAGTCATACTAAGACAAATTTTGTATTCAGTTATCACGAATTCGTGGGCTGGGTAATTTTTGACCAGTGGCCCGAGCGTCCGCGCTCGGGTCTCTCCACATAAAAATCGACTTTGTCACAACTCACTCCAGTGCGGGAACAGGATAAATACCTACTTACCTGTCTGGCAGATAGAGATCATCATTTCTCAATGTGGCTCAGCTGTGTCACTGTCCAAATGTAAATGGGCAACCAAGAAAAATAAAAATAAATAAATAAATAAAAAAAATAAAAACTTTGAGGTGCCCGGCCCCTGGAAACAGATGACTGGGGCTGAAACACCCCATTGCACTAGAAGAGTGGATCGGAGGTGGACACCGGGGCCCACGCAACCGATGGTTACGAGAGCTGGTCAATTTTTGGCCCTAGCCAGAACGTACGGATTCGGATTACCCACATTAAACGTGATCTTGTGTTACATCCCACGTCTAAGTGGGTAGATGAGTTAAATATCATACTTACCTTCGGCAAACAGTGCCAGAAAGCCTGAAAATATTATACAAAACCGTCCAACATTTACGGAAATCGTGTTTATCTAAACGCTTTGTTAGTGAATGCTTTTCCTCCATAGCAATAAAGTATTTGGAGTGGATAATATGAGATAACTGGAAGTTACATTGTGGAGAACGCGACAACGCTGGAGAGAACACTTTTTGATGGACGCAATTATTCTGTGTTATGTATCATGCAGTTATAGCCATAAAAATAAAGTCGAGCAATTCAAGATGGAGTCAAAGCTTGTGAGTGAGTTATGCGTGAAACTTGTAAATTGGGTCTACAATGGCGGTTAGAATATAGAAATGCAATTAGAATAAAGAGAAAGCGTAAAAAAAGAAAACAAAGAATAAATATTATTTATTGGAAATAAAGTTCAGAGTGGAATCAAAGATGGCACAAAGAAAACAAAAGAATGAGATATCAAATGAGAAAGAAAGAGTGAAAAGGATCAACAAAGAAGGAAAGAAAAAAAGATCCCAAAATGGAAAGGGAAAAAGAAAGAAATCAACATAAAAAGAAAGAGATCAAAATTAGAAAGAAAGGGAGAAAGAAAGAGTGAAAGGGGTCAACAAAGAAAGAAAGAAAATATCGATTAAAATAGAAAGAAATGAAGAAAGATATCAACATAAAAAGCAATATGTGACTTTCTTTCTCTCTTTCTTTCTATTTTGTTCGATATTTTCTTTCTTTATCTGTTGATCCCTTTTCCTCTTTCTTTCTAATTTTGATATAAAAAGAAAAAGAGAAAAATATATATCAAAATAGAAAGAAAGAGGAAAGAAAGAAATCAAAATAGAAAGAGCGACAGAAAGAAATCAAAATAGAAAGAAAGAAATCAAAATAAAAAATATTTTTATATATTTCTTCTCTCTTTCTAATTTTGATATTAAAAAGAAAAAGAGAAAGAAAGAAATTAGAATAGATGGAAAGAATGATATCAAAATAGAAAAAAGAAAAAAGAAAGAAAAAATAAAAAGAAAAAGAAAGAGTGAAAGGAATCAACCAAGAAAGAAAAAATATCGATCAAAACAGAGATAAAAAAATATTCAACGTAAAAAGAAATATTTTGATATATTTCTTCTCTCTTTCGTTTTACTTTTGATATTAAAATGGATCAACAAATAAAGAAAGACATCAAAATAGAAAGAAAGAAAGAAAGAAAGAAAGAAAGAAAATAAACAATAGAAAGAGAAAATAATATATTGAAATAGAAAGAGAGAGAATGAAAAAGCTCAGCCTAGAAAGAAAAAAGAGCAATATAAAAAGAAAGATAGAAAGATATTAATATAGAAAGAAAGAGTTTAAAAAAAGATCTAGAGAACAAAATAGGAAGAAAGAAAGATATCAACAACAAGGAACGTGATCAAATTAGAAAGAAAGGGTGAAAGAGATCAACATAAAATGAAGAGATTAAAATAGAAAGAAACATAAAATGCGATTAACATAGAAAGAAAGAAAGAAAAAAGAAAGAAAGAAAGAAAGAAAGAAAAAGAGAGAGAAATCAAAATATAAAATAAAAGTTCAACAAAAAAAGAAAAACATCAACATAAAAAGAAAGAAAGAGA
Source organism: Ascarosepion bandense (assembly GCA_037127315.1). Classification (NCBI taxonomy): domain Eukaryota; kingdom Metazoa; phylum Mollusca; class Cephalopoda; order Sepiida; family Sepiidae; genus Ascarosepion; species Ascarosepion bandense. The sequence goes on along the minus strand of JBBBDQ010001380.1, from coordinate 1,832,323 downwards.
AAAAAAAGAAAGAAATGGAGAGAGAGAGAAATCAAAATATAGAGAAAGAGTTCAACATAAAAAAAATCAACATAAAAAGAAAAAGAAAAGAAGAAAAGAAAGAAAAAAGAGAGAGAGAAATCAAAATATAGAGAAAGAGTACAACATAAAAAGAAAAACATCAACATAAAAAGAAAGAAAGAGAAAAGAAGGAAAAAAGAAAGAAAGAAAAAAGAGAGAGCAATCAAAATATAGAATAAGAGTTCAACTTATAAAAAGAAAAAAATCAACTTAGAAAGAAAGAAAGAGAAAAGAAGGAAAGAAAGAAAGAAAGAACGAGAATAGAAGGAAAGAAAGAAAGAAAAAAGAGAGAGAGAGAAATCAAAATATAGAGAAATCGTTCAACAGAAAAAGAAAATGATCGACACAGAATGAATGGAACTAGCAAAGAGGTTCTAAATTAAAGATCAAAGAAGAAAGAAAAAGAATGAACGATATCAATATAGAAAAATAGAAAAACACAGAAAAAATTAAATAAAGAAAAAAGGAATGAAAGGAAGAACAAAGAAGAGAAAAAGAGATCAAAAGAATGAAAGAAATCAACGTAGAAATAAAGATCAGCAGAAAACAAAAAAGCAAGAGCAAGAACAACACAGGGACCAATATCGAAAGAGGAAAGAAAAAGAAAGAAAGAATAAATGAAAGAAAGAAAGAAAGAAAGAAAGAAAGAATGAAGAGATCAACTTAAGAATGCTATTGATATAGGAAGAAGGAAAAATAAGAGAAAAAGAAAGAGATCGACATATCAAGAAACAAAGAAAGAGAAAAAAGAATGCGATAAAGATGTCAAGTAAAAAACTGTGAAAGAACTTAATGACGAATGTCATAGATACAAAATACGAAAAATAAATCTTTAACGTAAAAAATAAAGATCGATAAAGAAGGAATAAAATGAATGAAGAAAATAAAAAGTATATCGATAAAAAAGAGAGAAGGAAAGAAAAAGGAAAGAAAAAATCAACACTTACAAAAGAGATAAAGAAAAAAAGAAAATGATTATAAAAAAGTAACATGAAATGAAATCTGTGATAAGAAAGAAATCAAATGCAAGACGAAACGTAAAAGAAGCAAGGAAAATAAACAGAAACAAACTAAAACTATTGACTCGTTAAAAAAAATCAAACCACGGGAACTGCATCATGCATGCATAGAATGATCTGATCATGTGGTTCAGTTTGGACGAGAATCTCACTAGGTTGTAGCAAGCAGGCTACTTTCGGCTATTATTAGAAATTAAGACCGTGAAATAAATGCTGGCAAACTGCACGGATTAAAAAAAAAATTACTTCCCAAGCAGGTTTTATGGATTTACTTACATTTTATTTTTATTTTCACGCACAGGAAACAGAAATTGTTAGTCTTCATCGTTACAACAGTGATTACTTCCGGTTAAAAACCGTAAATGGCGTTCAGAGCAAATATCGGTTATTTAACGTGGTGAGGGCTAGCACTGGACCTTACCGGAAGAGATTTGTTGGGCGGAAGTGAACATATCACATGTGTTTATAAGAATCCGATTGCTAGGAATAACGCATAAGACCCTCTGGTAGATAATGAACTTCTAATATATATATATATATATATATAGTCATCCGCAGACAGATCTGTTTCGCTATAGCACAGCTCATTAGTACGGTTAGATATCCGATTACTTTTTACCCAGGTTTCAAACCCGACCAAATTGGAGTCAGCCGGCGATAATGTGATAAGCTTTAAAAAAAAAAAAAGTTAACAAAAACAGCATCACAAAAGAACTAAAAAAAAATTATAAACAATATCAAGAAAGTATTAAAAACAGAAGACTCCTCCTGGCTAAAGGTTATCAAATACCATCCCAAAAAACACCCACACTATACGGTCTCCCAAAAACACATAAACCAAATATACCAATGAGACCTATCATATCCGGAATAGGCAGCGTCTCACATAAAATAGCTGGCAAATTTAGCAAAATCCTAATATATATATATATATATATATATATATATATATATATATATATATATATGTGTGTGTGTGTGTGTGTGTGTGTGTGTGTGTGTGTGAAAAGTGTATGTATATAATTATAAATATCAATATATATATATATCTATATATATATATATGCAATTTGTTATATATATTATATTGTTTACATATATATGCGTGGTACTTGTTTAAAAGCGCTCAATATCAGTGATAAAGCAGACATATTCATATATATATATATATATATATCGATTATTTAATTACTTAGTTGTTGGTCATAATAAGATTAGATCAGTACACATTTGTATTAAAAAGTCTTCAATACAGTTATATTGTAGAACTTTTCAAATTTTCCATTTGTAAACGAGTTATTACGTAATAACTAATTATAAACTAATAACTAATTGTAAACACATAAACGAGGCTCATTCAAGAAATAAGGTGAACTTTTCTGTATAAGAACTTCTAATACAGAAAGAAACTTACTTTTTTTAAATTTTTTCTTTTACTTCCTTTTTCCTTTTCAATGTGATTTAATTTTTTGTTTTGTTTTTTATTTTTTGCAGATTGAAAAAAATCTTTGAGAGCTTTGGAGATTAACAAAGATAGCCGACCAAGAAGCATGCTCCAGAATTGAACAAAGGTCAGTTATCAAGTTTTTGGTTGCTGAAGGGTGCAAACAAGTTGAAATTCACTGGAGAATGTCAACTGTGTATGGTGCCACATGTTTCAGAAAAAAAAATGTCTACAAGTGGGCTAAATTGTTTAAAGAAGGACGGAGCAGTGTTGAGGATGAAGACAGACCTGAGAGGCCTGCAGAACTGAGGTCATTGACTGATTCGAATCAGTCAATGACCTCATTCAGTCTGACAGAAGGGTGACAGTGGAAGACACTGCAAGGACTTTTAGTCTATCTGAGGAACAAACGCAGGGGTCATCAGTCACATGGCGTCGTCTTGCATCAAGACAAAGCAAGGCCTCACACAGCAGCCCAAACGATGCAGGCCATCAACGAGCTGGGCTGGGAACTGCTCCCTCATCCACCATACAAACCAGACCTTGCAGTCGGGAGATAGTCGAGATGCAGCGTAACTGTTACAGGTCGGTCGTACACTTCTGATTGCTGATTACTAACATTCTTACCTGTATATATATTCTACCTTTTTGTTTCCTTGTCTTTGTTCTTGGCCCAAACTGGCCACAACACTTTTAGTCATTCTGACGACTTAATTTTATTTTACGTGTAAATGAATATGTGTAGGGCTTATGTATGTAGCGTCATGTGTGTATTATATTCCGAACACGGTAAGCACATTTTTACCGTGTTCAGAATTGATATTATCGATAACTTAATTTTTTGTTTTTATTAATAACGCGTCCGTTATTTGTAACCATTTTGTCAACAAGTATATCTAAACGTATTTATAAATGGAACTTTGCCTCTGTGTGTGTGTGTGTGTGTGTGTGTGTGTGTGTGTGTGTGTGTGTGTGTCCGTCACCTATAGACTCCGAAACAGCTGAACCGATTTTCTTGAAAATTTACACAGTTGTACTATAAGCGTCTGCGAGTGTTCTTAGCTAGGTTTTGTGTCGAAGTACCCCCGATAAATATCGAAAATCGAAAATCGAAAAAATCAGGTTATTGAAGGAGTGGTCCGATTTTAATCAAATTTGATACACTCATAGACAAAGACATAAGAAACGATATTCAGAAGTTTCAAGGTTGCAGTTCTTACAAGAGTGCAGAAAATCGATAATATATATATATATAACAGGCAAGATGTTTGTGTGTGTGCCTGTTTATCTGCCTGTATGTCTGTATTTTTTCAGCCCTTTTATTTTAGTTTTTGCTTCGTGTTTGGCTCTAAGTAGGTATAATTGTAGTTCTTAGTCTCAGCCATGATACCATTTACTCAGAGAACTTATTTAGCCTTCAAAATTCAGTTTACAACCAACAATCTTATTTGATATCGATACCAGGAAATCGAAATTTGACTTAGATATATCATTCATTTTTCTTTCAGTCTACGGTTTGGCTTTAACTGGAAACAACTATTGTTTTTTAGTCTTTCGTGCCAACGTCCAAAGAGTCTGAGCTCCAGGACCATGGATTAGTTTTAAAGCTTTCATTACACCCGAGCAACGCCGGGCTATACTGCTAGTTACGAATAGAGTTTATTAGATCTCCGTGTGCTTAGATCTCCCTGTATAATTTGTATAATGGATAAAGAAAAAAGAACACACGAAAGATTATATAAAAAATATGTAACGATGAACCTTGTCAGTTATTTTCAATAAAAATTGCATAAAAGAGAGATAGCTGCCGTGTGTGTGTGTGTGTGTGTGTGTGTGTGTGTGTGTGTGTGTGTGTGTGTGTGTGTGTGTGTAAAAAGTGTATGTATATAATTATAAATTTATATTATATGTGCATGGTACTTATTTAAAAGAGCTCAATATCAATGATATCACACACACACACACACACACACACATATATATATATATATGCATCTCTCTCTTTCTCTCCCTCTCCCCCCTCTCTCTCTATATATATATAAGTGTGTGTATGTGTGTATGTGCCTCTCTCTATGTATATATCAAGAGAAAGAGAGAATAACGCATAAGTTTCTCTGTTAGACAATAAACTTCTAATATATATATATATATATATATATATATATATATATATATATATATTTTAATCATATCACCCCGAGCAAGGCGTTAACGCCACGGATGTGCAGAGGGCTACATAGGAGTGAAAAGATTGGAAAAGAGAAAACTGGAAACCGCATCCTAAACAGGAAACAAGGGATGAGCCTCTTCAAATGTTCAATAGACGAGGGTGGAGTGTGAACCGGGCGATAGTTTAGTCTATCTACTCCAATTGAAAAAAAAATGAGAAGATTGGAAAAGAGAAAACCGGAAACCGCATCCTAAACAGGAAACAAGGGATGAGCCTCTTCAAATGTTCAATAGACGAGGGTGAAGTCTGAACCGGGCGATAGTTTAGTCTATCTACTCCAATTGAAAAAAAAAATGAGAAGATTGGAAAAGAGAAAACCGGAAACCGCATCCTAAACAGGAAACAAGGGATGAGCCTCTTCAAATGTTCAATAGACGAGTGTGGAGTGTGAACTGGGCGATAGTTTAGTCTATCTACTCCAATTGAAAAAAAAATGAGAAGATTGGAAAAGAGAAAACCGGAAACCGCATCCTAAACAGGAAACAAGGGATGAGCCTCTTCAAATGTTCAATAGACGAGGGTGGAGTGTGAACTGGGCGATAGTTTAGTCTATCTACTCCAATTGAAAAAAAATGAGAAGATTGGACAAGAGAAAACCGGAAACCGCATCCTAAACAGGAAATAAGGGATGAGCCTCTTCAATGTGTGTGTGTGTGTGTGTGTGTGTGTGTGTGTGTGTGTGTGTGTGTGTGTGTGTGTGTGCACTACACTACGGTCGTTTTTGTGAATTTTTAGTAAATGTCATAGATCCCAGCAATGGAGTCCGCACAATTAAATGAACAACGACCAGAAATATGGAGATAATTGAGATAGAAAATAAATGTACTAATGTAAGGATATCCACTGCACCACACACACACACACACACACACACGCACATATGTGTGTGTGTATGGCTGTGCGTGTGTGTGTGTTTATTTGTCTATTTATGTGTTATATATATATATATATATATATATATATATATATATATGTATCTGACAAGATGAATAGAATAATTAAAAAACAGGTAGGAAAGAAGTGACCTTAATCTAACATGTTTCACTTTAACAAGCTTCTTCGGAGATTTTTTTAAAGATGAGTGATTTAAAAATTATTTAATTTTTTAAAAAGTTTAAAGAAACATGTTAATTGAGTTTTGATTTCATTGTTAGATACGTGTCACATGTGATAAAGCAATAGGTGAATATTTTTAAATGTAGAGAAAAAATATCTTATGTCTGTTTATATGTGCATGCCACGTGTAATAATAGCAATAGATTTTTATTTTACATGTAAGTGTATGTATGCGAAAATGATGTGATTAATGATAAATGATAAAGATAATAGTTCAGATAATCTTCATGATCTTTGCTTAGAATGCAATTTCAAATAGAATCTCTTATTATTGACCCCACTTTCCATGCGTGTAATGCGACGCTGAAACATTTATTGGGTTGCATCATAAATAATTTGTTTTGCAAATTCATTTTTCAAAAACTAAAGAACATTTATATTAATTCCTTAATATGGTCACCATTTTATGCAGTGACGTGTTGCCACTTATCTGTCAGTTCATCAGTATCTTCTGAGTAAAATGCCGAATATTTTCATGTAAAATCCTTTTCAAGATTCAAAGGTCAGAATTTGTTGGGGTAAGTTCAGTGAATGAATAAGGCGCTTCGATTAAAAAGATTGATCGATTTACAAATATTTTTCCTATGTTATTCCTGTCGTACGATGTTTTTAAATCCATCATGAATGTTGCCAAAGCTGTGTTAGTGTACTCCAAATTTATTCACAACTGCTACGTATTTATACTTTTGATACATTCGTAATGACGATTGGTTCCCAAAAATGGAAATTTCTTTGCAGTTAACCGAAGATATATTTCGACGAGTGCATTTTGCTGTAAATGACGAAAGATATAAATACATCCAGACGGGCGTTTTTATTGCTTCTTTGATGTGAAAGCGACAAAAATAAACAAAATCTATGAACTGTATATGTAAATGTCGAATAAATCAAACGGAAAAGCATGAGAAATGTTTATTCTAACCATTCAAAGAGTAACATTTTGGGCAAATTTCCATGTAAAGTCTTTCATCTCGAATTGAGTGAAAGTCGTTATTTTGTGAGGGTACATTAGTCATGCTTACTACAATGAAATAATGGTGCTGTAACGGATAATAACGTATGAAATAATGGTGCTGTAACGTTACTAACATTTGCCATAATGCAAAGTTGGTTATGTAACCTATATAATGTTTTCAATAATCTATCAAAGATGAAGGAAAAACTTTAAGCAACTGAAATGTGGTTCTACAGAAGCATACTGGATATAAAGTGGGGGATCAGTTCCATATTAAAATCACTATATAAACTGAACCCTCACTTCGTGATCACATCAGTTTCTATACTTTTATGTTCCTGAGATCCAAAAGCACAAGGATGCATTCAAGGAGCTGAGTAAAGTATTAAGAAACAGGACAATTTCGCTAGAAAGAAAGAAGAGAGCACTGGATTGCTATGTGATGTCAGTTCTTCAATATGGCAGTGAATGTTGGACAATATCATCAAAGATGAAGGAGAAACTCACTGCCGTATCAGATATCAAGTAACAATTCATTACTCTTTTTCTTGTTTCCAACAAAGTTTTTCTTGTCTCTTAATACACTGCTTAGCTTTTGGGATACGTCTTTGGCTATCCAAAAACGCCTTAAGATCTCAGGGTCGCACTTTCTGTCAGTTAAGTCCTATACACGAGACACGCTTGGACGATCATATCCCGAAAAAGACAAGACCGGCTGGGCAGCGAATTTTCACGCAGTTTGCCATTAGTTTCTGCGGTAGACTGGTTGCCAACCAAGGCTATAGAACCCAGTCATTCCTGCTATTTAACCCATAGATAGAGAGAGAAGTGCCAGATTAATATCTTTCACGATTCAACTCGAATTCGAACACGGCTCTCCGATTTCTAATTGAGAGCCGATATTCGCTGCACCACAACGCACATTCGCATATTATTACACTTTCAGTCAGTCTAAGTGCCATACGTGATACACGCTTTGGGCGATCATGTCTCGAAAGAGACATGACTGAGTGGGCAGAAGATTATCCCGCAATAGGTTGCCATTGCTTTCTGCAATAGACTGGTTGCCGACCAAGGCTATAGAACCCAATGTCCTGTTATTTGACTCATAGCTAGAGAGGGAAGAGATGTATTATATTATTTAGTAGTAATTAGTGGGGGATCAGTATATTACTTCATAATAATATAAAACCGATCCCCCACTTTATGCGCAGTAGAAACCTTAAGTTTTCAACTATTATGTTCAGTCAGTCAGTTAAATGCCATACGTGATACACGCTTTGGGCGATCATGTCTCGAAAGAGACATGACTGAGTGGGCAGAAGATTATCCCGCAATAGGTTGCCATTGCTTTCTGCAATAGACTGGTTGCCGACCAAGGCTATAGAACCCAATGTCCTGTTATTTGACTCATAGCTAGAGAGGGAAGAGATGTATTATATTATTTAGTAGTAATTAGTGGGGGGATCAGTATATTACTTCATAATAATATAAAACCGATCCCCCACTTTATGCGCAGTAGAAACCTTAAGTTTTCAACTATTATGTTCAGTCAGTCAGTTAAATGCCATACGTGATACACGCTTTGGGCGATCATGTCTCGAAAGAGACATGACTGAGTGGGCAGAAGATTATCCCGCAATAGGTTGCCATTGCTTTCTGCAATAGACTGGTTGCCGACCAAGGCTATAGAACCCAATGTCCTGTTATTTGACTCATAGCTAGAGAGGGAAGAGATGTATTATATTATTTAGTAGTAATTAGTGGGGGATCAGTATATTACTTCATAATAATATAAAACCGATCCCCCACTTTATGCGCAGTAGAAACCTTAAGTTTTCAACTATTATGTTCAGTCAGTCAGTCTAAGTGCCACACGTGATACACGCTTTGGGCGATCATGTCTCGAAAGAGACATGACTGAGTGGGCAGAAGATTATCCCGCAATAGGTTGCCATTGCTTTCTGCAATAGACTGGTTGCCGACCAAGGCTATAGAACCCAATGTCCTGTTATTTGACTCATAGCTAGAGAGGGAAGAGATGTATTATATTATTTAGTAGTAATTAGTGGGGGATCAGTATATTACTTCATAATAATATAAAACCGATCCCCCACTTTATGCGCAGTAGAAACCTTAAGTTTTCAACTATTATGTTCAGTCAGTCAGTTAAATGCCATACGTGATACACGCTTTTGGCGATCATGTCTCGAAAGAGACATGACTGACTGGGTAGAAGATTATCCCGCAATAGGTTGCCATTGCTTTCTGCAATAGACTGGTTGCCGACCAAGGCTATAGAACCCAATGTCCTGTTATTTGACTCATAGCTAGAGAGGGAAGAGATGTATTATATTATTTAGTAATAATTAGTGGGGGATCAGTATATTACTTCATAATAATATAAAACCGATCCCCCACTTTATGCGCAGTAGAAACCTTAAGTTTTCAACTATTATGTTCAGTCAGTCAGTTAAATGCCATACGTGATACACGCTTTTGGCGATCATGTCTCAAAAGAGACATGACTGACTGGGTAGAAGATTATCCAGCAGTAGGTTGCCATTGCTTTCTGTGGTAGACTGGTTGCCGATCAAGGCTATAGAACCCAGTCTGTCCTGTTATTTAACAAATAACTGGAGAGAAGGGACGGATTAATACCCTTCCCAAGGGTATTTGTGAGTAAGTAAATGCAAAAAATTCAACTGGAATTCGAACTCGGCTCCCCGATTTGTCGTTCCGGGCCGATATCTACTGCACCACGTCAAACAACGGAACTAAAATCTAGTGAATAAAAGCATCTGTTTGTGAATTTTGCTCACATGGAGATTGTAAATTGTTGAACTCAGCTAAAAACAGGCGAGAAATAAGAGCTAACCTTAAGCCTGCATAGACAGTGGAAAGAGAATATCGATTAAATAAAGGGTTCAGCTCAGAATTCCCTGTAGGTTAACCAGATCGATATACAACTGGGTAACAACAACAAAGATGAAGACAATAGTTCGAATATGAATAGTGTAAATAATAGCTTCTCATCTCAGAAATTAAAACAAAAAAGATATTTTTAGCTTCGAACTTAATATACTTAGCATTTTCTTCGATTATTTCAAAATTTTTTAGGCAATATTTTTAATTCTTTCGTCCTTGAAATTTCATTTTTTTTTTTTTTCAGAAAAAAAAAGGACGCTCCGTTTTCTATTATTGTTGTATTTTATTTTATTTTTTCCAATTTTCCAGGGATTTTATTTCCAGGAATCGTTTAAAAAACAGAGTATTGTATCGAAGTTGCAATAACTGCGAAAAATAGTGGTTGTGGGGTGGGGAGATATGCATGTAAGTTTTCACCCATACGCACAAAGACCGGCACACAAAAAACAGATATATCTATAGTTGATTTTACAAGCGTGGTACGAGACCGAAAGTACGGAGCACCAGTGAGGATCGAACTCGCTACCTAGTCGTAATAGGTTCTAATGACACAAGCTTGCTAACCATTACACCACACCGCGGTGTCCAATCTGCGCGCGTGCGCGCGCGTGTGTGTGTATATATATATATATATATAGTGTTTAAGTGTGATAATTCGTCCCTTCCCTCCAGTTATGGGTTAAATAACAACACAGATTGGGTTCTATAGCCTTGGTTGGCAACCTGTCTACCGCAGAAAGTAATGTCAACCTACTGCGGGATTATCTTCTGCCCAGTCGGTCATGTCTCTTTCGAAACATGATCACTCAAAGCGTGTATCACGTATGGCACTTAACTGACTGAATGTTTAGCGCCAAGGTTGTTGTTTTTCAGTGGTTTTACCGATAAAATGTATTTTGACAAGCAGGGTTTTTAATCGTAAAGTGCTCGATATCGGGTGGAGGTAGAGCGTTGATAAGTACAAAGAATTTGTCGATTTAACTGAGCAGATTCATGCTGACTTCAAGATAGGTTTCGTGAGGACACCATAATGATGTTCTCAATCGTCAAAGCTCTTTGCAGTTAGTTCCCAGTTTTTTTCTTTTTTATATAGAACATGGTGTGATTTTTGTAGGGGTGATCTTTCATCAGGAACAGACAACGAAAGTTCCTGGGACATGCAATGACGACGGAGGGCTTGGAGAACCTGTTACTAACAGGCCAGATAGAAGGAAAAAGAGACAGTGGAAGGCAGCGGGTAAAATATTTTAAGGGCCTGATCAGGTGGGTGACGGAACGAGGGTTGCGTGGAGTAACAGGAGAAAACTTATTAAGCGCCACCAGGGATAGGGACAGGTGGAAAAACCATGATCGCCTACGTCCTAAAAGGACAGGGCACATGAAAGAAGAATATATATGCCAACTTTTTATAAGAAATTATAATGTGGACTTAAAATGGGGGATTAATTCTTTATTATAATCTATACATAAATTGACCCCTCAAATTGTGGCCATGCTAGCTTCTATACATTTATATTCTAGATTTAATGGCTTGAGCTAGTGGATGGCAGAGCGGGGTTTGGGTGGTATAACAGGAGAAAGCGTGCTAAGAGCCACCAGGGTTAGGAAGACGTAGAAAGCCATGATCGCCTACGTCCTGAAAGGATATGGCACATAAAAGAAGAAGATCTTTCTGTGCTTAGCTAATTTTTTTTTATATTATTTGCATATTTTGTTTTTGTTTATTATTTTTTATTTATTATCTTGACTGAGAATGTATATATTATTTTTTTAATTTTTAAAAATTCTTTTTATTAATTGTTGTGGACCCAGAATAGGTCCGAAAGAAAACTCAAACTCGGGAATTAGTGAAACATATATATCAAACGGAAAACAAATGCAAGGTCTTTTTTTAGGTGGGGACTCGACAGCGTACTCACGGGCACAGGGACAAAAATTCCCCAGTACCCTCAACCACTGGTTGAGCTGGCCTCGGTAACGAGCATCTGGTCCACCCCTCTGCTAAAATGAGGTAGCGCGGCCACGAGACACTCTTCTCCGGGACCGGGCATCTATCAGTGTCATTTTTCTCAGAAACAACCCTGTCCTCGAGGACGGAGCTACAACTGAGCTGGACTCTATCTTCGAGAACAGAGACGCAACTGAGATGATTAGGAAACAGGAAAACAAATACAAGAATATTACACATCAGTCTGACTGCTAAGTATTAGACCGGGCTGACTCAACCCAACTCAGCTCCACCCTGAGAGGCATATTTACCCGGTCTGGTAAAGTAGGTATTTATTATTTTTTTAATATTTTCCATGCGTCTCTAGTTGATTTTGACTAGTTTGTTGATGATTTTTGACAGTTTGTTGTGTTTGGGAAAATGTTTTTCTATTATGTCGAAACATATTTACTTATTTTTGTTTTTATATTGTCATTGAAGGGCAGATTAAACCAGATTATGTTTATTTTCCTTTTGTTATATGTTAGGTTTCTCTTCGTTTGTCTATTCAAGTTTATTTAAGTATCAACTAATTCTTAGTGCGGATTCATATGTTTCTTTGCTTTCGTTTTATGTTATTTCAGTTCGTAGTCTTTTTTGTTTATGGATATGCGTTTGTGTCTCAACGTATTTGGAGGGTGACTGGAATTTTTGTTGATATGGGGTTGTTGTTTTATTTTCTATATAGTTTGTATTAGTTATTGCTTAAGCTGCGTGTTATATAAAAAAAAAGTTACTATTTTTAGATTTATTTTTATGTCAATTGTAAATCCCACAGTGTTGAAGATTTGAATTCGTTTGTATCTTTTTACTTTTTTTTTTTTTTTATAAGCGTTTCACCCCGAGCAAGGCATGTCACTGCCACTACTGCGCAGGGGGCTACATAGAGTGGAGAAAGGCTGATTAAATATAGGAAATGTCAGAGGGTGGGCGATAGGCGGGTAAGGATACCGAGAATGGTTAAATATAGGAAATGTCAGAGGTTGGATGATAGGCGGGTAAGGATACAGAGAATGAGGGTTGGGTAGATGAGAGTGTTCTGAGAATAATTGGGAATTAGTGTGATAGGAGGTGTCTATTGACCCTACATTTAAACACCTGGAGATTGTAGCTGTCGGGAAAGCAGACTTGTGGAAGGGAGTTCCACAGGCGGGAAGAATTTACGATTGCATCTTATCTGTTTAACTGTAATAGGCTGGGACCTAGTTGCTAATCTAGTATCTCGTGTAAATTCGTGCTTAGGCGGCACCAGTGCTCTAAGTTTATCGGAGCAGAAGCCATGAAAGTACTTGCAGAAGAGGCACAGGGAAGCCACATCACGCCGGTGAGAGAGTGGTTTCTTTGACAAAAGGGTATATATATATATATATAAGCTAGATACCCCACTGCATTTTCGATATCTAACAAACTGAATTTTTCAAAATGAAAAGGTTTTCTTTAAACTTTTATTTTAGTCTTTTAATTGAAAGCTAAATGATTAAATTTACTAGTTCCAGTCAGCAAAATTCTCTCTGGTTTTTTTTCAAATTATATTGATTGGAATATAAGAGGTTGGGACTTCTTTTTTTCAATTTTTGAATTTTGCAGTTGTTTTTTAGCGATCGACACATTTGTAAACAAAAGTTATTTCTCGGATTTAAAAATCTTGCAAAAATAAAATATACATCTGTGACACATTATTTTTTAAAAAAATAGCAAATTTTATGTTAAATTAATTTGATTTACACAAGAATTACTTATTTATAGCATGACATTGTGAATAAAAATATTTCTTAATCACAGATTTGAACTTTTTGACTTGTCCCCGTATATCAAAACGTTTTGACAGGTTCCCGATTAGAAATAAGATAAGTGTATGGCGTTCATAAGTGACAAAATTGTACAAATTTTTTTCGGGTAAAGGAGGAAACTCTGAAATTTTTAATTCGCACATAGAAATTACCATACAAAAAAACTTTAAAAGCACACAAAAAAATGTTTTAATTATTTAAAAAATATGGAGGCAGAACGATTTTTATTAAACTTTTCAATCTTTTATAGGCAATATAATCATCACTTCTTAACAAAAAAATCTAGCCACAGCAGTTCTTTGAAGATTTTTAAAATATTTTTAAAAGTTTATAGATTATTATAACAACAAAAATAATGAAAACAATTCTTTTAAGATTTCGGTAGTTATCGAAAAAAAAAATTTCTTCAGACTATAATGTCCTTAATTTTTCTTATTTATTCAAGCAATTAAAATTAAATTAAATAATATTGGAATTGTATTGCATTTTTTATTTTACTCTTTGGGAAAAATTTTTGGATATAGAGATATCCAGGGCAACAGTTCGAGCTTCATCGTTCTTATGTACTTGGTACTGGTATATGTACTCAGTGATGGTCGTTAGCATGTCAGCGGTAGACCCGGCAAAGCGGAAGATATTACTGTCTGTCGGAGAATAAGCATTGATGATGATGGTAAAGTGGATATCGGCCCGGAACGAGAAACCGGGAGCCGAGTTTGAATTCCAGTTGAATCCATTGCATTCACTTACGCACAAATAACCTTGGGAAAGGTATTAATCCTTTATGGGTTAAATAGCAGAACAGATTGGGTTCTATAGCCTTGGTCGGCAACCAGTCTACCGCAGAAAGCAATGGCAACCTACTGCAGGATAATCTTCTGCTCAGTCAGTCATGTCTCGAAAAAGACATGATCGCCCAAGCGTGTTTCACGTATGGCACTGACTGATGGTCTCCAGGCTGATAGGGCGATAACTGGAGGGGGTGTGAGGGTTCTCCCGAGTTCTTAAAAACAGAAACCACAGATGTGGACTTGCAGCAAGGCAAGGAAGCAAGAAACTGAAAGGCAGTAGTTGTAGAGTTATTACATAACTAATACACAAGAGTTCAAGATGTGACTATTACATCCCTGAGATGGTTACCACTACGAAGAGAAAGGCGCTAGGTCCCTCTTTCATTCTAAACACTGTTATTATGAGGGTCCACCGTCAGCAAAAGAGATAACAGATATCTGTAGGATAAAGAAACATCTTACAAAATATTTTTAACAATTGCATACCAGTTATGTGGGTGTGTGTCGTGGTGCAGCGGATATCGGCTAGGAACGAGAAATCGGGAAGCCGAGTTCGAATTCCAGTTGAATTCTTTTGCATTCACTTACACGCAAATACCCTTGGGAAAGGTATGAATCCGTGTCTTACTTCCAGTTTTGGGTTAAATAACAGGACAGATTGGGTTCTATAGCCTTGGCTGGCAACCAGTCTACCGCAGAAATTAATGGCAACTTGCTGCGGGATAAGCTTCTACGCAGTTAGTCATGTCACTTTCGGGACATGATCGCCCAAGCGTGTATCACGTATGGTACTTAACTGACTGATATCAGTTATATAATAAATATATTTGCTTTTTTATGTCATTTTTATAATATAAGACACGTGCTGTCGCACTTCATTACGAATTAATCCTGTATAAATAACACGATAGACGTTTATAATTAATGAAAGAAAATGATATTTCGATGATTTCCCAAACTAGATATTGGCTCCAGTAGAGTAATGTCTTTTGTGTGCGATAATTTTTTGCTTCAGTTACGGATTCCTTACTTGAAATTTGAGACGTTTGTAAATTGTCCGTAGTAAAGTTCTCTTGATGTCGGGAGACGAATGTGTGTGTGGTCGTCTTGCTAGAGGAATTCAGTCATTTCGGGATTCCCGGGGGATTTTCTTTGTTGTATAGATAAGGAAGCTGTGATGACTAAAAAGATAGAAAAGAAATCAAACCGAAAACAGAGAAACAGTATGATAAATAAAGAGAAAAAACTAATTAAATTGAAAGATTACAATTTTATACACACACGGATATATATATATACGAACTAAATCTAAAAGTGAGCCAAAAGTCGACTGAACCCAGTCCTGACGATCCGGCGAGTGAAACCGCGGTCGACTTTTGGCTCACTTTTAGATTTAGTTTGTATTTTTTGCTCTACTTTCGTACTTTCGTATTGAGCTCCTTTTTGTTAAGGTTTTCGTCTTGGGCTTTTTTTTTCTTTCGAACATGGCTTATGCTTTGTTTGTTTCTTTTTTTTATTCCCCTTTACCCATTTGGGTTTGACGACTTACTTTACCGATTTGTTAGCAGTAGTTTTTTCTGATTTCGGTCGTGATTAGTGCTACTGTTTTGTTGGTACTTTTTACAATATATATATATATATATATAGTCATCCCCAGACAGATCTGTTTCGCTGTATCACAGCTCATCAGTACGGTTAGACATCCGATTGCTTTTTACCCAGGATTGAAACCCGACCGAATCGACCGACCGAATATATATATATATATATATATATATATATATATATTGATTGTTTAATACTTAGTTTTTGGTCATAATATGGTTAGACCAGTACACATTTCTATTAAAAGGTTTTCGATACAATTATACTGTAGAACTTTTGAATAGTTTCCATTTTTAAACGAGTTATTTCGCTACCCAGGTTTCTTCCATGATTGGTATCTTCAGGAGATTTTTAATAACACACACACACACACACACACACAAACATATATATATATATATATATATATATATATATATATATATATATACATATTAATTATAAATTATATTTTAGAAAATGGACATAATTTTTTATAAATATCCGTTACAAAGGTACATTTGTTTCGACATTGAAAATTCAATGTCTCTTCAGACGGAATGTGTAGGAATGGAAGGCCTCTTTGCATATATTTGGTTAGTTGTGTTAGGGTGATGGTTGGGGTTAGTGATAGGTGAACAGGTCATGCGTATAGACCGTTGAGGTTTTGAAGGGAGTGGTGTGGGTAGCTAAAATGGTTGATCAACAGGACTCTTTGACTTCAAGGTAGATTTAGCATTTAGCCGTTAGAATTTAAGTTTTCATTACCTCTTTTTCATCTGAGTTTCTTAGAAGAGTGGGTGAGGGGTGGGAGATCTATTTTGTACAAAATATTTCTCGTCTTTAAGTAGGGTCTATATAATTAATGTAGATTTGTATATTCAATCTTTATTATGGATTTAGGGAATAAATTATTCTATTAAATTTTTAATTTGTACTTAGCACCCAGTCTGGAAACCAATTTTTTCGTTAAGTTTTTAATCTTAAATTACTTAACTTGTACTCCAGTGGTTGTACATGTGTAACACCCCACGGTCGGTCCGAACAATTTTTCTCCGGCGGCCGTTCTCCACGCTGTGATTTTGCGGGGAGTTTGTTGAAAATGTCGGAGCCTCAAGCTGGGGGTACAAGATTGAACTATAAGAAACGAACTTCCACAACTTGGATGAGTTGAAAGGATGCTTTATTTAGTTTAGAGTTAGCCTTTTCGGTTGGGGCAGGCGAATGTGACACACAGCTCTAACTCTAATTAATGGAGATCAACAAATCCGAACTGACCGAAACAAGACGAACGGAAGTTCCTACTTCAAGCACACGCCCGGCGGAACTAACTTGAAACTCAACTCTACTCTACTCATCTGACTCGGAAAAATTACCTGAATTCATTTAAAATTGACCCGGAAATCCGGAAATCCGGAAATGCTTTAGACTACCGGTGATAAACATTGGCGACTGTAAGTCTGAAATTTCAGTTATCTTTTTTTTTATCTTAATAAAGCTTCCGCCGGAAAATTCTTAATGTGTGGTCAAGATACAGTAAATGACAGCCTTTGACCTGGTCATTCGAAAACCCACCCCCCGAACTTTATCTCTTTATCACATTAAATCACTGAGTCAAATATTTACCGGAAGAGTGGTAGGATTTAAAACAGTAATCAGATACTCTTGTCTCTTCTACAATTTTCCTCATGAAAGAAAAAGCGTTTATTTATTTATTTTTTCCTCTTCTTTTTCACTTTTGTTAAATATGTTTTTAAACTATTCTCTATTCTAATCTATTATAATAAAAAACATATTTTACGAAGCACCTTAATATACGCCTAGTTATCGTGTCGCACATGTTAGTGTCTGTTTTATATATATATATATATATATATATATATATATATATATATATATAAGGGAGCAAAGCATACTGATTGACCTTTACAATTTCGAGGAAGTGGTGTGTGTATTGAGTTTGTTTGATGTCTTTTAGGATTTCTTAGATGAGTAGGTTAGGGGAGGGATGTTTATTCAGTACAGAATATTGTTGCATTTAGGCAGAGTTTTTATAAATAATCTAAATTTGTATCTTTAAACTTAATTTTGGATTTTGGAGATTGATTTTCACACTCAAATTTTAGTTTGATCACAGTTTGGGAACCGAATTTTTCTATTAGATTTCACATTTTAATTAGATCATCGTTTGGGTTAATATTTAATGTAAGGGGTACATATTAAAGATTTTTTTCCGATAGGTAAGCAGATACTAAGTGCGTAATAAGCAGAATTTTATTTTTTTGTATTTAAGGTAATATACTCTCCGTTCCCTGGGCCTAAAAGTTAAAATAATTTCTTCAACTACCGGCAGAAACAATATGGAATCAGGTCTTAAAATATTGTTAAATGTAAGCCATTTTTCTTTTAACTTTTGCTTAAATTTAAAAGTTTTCATGCTTAATTGAAGGACTGATTTTGTTTTTCTAGCCAAACTTTCACTGACTGGTTGAATTTGTCTTTAATTTTTCTCCATACTACGTCAGTCTCTTTCTCTCTTTCTCTCTTTCTTTCTTTCTTTCTTAAGCTGACTGGCTGGCTGTATTCAAGTGAACAGGTCACACTGTCTATTTGACTCTCCGTTCCCCGGGCCTAAAAGTTAAAATAATTTCTTCAACTTCCGGCGGAATCAATATGGAATCACGTCTTAAAATATTGTTAAATGTAAGCCATTTTTCTTTTAACTTTTGCTTAAATTTAAAGGTTTTCATGCTTAATTGGAATATATATATATATATATATATATATATATATATATATATATAAAGGTGATATTGGGAAAAATCCGGGGCGCAACTTGATGTTTTCGTAGTACTGGATGGCGGCGCTCTCGAGGACTTTTCTTCTGAATAAATTGCTTACTCTTTTTATTAGTGTGGCATTTTTAAAATCGAAATTGTGGTTGAATTTATTTCTGTGAATCACTAATGCATTTGTTAGGTTATTATTAGTGATGTCTCTTTTGTGTTCATATATGCGTTTTTTTTTTAGATTTCTACTTGTTTCTCTGATGTAGATGGAAAAACAATCCTGGCAATTTTTTCGGTATACTGTATTCTGTATAATCAAACAAATGCATTAGTGATTCACAGAAATAAATCCAGCAGAATTCGGGTCCTCCAGCAGCATTCGGACCCTCTATTTGATTTCAAACCCTCCAGCAAGATTTGGACCCTCCTGCAGTATTCAGACCCTCCGGTAGGATTCAAATTCTCCAGTTGAATTCGGACTTTCCGGTAGTATTCGAATCCTCCAGCAGGATTCGAGCCCTTTAGCAGCATTCGGACCCTCCAGTAGAATTCAAACCCTCCTGCAAAATTCGGACCCTCCAGCAGGATTCATGCCCTCCGGCAGGATTCAGACCCTCCAGAAGGATTCAAATTCTCCGGTAGGATTCGAATAGTCCGGGAGATTTCGAACCCACACCTAGTATTCAAACCCTCTGGTTGGATTCAGACTCTCCGGCAGTATTCGAACCCTCCGACAGGATTCGTAATCTCCGTCTTTATTTAAACTTTCCGATAATATTCGAACTCACCATCAAGTTTCGAACCCTCTGGTAGTATTCCAACCCCCGTGGAAGGATTCGAACTTTCCAATAAGATGCGGCCACTCTGGTCGTATTCTAACCCTCCTTCAGGATTCGGATCCTCCGGCAGTATACATACCCTCTAGGTAGGATTCGGACCCTCCGATAGGATTCGACCCTCCAATGGGTTTCAGACCCTCCGATATTATTCGAAACCTCCGATAGTATTCGAAACCTCCAGCAGGTTTCGAAACCTTCAGCAGGATTCTTCAGCAAATTTGGATTTCTTTTAAACAAAATGTCAAACAGACAAATATTCTTATTTTAAGCCTCCACAGATCAATTAAATTTTGTGTTTAATGTTCCTGCACATTTCGTTGTTAGGCTTTTTCATTTGTTTAGAAAAGATAGGGATATTGATTGGCAGGCATTCGGGATCCGTTTCTATTAAGATCGATCGATTTTTGTGTTTTATATATGATTTAATATTGCAAATCTGGATATTCTACTGATGTGTCACGCTGAACGACATAATGCGTGTTTCTGTCAATCCGGATTTAAATTGTCACATTTTATCTACACTTTTATTTTATGTGTTTATTATTGTCTGTCTCTATCCAAAATCTAACATAGTCTTCACCGGTCCTGCATTTTCAAGGTGCACGCATTAAATACTTTCAAGCTGCACAAGGAAATCTTCATCTTCGGATCTGTTAATGCGAATGTTTACATTTCGAGGAGAACTGCATCTTAAATTATTCATGATTTCAGATAACATTATCTCGAGTTGGTTAAATCTACGCAAATATCTTGTTCAAATCGTTTGAATCATATTTTTCTAAATTTGTTTATTACGTTAACAGAAGTTTAAGATATTATTTTATTAGCACTATCCCTAACAATGTATGATTTAATATTCATGTGTACTTTTTTAAAAATCGGGGCCAATTTATAACATATACAAGATGAAGCAGAAATACCTCCCATATTTTGAACTGTAACCTGTGTACTGGTAGTGAACTAACACAAATGCCAATGGTACGTTAATCTATATTATGTTTGACCATTCTTTTGGCTAGCATCAGTTACCATCACGGCTTGGAGTTACGCACACCGTGCTTTTTCTGCTGAATTATCATTTAAGACTGGCGGAATGACCTCAGCAAGTCGATCTTCATAGCACTACCTAAGAAGCCAGGAGCAAACGAGTGCGAACTCCACAGAACCATCAGTTTAATGAGCCATATAACAGAACAGATCGTGCGGATCCTGATGAATAGAGCGAGAAGGAGAATCAGGCCAGAGACAGGACAAGAACAGTGCGGTTTCGTCAAAAACACTGGAACAATGAACGCCATATTTATGATTAGGATGCTCTCCGAAAGGATAATACAAATGAAGGACTTATACCTGAGCTTTATTGATTATGCGAAGGCGTTTGACAAAATACGCCACAAAGAATTGATGGAGATACTCGGCAGCCTTGACATATTTGGGAAAGACTTAAGAGTAATCAAGAATCTTTACTGACAACAAACCGCTTGTATACAGACAGGTAACGAATTCAGCAGATATACAAAGATAGGAAGGGGAGAAGACAAGGATGTGTCTTTTCACCGGATCTGTTCAACTTGTACAGTGAGAATATTTTGAGGACCCTAGAAGTTATACTTTGATTCGTCATCGGAAGCTACAATTTAAACAATCTAAGGTACGCAGATGATACAGTGCTGATAGCAGACTCAGAAAGGAAACTACAAGACCGCCAACAGAGGGTAGCTGAAGAGAGTGACAAGAAAGGACTACAGATAAACTGCAAGAAAACCGAATGCCTGGTCATCAGTAAAAATGGCAGCCCAATATGCCACATACAAGTCGGGGATAATAAAATCAAGCGGGAATTGGCATGGCGAAGGACGCATTCCAGAAGTTGAGTAAAGCTTTAACAAACCAGATAATTTTACTAGAAGCAAAGAAGAGAGTACTGGAATGTTATGTGATGTCAATTCTTCAATATGTCTGTGAATGCTGGACAATATCATCAAAGATAAAGGAAAAACTTGAAGCAACTGAAATGTAATTATAAAGAAGGATGCTGTAGATATCATGGATCGAGCATGTGAGCAATGATGAGGTCTTAGAAATGATAGAAACCAAAAGTAAATTAACACTGAGCATCAGGAAGAGACAGCTGAAGTTCCTGGGACATACAATGAGGAAATAGGGCTTGGAGAACCTGATACTAACAAGCCAGATAAAGGGGACAAGAGACAGGGGAAAGCAGCGGATGACATATATGAAGGACCTGATCAGGTGGATGATGGAACGATGGTTTCATGGTGTAACAGGAGAAGGCGTGCTAAGAGCCACCAGGGATAGGGAAACGTGGAAAGCCATGATCGCCTAAGTCCTGAAGGAACAAGGCACATAGAAGAAGAATAATTCGTAATTGCAACACAAAGGGCGTTTTGTGCTCATTTCATGTTACTTTGGAATAATGCTGCTCCGGATAAAAATAGAGACTGCCATTGGGTGAAACGTTCAAGTGTAATATATTACCTTGAAGGGCGATGAACCCGGTGGATATAATTGACAGATACATCCGGCCTTAGATAAAGAGAACAAAAGCAAGAATTCGTTGGTGTAAATGGCCAATGACAAACAAGTATTTCGTGGGTGAAGAAGTGTGGTCTGTGGATTGCGTGGGTGTTTTAAGACTATATAAAGTCTAGAAGTTTAGCATAAGGAGCCCCGTTGGCTTTCGACCCCCGGCAGCTTCTTCGTGTGCGCGATCTCTCTCCGACTGCTCTTCTGTTCCTCACAAGCGTTACCGTGAAGAATAAAAATGTTAGATTATATTATTATAAATACGTGTTTCTCGTTGTTTGTCAAGATCCAGCGGTATTATACTACACAGGGCCTCAGGTTCAGCGCTTAACAAAAATCCACCTAGAAGACGGCGAACTTCTGTGCGTTTAAAAACTTTAAATATCTTCTCCAACAGTTTATAGCGAATAGAGGCAACCATTTGGAAGTCGTCAGTTTTAAAACCAAATGAATAAAAACTATAGCCTTTTGTTAAGACAACACTGAAATCATATTTTTTAATAGAGGTTACCTTGGATTTTTTTATTCACCTTTAATATGTGAGAAGTATTTCTGCGCACCCTGTATTACAGGCTTCATATTAGATTAATCGAGCGGGGTTGCAACTGGTTTGGAGAAAAGCTTCATTTCAGAATTTAATAAAGCGTTTGTTAATATGATTTTCAAATTTTCCGATATGGAAAATATTTCAAATCTACTACGTCGAAATAAAATGAAAATGATAAAATAAGGCCTATTGACAGTCTATGTTAGGATATTTTTACGGTTTTTCTTCGTTTTACTTCTAGAGAAAGATAAAGTAGACAGATTTTGCAAGAAAAGGCATCATATATTAAAATGTTTCAATCTTTTTGTGTGTAACCTTCTCTGCGAGCGACAAGAATTAGAAATAGAATTCCTATGTCGACCTCACAGCAGTATAGGACAGCATCAAGAAAGAGTTTATCTTCTCATCAATTGCAAACTGCCTCCCAAGTTTTATATCCACTGAATGCATCGATTCAAATAGAAGAATTCTATCTGTTCAAAAAGACTTACATACCTGTCAGGGACCCCGATGCGGAAAAATTTCACTCCTCGGTCGATTTATTCTTTTGTTAGACTGTGCCCTTCGCACTTACAAACACAGGCTTACGGCCTGTCACGGTGAATACACCGGTTCTCGCTCGATCACCGAAGTTAAGCAACGTTGAGCCTGGTCAGTACTTAGATGGGTGACCGCTTGAGCGTAGAGCGACGAATGTGTGTTGTGGTGCAGTGGATATCGGCTCGGAAAGAGAAATCGGTGAGCTGAGTTCGAATTCCAGTTGAATACCCTGCATTCACTTAAGCACTGGTACCCTTGGAAAAGGTATTTATCCGTCCCTTCCCTCCAGTTATGGGTTAAATAACAGGGTAGGTCTTGGGGATCCTACCCTTAAAAACAAATCTTGATACTTGAAAAGAAAAATGTATTACTAGACACAAAACTTATATAAAAAACAACAATAAATTGTTGAAGGAAAAAGGTATTACCAGCAATAAAAAGTTTAGTTGGCAATAAATGAACCGCCGAGGTTGATATGCCATAAAAACAAACCAGCCCACTTACAAACACAGATGTGAAGAGATTGGCACCGACCATGATTCTTTTTTTAATCGTGTCACCCCAAGCAAGGCATTCCACTGCCACTATAGCGCAGGGGGTTACATAGAGCGATTGGTTATAGGAAATGTCAGAAGAAGGATGTACATAGGGAGAGAGTAGGGGAAGGTGGGTGTGAGTCAGTGTTAGGAGGTGTCTATTGACCCTACATTTAAACTCCTGGAGGTTGTAGCCGTTGGGGAAGCAAGCATGCGGTAGGGAATTCCACAGGCGGGAAGTGCGAGGAAAGAAGCTGTTGGAGTAGAAATTGCGGTTACGTTTCATCGGTTTCACTGTAAAAGGGTGGGACCTAGTTGCCAATCTAGTATCTCGTGCAAATTCACATCTAGGGGGCACCAGTGATTTAAGTTCGTCAAACATCCCAAACGAATCAACCAATAGATGACAAAGATCCTACTTTCACTTTCGATGCCAATGTACTGCTTCTGAGGGAGGGACTATGATGATTGTATGGGTATTCATAATAGGGATAAGAATGATCTTGACCATATAGTCATCATCCTCTATTAATTTTTTTAATCATTCATCTCAAGCAAGGCGGTACCGCCACTGATTGCGCAGGGTGGCTACATTAGAGTAAAAGTTTAGACAGGAGAGTGAAGAGAAATGTGAACAAGTTACAGGGGGTGTCAGAGAAAGGGCAAAAGAAGGATGTGAACACAGAAGCGAGGACAGTTGTGAATGTAGAGAAAAAAAAGAACAAGATACACGGGGTGATTTAGAAAGAACTGTAATCAAGTGGGTAAGAGCTGGGTATTGACATTGCATTTAAATTCCTGGAGGTGGTATCCGTCAGGAAAGCAAGTATTTTGAAAGGAGTTACACAGGTGGGAAGTGCGAGAAAAAAATCCGATGGAGTAGAATTGTCGGTTGCATTTGGTTGATCTATCCGTAAATGGGTGAGACCTTGTTGCCAGTCTGGTTGCAAGAGTAAATTCTTGTGGCGGGCACATCAGTGTTCGTTGAAGTAGCACTGAAG
Source organism: Ascarosepion bandense (assembly GCA_037127315.1). NCBI lineage: Eukaryota > Metazoa > Mollusca > Cephalopoda > Sepiida > Sepiidae > Ascarosepion > Ascarosepion bandense. Next base: position 1,807,620 of record JBBBDQ010001380.1, on the reverse strand, counting down.
TTAAACTTTCTGTTCTAACACTATTAAGGGGTCACAAATAAAATCAGGAACACAGGATTAGTGTAAAACAAAACAACGGGTAAAGGTACAATATGCCAGCTTGTTCGTGTAGCTGACAAGCAAGCGGTGTTGGATATCAAAGTTGCCGTTCGGTAAGTCACTCTACGGGTGTCTGGCTCATACCAGACTGGTGCTCTTCCGGTGACTAATAGTCACATGGTATTTATGCAGGTTGAGTTAGTCCATTACTATGTTAATGGGTAGGTCCGCCACAACACTTTCCAAAACAGAAACTATGATACGTTATTGCAATGAAACCAGTGATAGCACATGCTTTAAATCCATCATAAAAATTCAGGATGTGGATTTAGTAAATACCAAACACTTCCAATACCTCGGCTTATGGATGCATTATCACAGTTTTAATACAGGAGAAAAAAAATTGAACACACACCAGAAGTACTTTCACCAAAAACCGAAAACTGCTACAAAATCAAACTATTGATTTGAAAACTCAAGTCATTTTCTAAAATAGCCTCCTCAGCTAGAAAATCCTATATGAAGGTTATGCATGGAGCCCTTCAGAAATATCCAAACTGTCAGCTATACACATTCGCTTTTAAGATTAATGGCTAAAATAGCTTTGAGTAAAGACCGCACTTCTTCGAGCATTGTGAACTGGCGCTACAGGGTCACAAACAAAGAACTGTACCAAATAACAAACACCACATCACTTGAGAACTACTAAAATCAACAACAACTAAAATGATTTCATTTTAGTTGTTGTTGATTTTAGTAGTTACATAAGTGATTAAAAAAGGCAAATGACATAATCAAGATGTTGACTCATGCTGGGCATGACGATAAACTGCATCCTGCAGCAAGGGCTCTTATCGGGAGGTGTTGAAGATTGTTAAATCACCTTTTAACTGATGTTGTTCTCAGGTAGGTCTACCCTGATCCGGCGGGATATCATCTGTTAGGGACCAAGCTATGGGCAAACAGTGAACTCCAAAACTGGGATCAAAACATGAAAATATTAAAATACATTAGAAATAATTACCAACAATATGTTTTTATAGTAATGATGTGGACCGGTGATTTGACCACGAAATGATAACTCGAAACACTGTGGTAAGGTTAACAACATATATTAAGTCAAAAATGGATAAAAGAGAACAGAGTAAATCTTGGCTTAGTGGCTGACAGACAGACAGACTGTGCAGAGCTGAACTGAAGACATGAGAGTGATTAACTCTCAGTTAATATACTGGTAGAGAGAGTCCATAGTTAAGTGGGTAACACCCCACAACAAGTAAAAAAGAAAATACCATTGTTAGAAAAAAATTTTCAAGGTTACCAAAAAATAAAATTTCTGCATTAAATGGAGAAATTTATATACCGTTGAACAGATAAACTAAATCAAGATGATGACATTTGACACTACTTCAAATAAAAGTTTACAAAGGAAACCCCCATCAATACTGGAAAGAGCGATCACTTTTCTTTATAAGAAAGCGTTTAATATTATATTTACGGCTACCATCTCTGCTTGCTTGCAACAACAACAACAACAATAACAACACAACAACAACAACACAACAACAATAACAACAACAACACAACAACAACAACACAACAACAACAACACAACAACAACAACAACAACTATAATAATAGTTGTGGCTTTGTTCATGTCCTTCAGCAGATCATAATACATTCGAACCTAAATGCTGATTTTAGAAGCACGTAGGCTATGACAAGAAGAACATTTTCCGGTCCTTCTTTTCTCCAAACCAGTTGCAGCCAGGCCCGATTAATCTAATAGTTAGCCTGTAGTACAGGGTGCGACAGAAATACCTCTCACATTTGAAAGGTGAATAAAAAGTTCAAGGTGAAGTAAGAAGAAAGGATGAATAACAAATTCTAAAGGGAGAGAATAGGTTTTTAATCAGCAAAAATAACAGCTCACGTTGAAAGTAGTCCTGGGCATGACGATAAACTACATCCGGCAGCAAGGGGGATTGCATGTTTTGAGGAGCGTGAAATCAGCTCTTAATTGCTGTTGTTCCTAGATCCACCATAACCCGGGGTGTTAACACGTGTTAGGGTCCCAGCGATCGCACATAGAGAACCCAAAACAAGATAATAAGAAAGTATGAAAATACAATTTTATAATAAAAATACCAGAAATATATTATTATGTGTTCAGTATATTTAGATTTCGACATTAAATTACCCATAAATTTGTTGTTATATAACCTTATTTCCACGGAGATATATTACAGGCACCGGTATATGCCACCAGGTATATGTCGTATACCGCTTACAATGCGCCAAATGCGATGCATTCTATGTCGGCAGCACTACAAGACATCTACACATCAGGATAAAAGTACATTTACATACGCAAGCGTCGTCATTCCAAAAACACTTTTAAAAAATGCAAAAATAAGGACAAAACCATAACCGTTAATATCTTGGCTAAGGAACGCAACATAGGTAACCTACGCATGAAAGAGTCCCTAATAATATCTAAATTACAACCGCCAATTAATAGTCGCCAAGAATTAAACCTAGATTACATAACAGTATAGACAACACCAAGACGCACGCATCATGCACCTAACACAACAGCAAAGGTCACACACGCACGCAATCAGTAACAATAACCACACACACACTTCTTCCTCCCTTATAACAAACCGCTAACCAGGCTAAAGCACACACGCACAGACACACACACACACACACACACACACACACACAGATAAGTAAAATAAGGTAGATCTAGTTACAATACTATTCATAGCCTATACACACAGAAAAAATAGTTACAATAACCACGCAAACATATTTTCTCCCCCCCCCCGGGCTGTAGTAGCAGAGGTGCTCATAACAAACCACTTACCAGGACAGAACACTCAAACACATACACATACACACACACACACACACACACACACATATATATATATACAAAATAAAGTAGATTCAATTACAGCACACACAACGAGCAAACACCACCAGATAAATCAGACAGATAAGACAACAGCAATGTAACTGATATTCTTTGACCCGGTCAAAGTCACATCAACTCCCAGATCCTACGAACTGATTCCATCAGACCAATAAAACCCCAACTTGAATACACACACATACAAACATACACACACACACACACACACCATTAGACCATAAAAACCCAACTAGAACACATACAGATGCACACTCGCACACACACACACGCACACATACATACACGCACACACGTACAGCAGCAGTGGATAAAGCCAGCCATTCATAGATGGGCAGCTTAAAAGCACGGACATTCTGAGGATTTCTTTGCGATTCTGATGATGAGATTATAGTCTCGAAATATCAATATAATAATAAACAGGCCATACAAACACCTCCCGACCTTCCTTTATTTCATTCAACGCATTGTGACAGCCTTCAAGACATAACACATACATACATACATACATACATACATATATATATATATATATATATATGTATATATATATATAAATTTGGTTTAATACAACGGGGTGAGGGAAATTGTTACTCGCGATATTGTTAATTTTGCAGATTACAATATGAGTGGAGAGAAAAATAAGAATAATAGATGATAAAATTGTTAATTGTCGATCGCCATATGAAAATATATATTACAATTTTTTTTAAATCTTGGAAACTCACTGGAAAGTGAATTGATCAAAACACTTTTGCAGATGTAAGGTGACAGGTCAAATGGGGTCATCATATCGACGGCCATTTTGTGATATAAAGCGAAAGCTTTGGCCGCTACTAAAATCAAAAAAATAAACTTTAGCTCCAATATTGTTTCAGGCTTGTCATAAACTTTGATGAGGTCAGGTCAGGTAAGGTGAAATCCTCAAAATTATTCCTGAGAACAGATTTTAAAATCACAAAAATAAGTGACGAGGAAAAAGACAAAAAGACATTACGTCCTGTGAAGTATTGACATTTCATTCGAGTGTTCTAATTCATTGCTGAATGAACGATGCATATATAGATCTAATTGGAGTAAATAGATCCATCTATCGCACGGTTCACACTCCACCCACGTCTATTGAACAGGTGAAGAGGCTCATCCTTTGTTCCCTGTTTAGGATGTGGTTTCCGGCTTTCTCTTTTCTAATCTTCTCACTTTGTTTTTTTGTTTGTTTTTTTTTTTTTTTTTCAATTGGAGTAGATAGATCCATCTATCGTCCGGTTCACACTCCACCCACGTCTATTGAACAGGTGAAGAGGCTCATCCTTTGTTCCCTGTTTAGGATGTGGTTTCCGGCTTTCTCTTTTCTAATCTTCTCACTTTGTTTTTTTGTTTGTTTGTTTTTTTTTTTTTCAATTGGAGTAGATAGATCCATCTATCGTCCGGTTCACACTCCACCCACGTCTATTGAACAGGTTAAGAGGCTCATCCCTTGTTCCCTGTTTGGGATGTGGTTTCCGGCTTTCTCTTTTCCAATCTTTTCAATATTACGTAACCCCCTGCACATCAGTGGCGTTACCGCCTTGCTCGGGGTGATACGATTAAAAAAAATAACTCCCTCTTAAATCATGTGGGTGGAAAATAATCTCATTGGTCGAAGTTTTGAGTCACATAGATCCCCCAAGAGAATTGGAGACAACTATAAAAAGTCGCCAAAGATCAGATTGTGTGTATTTTTTAGAGCTTTTGCCGCCGTCATCATCATCAGTTGCCGTCATCTAACCCTAACCCTAACCCTGTCACCGTAAAGTTTGATAAAAGCTCTGAAAAGACGTGTTTTTTTTATTTGGAGAATTGAAATCTCTGATTATTTTAAATGGAACTAAGTACTGTTATGAAGACTTATTTTTATTTGGAATATTTGAAAGTTCTGATTATTTTTAAACGAATCCTTCTCTCCGTTGTAAACTTTGAAATTCGGCGATCGTACATTCTGCTTTTATAATTAATTTATATATATATATTTTGTCACTGTCTTCGGCCATCCGCCACGGTAGGGATGGACTTATATTTTCAATTCAATTCTCTTTATTGTTAATAGCTTAAATGTTCTATGTTTACTGTGTGTTAATATTTACTCTTTGATAATGGCTTATGTGAGCTGAAAGCTTAGACCCGATAAAAAATTCAACAAATACTGTGATTTTTTGTTGTCTTTCAACGACATCACCATCAAGTATATCAGACGGTATGAACGGATCCTACACAAAATTAATAGACAAAACTTGTCTATATTATTCAATGAAACCTGCATTAATGAAAAAATGCTGCCAAAATACACACAATTTAAATAGATAGATAGATAGATAGATAGATAGATAGATAGATAGATTAAACTATCGCCCGGTTGACACTCCACCCACGTCTATTGAACAGGTGAAGAGGCTCATCCCTTGTTCCCTGTTTAGGGTGTGGTTTCCGGCTTTCTCTATTCCAATCTTTTTACTCTTACGTAGCCCCCTGCGCATCAGTGGCGTTATCGCCTTGCTCGGGGTGATATGATTAATACATATATATATATATATATATATATATATAAAGACTTTCTTTCATAACTCATCCAGGCGTCTTCGAACATTTTTTTTTTTTTTTTGGTGCCGTATTTTTTTTTTTTAACACAAGAGTACACAAGTGTCCGGTCTGGTTTGATATGGTAGAGCAACGGCTACAGGTTTTTTCAACGTGACTTTTCTGAGATCAAAAGAACACAGCATCGGCAGAGAGCTTCATTATTGTAATAGACGTCTTGAGGATCAGCTTCTATGACGAGATCATCACGACTAGCGGCCCGAAAGCGTCGTCATAATTGGTGCCGTTTCGACACCATCAACTTACTCAGATTCCGGTCATCATCATCGCAGCAGTTTCCGGACCAGGGGCAACGAGCCAGCAGGGCAGAGGTGACTCATTACGCCTCTAAACATGATTAACCAACCAATCACCAGCGAGCAAGCCAATACCAATCACACATATTTATAGAAAAATTACCAGCAATCCATTTTAAAAATAAAATGACCAGCAATACGTTTTATGGACAAATTAGATACTATAGCAGAACTGTAACAGAGGGAGTATTCGGCCTTGTGCCATACTTAACCGAACTCCCTACAGCTTACAAGTTTTAGATACTGATTTATCAGCAGAAGTTTTTCATCAGAAGATGGTTTGTCGGTTGGAATGAGTGGACTTTTTTTTTAATCGTATCACCCCGAGCAAGGTGGTAACGTCACTGATGTGCAAGGGGCTACGTAATAGTGAAAAGATTGGAAAAGATAAAGCCGGAAACCACATCCTAAACAGGGAACAAGAGATGAGCCTCCTAACCTGTTCAATAGACGTGGGTGGAGTGAACCGGGCGATAGATAGATCTATCTACTCCAATTGAAAAAAAAAAAGTGAGAAGATTGGAAAAGAGAAAGCCGAAACTACATCCTAAGCAGGGAACAAGGGATGAGCCTCTTAACATCTTCAATAGACATGGGAAGTGTGAACCGGGCGATAGATAGATCTATCTACACCAATTGAAAAAAAAAAGCAATGTGAGAAATTGGAAAAGATAAAGCCGGAAGCCACATCCTAAACAGGGAACAAGGGATGAGCCTCTTAACCTGTTCAATAGACGTGGGTGGAGTGTGAACCGGGCGATAGATGGATCTATCTACTCCAATTAATTTAGAAGAGTGGAATGATAAAATATACATTTTTTATGGGTTATGTATTGAAGGCTGTCACAATGCGTTGAATGAAATAAAGGAAGGTCAGGAAGTGTTTGTATAACCTATTTATTAAATCAATATTTCGAGACTAAAATATCATCTTCAGAATGGCAGAGGAACCCTTAAACTGTCCGAACTTCGTCGTGGTCCCTCTATGAATGGCTGGCTTTGTCCACTGCTGCTGTACGTGTGTGTGTGTGTGTGTGTGTGTGTGTGTGTGTGTGTGTGTGTGTGTGTGTGTGTGTGTATTCTAGTTGGGGCTTTTATGGTCTGATGATATCAATCCGCTCGTCTGTGCGGTTAACCTTAGTGCGATCTGGGAGTTAACATGACTTTTTGACCGGGTCAAAGAGTATCAGTTTCATTACTGTTGTCTTATCTATCTGATTTATCTGGAGGTGTTTGCTCGTTGTGCGTGTTAAAATAGAAATTTATTAAAAGGAAGAACATAAATTTTAAGAGTAAAAGTGCATTAAAAATGTTAAGGTATCAGAAGTTCGTACAAAATGTCCTAGGAGCAAATATTTGAAATAGACAATGAGAAAGTGAAAGAGGAAGAGGACAATGTCCGAGTTGACCTGAAGCTTCTCTCGTTATATTTTAGCGGTGTCTCTCACTGATCCCAGCTCAGACTCATGACTGACGCCGAGGTCATTTACATAGTCCTTTTGAATTTCACACTAGATCGCCAAGTCCTTCCAAATCTTACAAATCTCTCCAATTGGTCAAAAATCATTTTAACACCTACTTGCGAAATCTGGTTTCGACTTTTTCGTTAAGGACATGGTCAATCCTTTTTCTATTTGGGAAAACCAGGATTTCACACATCGTTGTGATTTTTTGTAAAAGTGTGTGCGTTGTGGTACAGTGGATATCGGCTCGGAACGAGAAACCGGGGAGCCGAGTTCGAATTCCAGCTGAATCCATTGTATTCACTTACGCGCTAATAACCTTGGAAAAGGTATTAATCCGTCTCTTCCTTCCAGTTATGGGTTAAATAGCAGGACAGATTGGGTTCTATAGTCTTGGTCGGCAACCAGTCTACCGTAGAAAGCAATGGCAACCTACTGCGGGATAAACTTCTGCCCAGTCAGTCATGTCTCTTTCGAGACATGATCGCCCAAGCGTGTATCACGTATGGCACTTAACTGACTGAAGAAGAGAGTTGATTTTAATTATCTTATCCGCTACAGAACTACCAAAAATGCATAAGCAGATTAAATATTTGCTACCGTGTCTACAAAATGGAAGAAACCGAATTACTCGGTTTTTCAGTTTTGAAAAATAGAAAGAAATCAAAATTAAAACATGAAAACATTTAAAGAACTTTCGTAGAAATTACCGCGAAATGAAATCTTAGAACGCCACAGAGATTTAAACGTCTTTATATTGAGTTCTGATGAGAAAATAATTTATTGTAAATGGAAAATCGAACAAACGAAATAATCGATCACAGTTGATTTGGACAAAAGAAAGGAATGAAGAACAATGAACGGACGAGTGGAATTAAATATTAACCAAAATGAGGCTTCGAGGATCATCTATTTCCAGATGTTCCATTCTGTTTACTGTGGGTGTACAAAGGGACCCCCTACATGCGTAGTTTGGTTAAGAAAACCCTCTCGTAAAGTATTATTTCCGCTACACTTAATAAGTGAAAATTAATTTCAGATCTTTATTGTCAATTCACCCCAAAATAAAAATTTATATTTAGTAAAATTCACAGCAAATTCACAGCGAGTTCTTTCCATGGCAACCCTTTGCAATCGCCCCGAATGTGGACAACTCGGGTGCATTATTTCTAATAAACAAACTGAAAAACTCTTTTTAACTGTAAAATATTCTTTGCATTCCGAATATCACCCACACTTGAATAACTTCTTCATTTTTTGCTAACTTTTCATTTCGAGTGTTGCAGTTGTTGTGAATCAAGCTAAACAAATTCGGATTTAAAATTAATAATTTCAAAAGAGTGCCAAAAAACTTTGATTTAAAATTTATAATTAATATTTGCGATGAGTAAGTATACACTATTTATATTTAACTAGCAGAAAAGAACCTTAATTTTGAATTTGGGACAGGATAAAATACGCGTAACAAACGTCGAACCGTAAAAGCGTAAATATGTTTCAACTTTCATTCTAAAATTCCCTGTAACGTTTCTGGTAAGAAAAACCCATTTAAAATATGAATGGCTAAATATTTTTTTTAAAGTCTGAAAAGACTGAAGGGTGTAGAGACTAAACCGAAAGGGAAAAAAACTGACGGAACAGGAAGCGGATATAAAAAAAGAAAAAGAAAGAAAGAAATAAAGAAAGAAAGCAAAATAAATAGATAAATAAATGAATGAATGCTTTTTCGAAAATACAGAAAAGGCGTCATGTGAAAAAGAACTGCAGAAAAATGTCGTTCAAAAAACAAAGAACAAAAGTGCGACGTAGAGGGAAAATAAGAAAAAAAATCTATTAAGAACGACAAAATACCAGAGAAATATGGAAAACAGAAAGGGTTTTTAATGAAAATACAAAATAAAGAAAATAAACAACCAAAGTACGTTGACTTAGAAAGAAAGAAAGAAAGAAAGAAAGAAAGATAAAACAAAAAGAATTACAGACAGACAGAAAGAAAGAAAAATAAAACAAAAAGAATTAAAGAGGGTAAGAAAAAGAAAGAAGAATAGAACAAAAACGAAGAAAGAAAGAAAGAAAGAAAGAAAGAAAGATAAAACAAAAAGAATTACAGACAGAAAGAAAAAAAATAAAAAGGATTAGAGAAAGTAAGAAAAAAGAAAGAAGGATAGAACAAAAACAAAGAAAGAAAGAAAGAAAGAAAGAAAGAAAAAAGGCAGGATAAACAAAACGAACTATAGACAGACAGAAAGAATGAAAAATATAACAAAAAGGATTAGAGAAAGTAAGAAAAAAAGATAGAACAAAGACGAAGAAAGAAAGAAAAAAGAAAAAAGAAAGACAGAAAGAAAGAAAAATAAACGAAATAAATAAATAAATAAAAGATAAACTAATCTTGCCCAGATCCCAATTCTGAATATTTCGAATTCTTTCATCTGGCGAAAATTAACTGGCAGACTAACAGACAGACGCGTCGCGTCTCATGCAATACATGGTGGATATCGTTTCCGGAAAATACTTGAAAATACATAAATTAAATGAGATGGCTCTTCTGTTCGTCTACTAATCATAATCACTATTGTTATTATTGTCATTATTATTATTATTATTATTATTATTATTATTATTATTAGTTAACCTGTCGCCGCAATTTTCACTATTCTAGTTATTTGCCACCATAAACGACCCCAACCTGCACAGCCACGACCACCCTCAATATTATTATCATTGTCTTAAAATTGCTAGTTTTATTCATATTGCCATGGCTAGGGTCATAAACATTTCTGTTTTATGAAACAAAGAGTAGAAAAACATGAACTGTACAGTCATTGAAAAGATGAGGACGATGGTTTTAGGAGTATCTATTTCTTATTTATTACTATTAAGAGAAAAACAAATGAAGTCTCTTTCGTCGTAGAAAATGGTGTCGGTGGAGGGGCGGACGTTTGACTTACCATTTTCCACGTTGCATACTGCTTATGTAGCAAACAAAAGACCGCATGTATAGCAAAGTGACACTGGTCCGTTCTTTAGTCGCATGTTTGCTCGTCGGATGCCCAAGATGGATTGTCTGGTCCCAAGATGGATTGTCTGGTCCGTTCTTTAGTCGCATGTTTGCTCGTCGGATGCCCAAGATGGATTGTCTGGTCCGTTCTTTAGTCGCATGTTTGCTCGTCGGATGCCCAAGATGGATTGTCTGGTCCGTTCTTTAGTCGCATGTTTGCTCGTCGGATGCCCAAGATGGATTGTCTGGTCCGTTCTTTAGTCGCATGTTTGCTCGTCGGATGCCCAAGATGGATTGTCTGGTCCGTTCTTTAGTCGCATGTTTGCTCGTCGGATGCCCAAGATGGATTGACTACCAAGAATTCTAAGAATAAGCAACACTTAATAATTAAAATAGTTGGCGTATAAAAATTCAACTTGCATGAAAAATACACAAAAAGTGAGTAAACACACACGAATATATATATATATATATATATATATATATATATATATATATATATAACTTTAATCCAAAATAAAAAGTAGGAATGTAAATCCCAAAGAGCCGACCCTAATTTATATTAGTGACATCAATATTAAAACTGATCAAGGTGGAGGGCTCAATGTGATTAATATTTAAATTACAGATCCAATGATAAAATAACATATATATATATATATATATATACTAGCAGTATAGCCCGGCGTTGCTCGGGTGTAATGAAAGCTTTAAAACTAATCTATGGTCCTGGAGCTCAGACTCGGCCTAAAGAATATTTGTGTGAAGATTGGTGAGAATCGGATAAAAATTGTGGATTTGTATAAAGGACATACAGACAGATAAACAGACACACACCCAAACATCTTGCCTTTTATATATATATATATATTATCGATTTTCTGCACTATTGTAAGAACTGCAACCTTGAAACTTCTGAATATCGTTTCTTATGTCTTTGTCTATGAGTGTACCAAATTTGATTAAAATCGGACCACTCCTTTTATAACACGATTTTTTCGATGATCGGTTTTTGATATTTATCGGGGCTACCTCGACACAAAACCTTGCTAAGAACACTTGCAAACGCTTATAGTACAACTGTGTAAATTTTCAAGAAAATCGGTTCAGCCATTTCGGGGTCTATAGGTAACGGAAACACACACACAAACACACACACACACAGACAAAGTTCTATTTAGAAATAAGTTTAGATATATATATACTAGCATCATAGCCCGGCGTTGCTCTTGCAACTCAGAACATTTGAGTAGTAGAACTCGGTTATATAAAAAATAATTACATAAAAAATTGTTGTTTAAAAATTATTCAATAATTACATTAAAAAATATATTTTCTTTTGTTTTGCGTAAATTTGATTTGATGTTTTCTGTGACATTGTAAACAACATTTTTTTTTTCAAAATTACGGGGGAAAATATTTACATGTTTGTTGACTAAATGAATTTAACAAAAATAAAAATTATTTATTTTCTTTTATTGAAATTAGAAATATAAAAACTATTACGCTCTCAGTTTTTAGAAATGTTTGATGGATATCTAAAAATGTACAAATATAAAACAATTACGCTCTCAGTTCAGAAATTTTCAAAGAATATTTAAAAATGTAGACATTTAATTTTAGAGGAAAAAGTTACATTAATACTTTTTTTTAATCTTATTTTCTGAAGTATGAAATATTAAATCTAAAAGAAAAAAGATTTAAATAATTAATTTAATCATTGGCAGTTTTTTTTTATATTTTGTTTTTGTTTGAAAAAACACTTCTTTTTTAAATATTTATTTTGTTTGAAAATTACGCGTAAAAATATTCACATTTTTTGTTGACCAAATGAATTTTTAAAACGCCGGAATAAAAATTAAATATAAAGGTTCATTTTTTTATATATAAAAAATATTTTAGTCGCGTTTGACACGTGTGATTTGATTTCTGTGGCGTAATCTAGCAACCATCTTAGATCTTAGATGTTTTACGGAGCAAATATAAACAATCGGCCCCATTGGCCAAAAAGTGCGAAAGGGAAAATTGTTGAACTTAAACACAAAAAGTATGTGTCGACCTGGCTTCCCTGTAGATATGTGTCTCTAGAAAGTTTGAATGGCGTAGCTTAAAAAATATAGGCGTGCATAGGGAACAGTCACACACAGACTCACAGATTACCTTTTATATAGAGAGACATATATATTGTATGTATTTAAATGCCTATAATTAATAACAGAAGCCACTGGTTTATTCCAATGGCTTCCCATGCTTAATATTTCTTGTTTTCACTCTCGTTTGGTCATGTGTGACGTCACGAGTTGTGATGCGCTATTCGCTTCCAGCGTCTTAAATGCACGAGTTTGTTGTTGCTTGGAAATCTTCCATGTAAACAAAAACAGTTTGTCATTATGGTATGTCCGTATTTATAATATATAATGTAATTTGATATCTTTGAAAATGGCTTATGTAAGCCGAAAGCTTATATTGGATTATTAAAACTTATGTATCAATATTGTAATTTTTTTCATTTAATGATAATGCTATTAAGCTTTTAAGAGATAATGAAAGAAATTTACATAAAATAAATAGACAAAACTTGTCTATATTATTTAATGAAACATGCATTAATATATATATATATATATATATATATACAAGGTGTCCATAAAGTTCGTGTGCACTTTTAAAAAATTATAACTTTATTTGTATTTGTGATAGAAATAATTATTTGTAAAAAGAATTAGAAAGAAGTAAATCTATATTTTTTAAAGTTTTATTGAAATTTTATTTAAGTTTTCACATGTCCTCCCCTCATTGGCCATACAAAATGAAATCAGATTTTGCAGATGACGGAAAACATTTGCCAACTGATTTACAGTAATGTCTGAAATCACATAATAAGTTTTAAGGTTATATTGAAATTTTATTTAAGTTTCTACATGTCCTCCATGATTAGGAATACAAACGGTAATAATTTGTCAAAAGGATTAGAAAGAAGTAAATCTATATGTTTTAAGCTTTTATTGAAAGTTTATTTAAGTTTCCACATGTCCTTCATCATTAGCAATACAAAGGGTAATACGATTTTGCAGTTCACGAAAAATATTTGTCAACTGATTTACAGTAAGCCTGAAACACATTAGTTATTTTAGCTTTCAAATCTTCTAATGAACTAGGTTTGGTTGCATACACAATTGTTTACACACAATTATTTCCATAAAAATAATCTAATGGTTGTCAAATCTGACGAACGTGGAGGCCAATAAAATGGTCCACCTCTTCCGATCCATCTGTTTACTTAAAAATTGTTGCAGATTTTCTGATAAAAATGACTCATTAATTATATTTAAAACTACGTACATTAAACTTATAACATTTTTACAGATTATTTGTATCACAAATACAAATGAAGTTATAATTTTTTTAAGTACAAACGGACTTTATGGACACCCTTTATATTGTGTTTATTTTAAATACGTATATACTCTAAAATAACGTTTCAAGTCATACCAATATCGAATTAAATAAATTCTCTAATTAGAAATTGCTTGGCTTACGTTTCGGATAAAAAACTGGGTAGATATTAGATTTCGAAAAAATATGTTTCTAAGGTAATGCCCGTTTATTTAAAGCTGTGACGCTCCTTGTATGTAAGAGGTAAAGCAAACCAGACCAAACGGGTTGTTTCCTTTACAAAGGGTGACAACGGTTTGATTCTTGCAGAAGTGCCCATTTTCTTTACTAAAATTTTGAGAATTTTAAGCTGATAAAAGTAATTCCATCTGTTTAAAATAAAAATGGCTTGTTTATTTCAGATACAAGTATCCACTATACTAAAGTTTGAAGTAATATATATATATATATATATATATATAGCCATTACAGAATTGAATAGACGCTCACAAACCGTTTATTTTATTAAACAACTAATTTATACAAATGAAGTAATTATAAATGGTCATAAATTTAATAACTAATACTTGATTGACATCCCCTTTGCTTTTTCTAATGAAAGGACCCTTCTAGGCATGCTAGCGATGAGTTCACGAATATCATCTTGAGGGATTTCTTGCCATGTTTCACGCAATAATCCTAAAGGTCCGTGCTTAGAAGATGGCTTCCTGTTTTTTTTTTTTTTGCGGAGTTTTCGATCTAATATGCCCCAAAGGTGTTCAATAGGGTTAATATCCGGTGACTGACTTGGCTATGGAAGCTTATTGATCCCATTTTGTCTCAACCTCTCTGGTGCATTGTACGATCACTTTATTAACAGTAGAAAGGGGTATTGAAATTATTTTCAGATATTTTTCTTTGACAAAGATCACCTTCATATTTACCCACGATACGTCCTCGCTGAAATTCGCATAAGTCTGATGCTCCTTTGGTTCGTGGCATGTTCCAGTATTGTTATCAGCAATTTTAATCTATGTTAAAACGTTTTTTTTATAATCATATCGCCCCAAGCATAAAGTGAGGGATCAGTTTATATATTGATTTTAATGTAGAATTGATCCCCCACTTTATATCCACATTATAATAGTATAGAATGTTTTTTTTTATAATCATATCACCCCCAAGTAAGGCATTTTACTGACACAGTTTTGCAGGGGGGTTACATAGGAGGAAAGTTATGAGAAAGAGTGAGATGTATAAGGGGTGTCAGGAAGTGGGTAAGAGAAGGATGACTGACCAGAAAGTGAGGGCCAGTTTATAGATTGATTGTAATATAAAAGTGATCCCCCACTTTATATCTACATTATAATAGTATAGAATTATTTTTATAATTATATCGCCCCAAGCAAGGCATTTTACTGCCACTGTTTTGCAGGGGGTTACATAGGAGGAAAGTTAACAGAAAGATTGATAGGTTATAGGGGTGTCAGGAAGTGGGTAAGAGAATACTGGTGAGAGAGTGGAATGAACAGAGAAAGGAGCATGAGAGAGAGAATGCAGGTTAGTGTGATAGGAGACGACTATTGACATTACATTTAAATTCTTGGAGATTGTAGCTGTCGGGAAAGCAAGTAAATGGAAGGGAAATCCACAGGCGGAAAGGGTGAGAAAAGAAGCTGAGGGAGTAGAATTAGCGTTTAAAATTTATTGGTTTTGCAGAAAAGGGTGGGACCTAGTTGCTAATCTTGTGGCTCGAGTAAATTTATATATAGGGGGGCCCAGTGAGCTACGTTCCACAGAGCAGAAGTCGTGAAAGTATTTGTAGAAGCGACACAGGGAAGCCACATTGCACCGGTGAGGAAGTGACTGTATCTGAGCTGCCAAGTTGGGATTTATTACATTACTGATTCTCCGTTGTATTTTGTCAACGACACCTAGGTGGATAGCAGGAGCACCCGACCAGATATGGCTGCAGCATTCAATGCACGGGCGGATGGTAGATTTTTATATGTGCAGGATTGTTTCAGGCGGAAAAACTTCCTGGCCCTACAGAGAGAACCGACTTTCTTAGCAGCGGATTTAGCTATGGATTTTATATAGTCATTCCATTTGAGGTCTGTTGTGAGAGTTAAGCCGAGGAGACGCAGTGTTTTGCTTTCAGGATGACTATCCTGATCTATGCTAATGGGGGTAAGAGCGATTGTCTGTTATGGTTAATAGATAGCAACTTCGTTTTGGAAGCATTAAAATTCACGAGCCAATTCTTACCCTAGTCCGCCACAGATCGGAGGTCTTTTTCAAGCTCGGCAGCGAGGTTTATCTATTACAAACAAGAAATTATAATGTCGATATAAAGTTGGTGATCAATCCTACAATAGAATCTATACATAAACTGTTCTCTCACTTTGGAGTCATGGTAGTTTCTATACTTTTATATTCTAGACTGTGTTAGTAAATCTAAAATACATGCGTGTGTAGCTAAAGTATTTCGTACACTGATTGAATGATTCGTTTTCTACGACTTATTAACACTTCTCATAAACAACCGACAATTTGAAATGATTTGTTTGAATATTTATTTTTTTTAATGATATTTGTCCGTTGATTATAACAAAGTTTCGTAAATCTTCGTTAATCTCCGTAACATGTTTACATTTGTTGACATTACCATACATTTCAGAGCAGATATGGTTATTGCGATAAATCGAAAATTGTGTTATATAGGCTTGATTAAAACCTCGTTTAGACTAATGGGCATTCGTGGTCGAGAGGTCTAAGACAGCCCAGATCACATGGTAGCTTCCCTTATGTAGATAGGGTTTGCAGGTTCGAATCCTGACGAATGACACATTTTCATAATAAAAATTTATTGTAAATTGTCAGGCCAGTAGAAATAAATATATAATACTGTTTGATTATAAACAGAATATCTACTTAAATATGAGTATCGGTAAAAAATAATGTTCAAACAAATCATTTCAAATTGTCGGTTGTTTATAGCCAAGTTTCGTTAATCTTCGTTAATTTCCGTAACATGATGATTATCGTAAATAATCAGGCCGGTAGAAATAAATATATAATACTGTTTGATTATAAACAGAATATCTACTTAAATACGAGTATCGATCAAAAATGATGTTCAAACAAATCATTTCATTTATATATGTGTGTGTGCACGAGCAAGTTTCGTTAAAAATGACAGGCAAGGTGATATAGTTAAGTCTTTTACATAATTATTTCATGTAATCTTATATTTTTTTCAGAACATAAATTATATAAAAATTGTTCGAATGTTTTATTAATTCAAGCGCTTTCGGCTATACTTTTATCCATTATCAAGGACGGATTGTATTTTACTTTAAACTGAATATATAGACTGATTTATGTATGTGTCGAGAGTTATATACATATATACATAAAACAATCTATATATTCAGTTAAAGTAAAATGCAATTCATCCTTGATAATGGTTAACTGCATAGCCGAAAGCGCTTGGAAAAATAAAATATTAAGACAATTTTTTTATAATTTATGTTCTGAAAGTAAAGAACGTAAGCGGACAGGATTATATATGTATATTTTAATCGTGTCGCCCCAAACAAGGCATTTTATTGCCACTGCTGTGCAGGGGTTTACATAGGAGGAATGTTATATAAAAAAAAAATACCCGTAGCCCCTTATCTGTCATTTTTAACGAAACTTATATAAAAAAAGGGACTGATGCTTAATTACACAATGCATATACATATATATGGTTATTTTTCTTTTCTTTTCTAATTTGTTTTTTACTTTTTTGTTTGCTAAACCAGCTGAGGATTGTTTCATAAGGTGAAACTTTAATACAAGGTTAAATTTTACACCTGTTTTTCAACAGATTCATATCTCTTATATTTGTTACTGTAAGTTATTAAACCCCGTATTTCTATTTTAATTCCTCAAAAAAACATGTAAAATATATTATATATTATAGAAAATGGAAGATTGCAAACCTTGTTTTTCTCGTCAAAATAACCCTAACAAATCTAAACTAGCGATGACAGAAATAGAATAGAAATTCATACACTATATTAGTGTATGAATTTCTATGCCCGTTAGAAGATTTTGTTTCTTGTCGTAAATCAGTTACCTATATTGGCCATCTACCACTTCTCTGAGTAGACTCCTTACATGCCACCTATGTGATAATAATAGTGCAATAAAAAAGAATATTTATTAACCTATAATTTACAAAACTCTTTAAAACAAAATTTGGTTAAAATGCAAAAATACTATATAAATAGCAACATCAAAGGCCTCTCGCAATAAGAGAGGGACTATATATCAAACAATTTTCTCCTACCATCAACTTCACATTACTTACTAGCGGAAATGGAGTTTTAAAAATGTTAAAAATATAGACAGACGCTCACGCGACGCTCGGTCGCGTGCATCACGTGATAGTGTTAAAGAACAATCTTTTTCAAAAACACAAAAAACACAAAAATCACATTACAGTCACACATGAGGACATGTGAACAACATCCTTGAAAAGTAAAGTGAAGTGACTGAAAGTGCTAGGAAAGTGTAGAAATGTTCTCTGACATCCTAGCGCTCTGTGAGACTAACCTCAACTCATCAATTCTCTCCTCTGACTTCTCGATCCCTGGTTATCTTCCTCTCCTAAGAAATGATTCCACTGTCCACATGCATGAGCTGGGGGTCTACGTTAGTGAACACCTCCCTGTAACTAAGGTAACATCACTCGAATCCACCGCCCACCAATATGTATGTCTCCGTCTATCACTTCTTAGTTCGGTTAGCAACCTTTTCTTCCTATATTGTTCCCCCTCTTCCTCCGACTGCTCCCTTCTAGACAGCATTCCTGACAATATAGATAAGGCTACTTCCTACCACCCATTTGCTCACATATTTGTGTTCGAAGATTTTAACGCCCATCATGCTGAGTGGCTTAAAGACTCCGTAACTGATTCAGCAGGTTTCCACGCCATGAACGTCGCTATTTCCCAATCCCTTACGCAAGTAGTGGACTTCCCCACACGCTTTCTTTCCAAGCTCTCCCTCTGGACACGCCTCTCTACTAGATATATGCTTTACCTCTGCACCTGACACCTGCCAGGTCTCGCAGCTTTGCCCCTCGGCAACTCCGACCATGCTGTTGTCTCTCTTAATACTTCTCTCCACTCTCACTTCTCCCCGGAGCCTCCTACTTATAGGACCTCCTACTGCTACTAAAGAGCTGACTGGGACGCCTTCCGCGACTTCCTTTGCGACGTCCCTTGGGGGAAAGTGTTCCAGTTGATGACTGCGCCTCTGAGATTTCGACCTGGGTGAAAGCTAGCATTGATGCCTTCATACCTACCAGGCAGTTTCGTCTCAAACCTCATTCCCCCACCCTTGGTTCTCTCCTGCCTGTTCGGCTGCCATTGCCCACAGGAATCACTACTTTCGACTACTTCGGAGACGGTCATCTGACCACAACAGGGGTCTATTCACGTCTGCTCGTAATGAGTGCAAGAGAATCCTAAATGACGCCAAGCGGTTGTTTGCTGAGAGAATGAAACAGCGCATAGCTGACCACAAGTTTGGCTCCAAAGACTATTGGCGGATATGCAAACGGGTGCTGAACAATAGAAAATCCTCTATCCCTCCTTTAATCAATGAATTTGAGGTGCTTACATCATCAGCGGACAAAGCTGAGTGATTTGCTCCCAGAGTTTCATCCAGCTCCACATTTGACTTTTCTGGAGTACACTCACCCGACTTCCCTATTAGAACCTATGCTAAACTGTACGATATATACATTACCTCGACAGTAGTATCCCGTGTAATATCAAAACTTGACCCCCACAAGGCGAGCGGTTGTGATGGAATCCCGGTGATTGTCCTTAAGAAATGTGCCCCTGAACTCTCCTCTGTCCTCTCTAAACTCTATAACTATTGACTCACTGTTTCCTGTTTTCCTGCATGCTGGAAGTCCTCTTCTGTCGTCCCTGTATTTAAGAACTCTGGTGAACCCTCAGACCCATCCAACTATCGCCCTATCAGCCTTCTACCAAATTTCGGGAAGGTGTTCGAGGCCATTATTAATGCAGAAATAGTTCAGCGTCTTACTGCCCATAAACTCTTTTCCGACAGGCAGTATGGCTTCCGATTTGCCAGGTCTGCGGCATACATGCTAACGACCATTACAAAGTCCATATTCTAGGCTCTCGATGAGTCCGGAGAGGCTCATGCTGTTGCTCTGGACATCTCTAAGGCTTTTGACAGGGTTTGGTACGCTGGCCTTCCATGCAAGCTACGGGGTTACGGTATTACGGGACAATTGCATAATCTGATCCAACCTTTCCTACACAACCGCATAATGAAGTCATCCTGAATGGGCATGCCTCCACACCCTACTGTACAAACACTAGCGTTCCTCAGGGCACTATCCTAGGCCTGACGCTCTTCCTTATTTATATAAACGACCTCCCAGACGAGATCAAGAGCCGCAGATGACACCACAATTTACTCCCGCATCAGAAAGAATCCCGGCGTGACGAACAAACATAATCTCGCTGTTGATCTTGAAAGAGATCTACACACTGTGGTGAATTGGGGTAAAAAGTGGCTTGTAAATTTCAATGCGTCTAAGACCATGCTGCTGTCTGCCAATCATCACAGGCAACCTCTCCTGCCTCCCATAAGCATGGACCATGCGAGTCTCCTCGAGAGCAATACTTACCCTCACTTCTGATCTCAAGTGGAACCACTACATTGAGTTAATAGTTAAATCCACTGCTAGGAAGGTTGGGTCACTGTGTCGGGCCAGGATATTTTCCCACTTGAAACCATCCTGCATATATACAAAACCATTCGTCTGTGCATGGAGTACTGCTGCCATATTTGGTCAGGTGCCCCCGCTGTTCATCTCCGTGTTCTAGACAGGCTCCAAAGGAAAATCAGTAAGGTGATAGGTACTGACTTGGCGGCTCGACTACAGCCACTTTCCCACCGACGAGATGTGGCTTCCTTTTGTCTGTTCTGTAAATACTTCCATGGCATCTGCTACAACAAACTTAAGTCACTGGTGCCTCTGAAACAGGTGTTTACTCGTGCAACCAGAATGGCAACTGGGTCTCACCCATTCACGGTTAGATCAACCAAATGCAGACGACAATTCTAATCCTGCAGCTTTTTTTCTCGCACTTGCCGCTTGTGGAACTCGTTTCCATACTCTTGCTTTCCTGACGGCTACAACCTCCAGGGGTTTAAAGGTCAATACTCATCTCTTAACTACTTGACCCTAGTTCTTTCCTTTCCGCCCTGTATATCCTTTCCTTTCTCTCCACCTTTGCAACTGTCATCACACCTGTATTCCCATCTTTCTCTTGTTCCTTTCTAACTGGTTCGTCCTTCTCTTCACTCTCCTCTAATCGTTTTACTCTTATGTAGCCCCCTGCACATCAGTGGCGTTACCGCCTTGCTCGGGGTGATATGATTAAAAAAAAATTATCGAAAACCTTTACATTACTTATCTCCAGCAAACAGGAAACTTGTAAAAATACTGGGAAAACGTTTACGCACTTTTTTCTTCCTCTTTCTTAATTTCTCCTTTTTCCTTTTCTTTCTTCCTCTTCTTCCTTTTTCTTCTTCCTTTTATTCTCACTACGCTTATTGCCATTGTTTTTACTCTCCCACACACATTCAAACAAATAATTGTGTTTTATACTGATGATTACGATCGCCGATGATGCGGGTTTCACTCGTTGAAATGGCCATACGATCTTGAAAAATTCGAACTTTTTATCTGTAATATATATATATATATATATATATATATATATATATATATATATATATATATACAGATAAAAAGTTCGAATTTTTCAAGATTTTTTATTGGCTCTGTAAAAAAAATAATTTTAATTACATTGAGCCCTCTGGCTGATTCAGTTTTAATATTTAATTTTTAATAATTAATATTAATAGAATCTCCTTTGGGATTTTACGAGCAAATCACCTTCTTTGGGATATATATATATATATATATATATATATATATATATATATATATATAACACCCCAATGGACGGTCCGAACAATTTTTCCGGCGGCCGTTCTTCACGCTGTGATTTTGCCGAGAGTTTGTTGAAAATGTCGGAGCCTCAAGCTGGGGGTACAAGATTAAACTATAAGGAACGAACTTCCACAACTTGGATGAGTTGAAAGGGTGCTTTATTTCGTTTAGAGTTAGCCTTTTCGGTTGGGGCAGGCGAATGTGACACACAGCCCTAACTCTAATTAATGGAGATCAACAAATCCGAACTGACCGAAACAAGACGAACGGAGGTTCTACTTCAAGCACACGCCCGGCGGAACTGAATCCGAAACTAACTGGAAACGCACTTAACCCAACTGATTCACTTCTATTTATTTAAAATGAATCCGGAAATCCGGAAATGCTTTAAACCACCGGTTGATAAGCAATTGGCGACTGCAAGTCCGAAATTTCAGGGCACTTAAATTTTCCTTCTTTTGATGTGTAAATATCCCGCAGACATCCAGTCTGTACCTAACCTCAGTATTTTTTCCAGGATTTTTTAAAATCTTTTTTTTATCTTAATAAAGCTTCCGCCGGAAAATTCTTAATGTGTGGTTAAGACACAGTAAAGACAGCCTTTGACCTGGTCATTAAAAAAAAAACCTATTTTCTGAACTTTATCTCTTATCACATTAAATCACCGAGTCAAGAGTCAAATATTTACCGGAAGAGTGGTAGGATTTAAAACCGTAATCTGATACTCTTTTCTCTTCCACAATTTTCCTCATAAAAGAAAAAGCGTTTATTTATTTATTTGTTTTCTTTTTTCACTTTTGTTAAAACAAAACATGTTTTAATCTATTTTCTATTCTTAACAATTTTCTATTTTAATCTATTATAATAAAATACATATTTTACAAAGCACCTTAATATACGCCTAGTTATCGTGTCACATATATATATATATATATATATATATATATATATATATATATATATATATATTCATTTTCACATTAATATCACGAAAAATCAATTTATTTTTTTCCGGATATTTACTTGAACCATGTACACATTATCATCACTGGACATTCATTTATTTGTGGACGACCTTATTCTAGAGATTTTTCCTCTTCTTCTGTGCAACCAAAAACATCTTGAATTCCAATAACGTAGCAAATAGAGATTAGGACACAGGCCGGGGTCTGATCAACCTTGGCTGGGTCAACCTGTGGAGAAGGTATGATGTTTGTAAAGGACCGAAACAGTCAATGAGCCAGGGTAACATCACTGATGATGTGTCCTAACCGTATCTAAATGATGTATTTTTCAAATTATATACTTATATATATATATATATATATATATATATATATATATATATATATATATTCAATTTTGGTAAAAAATGGTGCACAATATAATTTTCATAAAAGGAAAATGTAGAACAATTTAAGATATAAAATATCTGAAACACTGACCTTTCTTCAACCACAGTTTCTGACAAGATGGCCTCGTCTGGCAGGAATTGCTGACTGACGAGGCCATCTTGTCAGAAACCATACTTGATGGAAGGTCAGTGTTTCGGGGATATATATATATATATATATATATATATATATATATATATATATATACATATACACACCCATTTTGTTAGTCTATAAGCTTTACTTCAAAGATTTAAATGTTGAAGACACACATTCGACGTCCAGAGATTGTTTGGTTTCATCGGCTGTTGCTACATAGCCCAGAGCCTACCGCGAACTGAATTTACTAGCCTCTTAGTGTAATGAAGATTTGCTGTCTGAGTAACGGGTTTCCGGGCATTATATTTCAGTTGATCATTTTTGGTTTCTAACCGAAGCGTTCAAAACAAGTTTTTAAAAAATTATACCAGAACAAACACTGAAAATAAACGGCAGATCATGAAATGGAATGAGTTTTTGCCTACAGACAATCATTATTTTGTTTTATTTTTTTAGTAAATATAGTTATCTACCCTAAAGAAATGTTTACCAAACTACCTCTCACTGATCAATAAATACTGTACGCATCTTGTCTGAGTAGCGTCTGAATCACACGAGCCTATTTAAACTGTTGCCTTTTAGATTATTCTGTATCTTTCTCGATTTTAAATGAAAACTGGAAAATTCTCCAATATATTTCAGTGGAATTTTTTTATTATCAATATATATAAAAGTCAATCTGTGAGTCTGTGTGTGACTGTTCCCTATGCATGCCTACATTTTTGAAGCTACACCATTCAAACTTTCTAGGGACACATATCTACAGGGAAGCCAGGTCGACACATACTTTTTGAGTTTAAGTTCAACAATTTTCCCTTTCGCACCAAAGGGCCAATGGACACGATTGTTAACATTTACTCTTAAAACATCTAAGATCTAAGATCGTTGCTGAATTACGTCACAGAAATCAAATCGCACGTGTCAAACGCGACTAAAATGTTTTTTATTTAAAAAAAAAAATGAGCCTTTATATTTAATTTTTATTCCGACGTTTTAAAAATTCATTTGGTCAACAAAAAATATGAATATTTTCCCCTGTAATTTTGAAACAAAAGAAATATTTTTTTAAAGTATTTTTTCAAACAAAAACAAAATATGTAAAAGAAAAAGTAAAAAAAAGTATCTGTAATTCGTGTGGTATTAATGCAACTTTATTCTCTAAAATTAAATGTTTACATTTTTAAATATTCTTCGAAAATCTCTGAACTGAGAGCGTAATAGTTTTTATATTTCTAATTTCAGTAAAACAAAGATATTTTTTATTTTTATGTTAAATTCATTTAGTCAACAAAAATGTCAATATTTTACCCCGTAATTTTGAAACAAAAAACAAACGCAATGTTGTTTACAATGTCACATAAAACATCAAATTACGTTTACACAAAACAAAATAAAATAGATTTTTTTCTCCTACTACTAAAATGTTCTGAGTTGCACGGGCAACGCCGGGCTATGATACTGGTAGTTTATAATTACATGTATAATATACGATAAAAAGAAAGCATTAGTTTAATTTAAAAGCAAGAAAGTATGCATTAAACGGACGCCTAACTTTTTCATATACTGTGTTATATATACCTACCTATATACAGGAATGGGATGTTCCTATCCTCTAAAATAGTCTTTTTTTTTTTATAATCACATCGCCCCAAGCAAGGCATTTTACTGCCACTGTTTTGCAGGGGATTACATAGGAGGAAAGTTATGAGAAAGAGAGACAGGTTACAGGGGGTGTCAGGAAGTGGGTAAGAGAAGGATAAGAATACTGACGAGAGTGGAGTGGCCGGAGAAGGGAGCACGAGAGAGAGAATGCAGGTTAGTGAGATAAGAGATTACTATTGACTTTACATTTAAATCTTTGGAGATTGTAGATGTCGGGAAGGGAAATCAATGGAAGGGAATACCACAAGCGGGAAGTGCGAGAAAAGAAGCCGCTGGACTAGAATTTGCGTTTATAATTTATTGGATTCACAGTAAAAGGGTGGGAAATAGTTGCTAATCTTGTGGCTCGAGCAAATTTATGCATAGACAGAACCAGAGAGCTATGTTCATCGAAGCAGAAGCCGTGAAAATATTTGTAGAAAAGACACAGGGAAGTGCTGGTGAGAAAGTGACTGTATCTGAGCTGCCAAGTCGGGATCGATCACATTACAGATTATTCGTTGGCTTTTGTCAAGGGCACCTAGGTAGATAGCAGGAGCCCCCGACCAGATATGGCAGCAGTATTCAATGCAAGGGCGGATGGTAGGTTTAAAAATGTAAAATATTAACCCTCTAGGGCCATTCGTATCATATTTGATACAGTATGAAAACAAGCCTTGAAAGAAATATTTTCCTGAAAAAATTTTTAAGAGAAATATTTTATAAATTTCAAATGAAAGCAGTACTGACTGCTCAGTCAATGAATACCAAATGTTTCCTTATAGGGAAATACCAAATGTTTCCTTATAGGGAAATACTGTATCAAATATGAATATGATTATATTATACCAATCCAAACTCTCTATTGGTCAATTCTCTGCCTTCGTGCGGAAAGTAACCGAAAGGAGGCTCCACAGAAGGGTAGAGTCTCGTCTGGGTTGACTAAACAAGAGCCCGACACGGCTTTAAGATTATGGGCTCGGAATCCCAAATTAATTGACGTTGTGTCGCACCCGCATTAGAGTTACAACATACTGTGCTCGTATTTTCCTTTCAGTAACCTTTTCATGTTCCATAATTATAGTTAATTGTTTTTTTTAGTTAGGTGGCATACGTGATACACGCTTTGGCGATCATGTTTCGAAAGAGATATGACTGACTAGGCAGAAGTTTTTCCCACAGTAGTTTGCTTTTGCTTTCTGTCCTGTTATTTAACCCATAAATGGGGAGAAGAGACGGATTAATGCATTTCCTAAGGATATTTGCGTGTAATTGAATGCAACGAATTCAACTGGAATTCGAACTCGACTCTCCGATTTGTCGTTTCGAGTCGATGAAAAAATTCGGAAAACTGAGTTCGAATTCCAGTTGAATTCGTTGCATTCAATTACACGCAGATATCCTTGGGAGAGGCATTAATCCCTTTCTTCCCTCGATTTATGGGTTAAATAACAAGACAGATTGGGTTCTATAGCCTTGGTTGTCAACCAGTCTACCACAGAAAGTAATGGAAACCCACTGCTGGAAAATCTTCTGCCCAGTCAGCCATGTCTCTTTCGAGACATGATCGCCTAAGTGTGTATCACGTATGGCACTTAACTGATTGATATAGAAATAAAGATACCAAGTACAAATAACACAAAGTGGATAAATTTTTAATATAAAAATAATTGCAGATCACGTCATTGCTTAATAATAGACTAGTTTACTAGAAGCATATGTGTAGACTAGTTGACTAAAATCTTACGTTTATAATGGTATGATAAATCTTGTGTTTTTCAAAATTACTAAAAATCTTACGTTAAAACTACTTTGCTAAACATTAATATATACTAGTTAACTAAACACTTACGTTCATACTACTTGGCTAAATACTTACCGTTGTAATAGCCTAATAAAATCTTACATTTATAAATGTTTGATAAATCGTACGTTTATACTAGTTGACTAAACACTTACGTTTATACTAATTTGCTAATATCTTTTATTTATAATGGTACTAGCAGTATAGCACGGCGTTGCTCGGGTGTAATGAAAGCTTTAAAACTAATCCATGGTTCTGGAGCTCAGACTCTTTGGACGTTGGCACGAAAGACTAAAAAGCAATAGTTGTTTCCGTAGACTGAAAGAAAAATGAATGGATGTAAGTCAAATTTTGATTTCCTGGAATCGATATCAAATAAGTTTTTTTAGTCGTAACTGAATTTTGAAGGCTAAATAAGTCCTGTGAATAAATGGTATCATGGCAGAGACTAAGAACTACAATTATACCTACTTAGAGCCAAACACGAAGCAAAAATTAAAATAAGAGGGCTGAAAAAATACAGACATACAGGCAGATAAACAGACACATACACAAACATCTTGCCTTTTATATATATATATATATATATATATATATATATATATATATATATATATTATCGATTTTCTGCACTATTGTAAGAACTGCAACCTTGAAACTTCTGAATATCGTTTCTTATGTCTTTGTCTATGAGTATATGAAATTTGATTAAAATCGAACCAGACCTTCTATAACCTGATTTTTTTGATTATCGATATTCGATATTTATCGGGAGTACCTTGACACAAAACCTAGCTAAGAACACTCGTAGACGCTTATAGCAAAACTGTGTAAATTTTCAAGAAAATCAGTTCAGCCGTTTCGGAGTCTATAGGTAATGGACACACAGAGACACAGACATACACATACACATACAGATAAAGTTCTATTTATAAATAAGTTTAGATACAACAATCTTAGGAGTTTACTAAAATCTTAAGTTTATAATACTCTGCTAACATTTTACGTCAGTACTAGTTTACTAAAACCAAACGTTTATAATAGTTTACTAAAATCTTACGAGTTTACTAAATTCTTACGTTCATACTAGCTTATTAAACATTATTTTTATACTAGTATGCTAAATAGAAATTGACATTTCTGCCTTGGATCAGAAAAAGACGAAACCGTAGACTGAAAGAAAAATGAATGGATGTAAGTCACATTTTTTTTATGATATCGATATCAAATAAGTTTTTTTTATTGTAAACTGAATTTCGAATGCTAAATAAGTCCTCTGAGTAAATGGTAGCATGGCTGAGACTAAGAATTACAATTATACCTACTTAGAGCCAAACCCGAAGCAAAAACTAAAATAAAAGGGCTGAAAAAATACAGACATACAGGCAGATAAACAGACACACACACAAACATCTTGCCTGTTATATATATATATATATATTATCGATTTTCTGCACTATTGTAAGAACTGCAGCCTTGAAACTTCTGAATATCGTTTCTTATGTCTTTGTCTATGAGTGTATCAAATTTGATTAAAATCGGACCCCTCCTTCTATAACCCGATTTTTTCGATTATCGATTTTCGATACTTATCGGGGGCACCTCGACACAAAACCTAGCTAAGAACACTCACAGACGCTTATAGTACAACTGTGTAAATTTTCAAGAAAATCGGTTCAGCCGTTTCGGAATCTATAGGTAACGGACACACACACACAGACACACACAGATACACACACACAAACACAAATTTCCATTTATGAATAAGTTTAGATTGTATCTTATTTATTATGGATTTCTAATAAGACCTGTTACGGCATTTGTGTTGTAAAATGTTTCTACATTGCATAGGTAATTACAGCGTGCGATGTGTGGCGGAAACAGACGAGAACCGTTCAGCGGCGTCTGGTGGGCGCCCGAGTTAAAACGGGGGGTAGGTGTTTTGATTTGGCAGACGATTACAAAAAAAAAAAAGACAGTCACTGAGCTGGTTTGTGGACCACCAGGGTGGAAAACTTGTGCACACTACGATTTCATTTTTTCAGAGGATTGTGTTTGGCGCTTGTTTGTATTTCGGCTACTGCCAGCCTCTTAAAGAATGTCCTGTAACCTGAATATATTTCACTGGAAAATTTGTTTTAATAAAATAAATAACCTTTCAATTTGGTCAGAACCAAATTTGGGATAATTCTCAATATTGTAAGAAATGTTTATAGATTATGCAAAGCATATGATAAAATACTCCACATAGAATTAGTGGACTTGCTAAATAACCTTGAAGATGTAGAAAGAGACAGCTTAATACATTTCCCAAGGGTATTTGAACGCAAGGGAATGCACGGAATTCAACTGGAATTCGAACTCACCTCCCGGATTTGTCGTTTCGAGTCTATTTCCACTGCACCACAACGCAAATAGTCGAAATAGTTACAATATCTCATAGACGAACATTATCTACTTTACGTGTTTAGAAGCTCCATATACGGCTTAAATATTTTATAAAATGCTAAGTAAACAAAAAACTAAAGAAGACAAGTTACGAAACAATACATAAACAAAAAACACCGATACAAGTTTGTTCATTTGAGAAAAAATAGTGAAAAACAAAAAATAAAATTTTATATCGAGACGTAAGTCTAAAACACTCGGATATTATGAAGTCATTATTTATAAACTAGGGGTTTTAGGGTATTTTTTATGGTTATTATAAGAAGGTTGATTTTGTCAGATTTTAATTTTTTGTTTTTATTCCTTTTTATTTTAGAAAAATGAAAATGTCTTCTAGTTTTGTATTCAAAAATGTTTTGCTGAGAATAATTTTTTCCTTAAAAATGTGTTATGGAAATAATTTTTTCTTCAAAAGTGTACATTTTTCTATAAAAGTCTATTTTTATGCATATATTTCTATAAAGTGTATTTTTAAACTTTCATAGTGTTTTGACCCCGGTTTGGAAGTTAACTATTTGCCCTAACAGGTGCTACCACTCCGAGTCAGGGTGAACCTGGAAACAACACCAATTAAGAAGTGGTTCCATGCTCCTCACAACCTCCCAATCAAAGGGCTTGCTGCTTGATGCAATATATCATCATGCGCAGGACTATATATATATATAAGTAAAGTATATCTAGAGCCAACAAACCTACCAAGCGCTTTTTTGTCATTGATTACTCGTCTGAGGTTTTTCTTTTGGGCTACGTGCTAACTCGGTCTGAATTATTTCGGCTGATGTTCATGTGCTTTGCCTTTTTTTTTTTAACTATTTTTTTCTTCCACGTAGATACGCGGAGGGCTTTCCGAAATGAGTATAGCTATAAGTTTGTGTTTGGTCGGGTTTCGATCCTGGCTAAAAACAGTCGGATGACTAACCGTACTGATGAGCTGCAAAACAGATCTGTCTGCGGATGACTATATTTATATATATTACGTTTATTCAAAATACGAGTATACTCTAAAATAAACTCTTAGATTCTTTAGAAATTGTTTGGTTTGCTTTTTAGATATAAAACTACGCAGATATGGGATTTCGAAAAAGCATCTTTGGAAGGAAATGTACTCTTATTAAAAGCTGTGGGCTTGTTTGTAGTTAAGCGGTAACGCACACCATATATAACGTTTATTTCTTCTACAAAATGTGATAAAAGGTTCGATTCTTGCTGGAGTACTCAGTCACTTTATTAAGATTTCTAAAATTTTAGGCCGATAAACGTATTCTTTTCTGTTTAACATAAAAATGAGTAGTTTATTTTAGATACAAGTATCCACTATACTAGGGTTTGAAGTATGAGATAACGGTGTTATTTTTATACTAGCAGTATAGCCCGGCCTTTTTCGGATGTAATGAAAGCGTTAAAACTAATCCATGGTCCTGGAGCTCAGACTCTTTGGACGTTGGCATGAAAGATTAAAAGTAATAGTTGTTTCCAGTTAAAGCGAAACCGTAGACTGAAAGAAAAACGAATGAATGTAAGTCAAATTTTGATTTCCTAGTATCGATATCAAATAAGTTTTTTTTTGTCGTAAACTGAATTTTGAAGGCTAAATAAGTCCTCTGAGTAAATGATATCATGGCTGAGATAAGAACAATAATTATACCTACTTAGAGCCAAACCCGAAGCAAAAACTAAAATAAAAGGGCTGAAAAAATACAGACATATAGGCAGATAAATAGACACACGCAAAAACATTTTGCCTTTTACATATATATATATATATATATATATATATATATATATATATATAAAAGGTCAACAGAACTCAAATTACAGACCAACCCCACTAACACCCAAAAACAAAAAACAAAAAACAAATCCAACACAAATAAACGGTCTTGTCAACTAGATAATTCTCATTTCAACAAAATCACCTGAAGATGGAACAGTCCACATAAAGTGCTAGCTTCGAAACCCAAATTTTTTTGTGTAGTGATACTATGAATTTATAAACCATTGTAACAACTATTACAGTATATATATATATATTATCGATTTTCTGCACTATTTTAAGAACTGCAACCTTGAAACTTGGGAATATCGTTTCTTATGTCTTTGTCTATGAGTGTATCAAATTTGATTAAAATCGAACCACTCCTTCTATAACCCGATTTTTTCCATTATCGATTTTCGATATTTATTGGGGATACTTCGATACAAAACCTAGCTAAGAACACTCATAGACGCTTATAGTACAACTGTGTAAATTTTCAAGAAAATTGGTTCAGCCCTTTCGGAGTCTATAGGTAACGGACACACACACACACACATACACACACACACACACACACACACACACAAAGTTCCATTTATAAATAAGTTTATATATCAAGAACAATATTGAGGAATTTGTTTAAGTAGAAAAGTTTTTTGTGACGTGTTTCGTTCTTTAGGACATCATCAGGCTGAATTTGTTCTGTTTGTGCAACTACATATGCACACAAAGAAGGCCTGCCATGGATTTTAGAATTTTTGAATGCATATATCTAGCCGAATCCCTTAAAGGTCTTTTTCTTTTTCTTTTTCTCACTTTTGTTAATAGGGGGGGTGGTATGGCACACTGTGATAATAGAAGTTCTGTCAGGAATGGTGACACGAATTTACGGTAGATGACCACGTGATCAAGTTACTCTCTAGATATTTACGTTGTATTGATTATATACAGGGTGCGATGAATAAATTGTCACTATTCTATTTTATTCATTTCGATGATACGCGTTGTTTGTTTCTATTTTGTCGACTGCACAGTAT
The DNA here is from genome assembly GCA_037127315.1 of Ascarosepion bandense. Taxonomy (NCBI): domain Eukaryota; kingdom Metazoa; phylum Mollusca; class Cephalopoda; order Sepiida; family Sepiidae; genus Ascarosepion; species Ascarosepion bandense. Next base: position 1,775,636 of record JBBBDQ010001380.1, on the reverse strand, counting down.
AGTAAGGTCAGTTGGGCACGGTCTGTGAGAAAAAGAGCACCATGATACAATTTACTCAACCAGAAATTTAGAAACGGCATGGTGTACTGTTTGATATTCGCGACGCAATCTTAAATACGAAGATTTTAGAATGTTTTGATATCAATATGTCAATCAGATGAGAGTTCAGAAGATTCGGAAAGAGTTGGATGAGTCTAATGGTGATTACGAAGGTATGGCAGCTCAAAAAACTCACTTGGATCGTTCTGATAAGAGAACTCACTTTTTTTTGTTAGTGAAGTCCTTAGTCTCAACACGGAGGCCTACATCAAATGATTTGAGGAGGTAGTGCTGTCCTGAATCAAGAGGACGGATGCTGCACCATGATACACAAGCAAGAGAACTCACTCGTGACTCTCAGACCACACTTCTGCGACCACACCAGCCCTTATACCTAGCTACCTAACTCCCCAGACTGCAACCCACTTGGTTATTACGTGTAGGAAGCAGACGAACTTAAGTCACTGGTGCCTCCTCAACAAGTGTTTACTCGTACAACCAGACTGGCAACTGGGTCCCACCCATTCACAGTTAGGTTAGCCAAATGCAGACGACGATTCTACTCCTGCAGCTTCTTCTCTCGCATTTCCCGCCTGTGGAACTCGCTCCCATATTCTTGCTTTCCTGACGGCTTCAACCTCCAGAAATTTAAATGCAATGTCAATACTCATCTATTAACCACTTGACTCTAGCTCTTTCCCCACCCCATATATCCTTTCCTTTCTCTCCACCTTTGAAACTGCCATCACACCTGCATTCTCAGGTTTCTATTGCTCCTTTCTAACTGGTTCGTCTTCCTCTTCACTCTCTTCTAGTTAATCTTTTTACACTTACGTAGCCCCCTGCACATCAGTGGCATTTTCCGCCTTGCTCGAGGTGAAACGATTAAAAAAAAAAGTTGTGCGAGTTGCCAACAAAATTCCTTGTAACACCAAAGATGAACAGAAGGCAAAGGATTATAGCAGCATTTGCCAACTTCAACAAGGGGACCGTCCAGAAAAGTTGCAGGAGATTCAGAAGTTGCATGGAGGCCGTGGTTGATGTCAATGGTGATTTTATTGAATAAATTTACTCTTTAGTATTTCAAGATATTTTTATGTAGTTTTGGTAAATATATCAGTTAAAATGAGATGTCAGTGTTATTTTCATTTTTTGTGTAATTTAGACGACAATTAATCCATCGCACCCTGTAGAGCATTTATAGATATAGACATTGAGGACATAGGAATCAGTACTGCATGGTTTAGGCCGATAGTGATTTTATTGAATAAATTTACTCTTTAGTATTTCAAGATATTTTTATGTAGTTTTGGTAAATATATCAGTTAAAATGAGATGTCAGTGTTATTTTCATTTTTTGTGTAATTTAGACGACAATTAATCCATCGCACCCTGTAGAGCATTTATAGATATAGACATTGAGGACATAGGAATCAGTACTGCATGGTTTAGGCCGATAGTGATTTTATTGAATAAAATTATTCTTTAGTATTTCAAAATATTTTTGTGTAATTTTGGTAAATATATCTGTTAAAATGAGATGTCAGTGTTATTTTCATTTTTTGTGTAATTTAGACGACAATTAATCCATCGCACCCTGTAGAGCATTTATAGATATAGACATTGAGGACATAGGAATCAGTACTGCATGGTTTAGGCCGATAGTGATTTTATTGAATAAATTTACTCTTTAGTATTTCAAGATATTTTTATGTAGTTTTGGTAAATATATCAGTTAAAATGAGATGTCAGTGTTATTTTCATTTTTTGTGTAATTTAGACGACAATTAATCCATCGCACCCTGTAGAGCATTTATAGATATAGACATTGAGGACATAGGAATCAGTACTGCATGGTTTAGGCCGATAGTGATTTTATTGAATAAAATTATTCTTTAGTATTTCAAAATATTTTTGTGTAATTTTGGTAAATATATCTGTTAAAATGAGATGTCAGTGTTATTTTCATTTTTTGTGTAATTTAGACGACAATTAATCCATCGCACCCTGTAGAGCATTTATAGATATAGACATTGAGGACATAGGAATCAGTACTGCATGGTTTAGGCCGATAGTGATTTTATTGAATAAATTTACTCTTTAGTATTTCAAGATATTTTTATGTAGTTTTGGTAAATATATCAGTTAAAATGAGATGTCAGTGTTATTTTCATTTTTTGTGTAATTTAGACGACAATTAATCCATCGCACCCTGTAGAGCATTTATAGATATAGACATTGAGGACATAGGAATCAGTACTGCATGGTTTAGGCCGATAGTGATTTTATTGAATAAAATTATTCTTTAGTATTTCAAAATATTTTTGTGTAATTTTGGTAAATATATCTGTTAAAATGAGATGTCAGTGTTATTTACATTTTTTCGTAATTTAGACGACAACTCATCCATCGCAGCCTGTATATATAAGTGTCTGTATGCCTGAATATAGCCATGGTTATTTCATTTAGCTCTTTCTTCTCTTCTATAAATGTGTATTTTTACGAACCAAGCAGGTAAACAGAGCGTATGTCTCGCGTTCGGTGCACTTGTCGCTGACAACTTACGTGTGTGTACTTTCTTGGCTGTGTCTGCAAATAGGCTACGCTGGTACAGTAGGAGGAATTTTGATTTGAAAACCACAGTCGCCTTTACGCGTTGCTTTACTCACACGAGATTTAACGTGATCTAAAATGGTGGCTGTGACTTTCTGACTGTTTAGGTGAATGTAAACGAAATGGGGAGGGAGTAAAGGACTGTTTAGTTCATCAGTCTGGAATGTTCGTTGGTGCCATCTCTCCCATCGCTTCTCCCACCGTACGCTTGGTAGATGAAAAAATGTCAGGGTGATGGTCGGGGAAATACGAAAGCTCCAATAACCGAGACAAAGATAAATTTCTCGTTTTTTTTTCTTCTGCATACAACAAAGTTCATAGGATATGAACAAAAGGGTTGTTTTTATCTGTTCACCAGTAAGTCTAAATATTTTATTCATTTCATCTCTTTTAAAATCTGATTCTGTATGTCCGTCCCTTCATAAAAAGAAAATAGGTAAATAAACTGAGAGATATCAAAAGTCTTTGTAATATTGCAATTATAAACATACTAGCAGTATAGCCCGGCGTTGCTCGGGTGTAATGAAAGCTTTAAAACTAATCCATGATCCTGGAGCTCAGACTCAGCCTAAAGAATATTTGTGTGAAGTTTGGTGAGAATCGGATAAAAATAGTGGATTTGTATAAAGGACATACAGACAGATAAACAGACACACACACAAACATCTTGCTTTTTATATATGTATTTTATCGATTTTCTGCACTATTCTAAGAACTGCAAGCTTGAAACTTCTGAATATCATTTCTTATGTCTTTGTCTATGAGTGTATCAAATTTGATTAAAATCGGACCACTCCTTCTATAACCCGATTTTTCGATTATCGTTTTTCAATATTTATCGGTGGTATCTCGACACAAAACCTAGCTAAGAACACTCGCAGACGCTTATAGTACAACTGTGTAAATTTTCAAGAAAATCGGTTCAGCCGTTTCGGAGTCTATAGGTAACGGATACATACATACATACACACACACACAAAGTTCCATTTATAAATAAGTTTAGATATAATAGCCGGATCTTCTTGTTTACAGAGCACACTCGTCTGCTGGGACCCAATCCCTACCGTAGATACTTGCTCAGGCACATTTACAATGCAGTTTATAAGGCAACTATGCTGAGTAGACCTTAGTTACAGTTCCTGGGAGAAACCCCATAATATGTTTTGATTAGATGTTTGAACAACGAAAGTATGATCAAACATTTATTTAAATGACATGTAATTTCGTGTCAGCATATCCATTGATGGTTGCAAAAAAATTTCACCACCAGCAAGGCAATAAAGTCCCTAAGACGCAAGGAATTACTCAATGAGAAAATTCACACAATTAAGAGAGAACAATACAACACCAGGAAATAAGAAGACAGAAGATTACGATTGATATTAGAATTAAATTTTTAAAGGTCAAAGTTGACTAGAAAGCCGGAAGAGAATTGCTCAGGTGAGAAATTGGAGAGAAGAAAGTGTTAGCATAGAACTTACGGTTACATATAGGCATTTCAAAGGCAAAATGATGAGATCTTACCGCCAATCTAGTACTGCGCTTAAATTCATTTTGTCTATGTATCATAAAGGAAAGTTTATAGGAACAATATGTGCGTTGTGGTGCATTGGATATCGGCTCGGAACGAGAAATCGGGGAGCCGAGTTCGAATTCCAGCCAAATTCATTGCATTCACTTGCGCGCAAATACCCTTGGGAAAGGTATTAATCCGTCTATTCCTTCCAGTTATGGGTTAAATAACAGAGCAGATTGAGTTCTATAGCCTTGGTCGGCAACCAGTCTACCGCAGAAAGTGATGGCAAACTACTGCGGGATAATCTTCTGCCCAGTCAGTCATGTCTCTTTCGAGACATGATCGCCCAAGCGTGTATCACGTATGGCACGTAACTGACTGATCTACGAAAATATTCTAGAAAAAGAACCGGGAAGATCCTTTACAGTGGTGGCAGCGTTACTGAGGTCGGGGTACCAGAACAGGACCAATACTATAGCAGTTTATTTATCAAGACTATCTAAATACATAACAAAAGTACCGGGCCAGATTAAATTTTTGTAGGTAAATGTCGACTGGGAAGCAAGAAGTCTAAAATGATTTTCACAAGCGAGAAGGAGAAATTGTTAGCATAGCAGATACGGCTACATCTAGCCATTTCAACTGTAAAATGATGGGACCTTACTGCCAATCTAGTACAGTGCTTTAATTCATAAAATCTAGTACCATAGAGGAAATTTAATGAGGAGAATTGCCATGATAGTATTTATAGAAAAGGCACATGGAAGCTACTTTATGACGGAGGGATAGTGACTGAAGCTGAAATGCCAGGTCAGGGCCAATAATATGGCTGATTCTTTGGATTTTTTTCAAGCAACAGATCAGATGTGGCTGCAATATTCAAATCAAGGAATAGTAAGACAGTATTCTTGCGAGAAAAACAATCTCTGCACAACACGGTGAAGCAAGTTTCCTAGCAGCAGACCTAGTAAATGATTCAGTATCATCCTTCAGTTTTATATCATCGTAAAACGTTAGTCTGCCCAAGTTTCTTTTATAAGACCTGGATCAACACGTAGGACAAGTTACTGGGACTTTCCACATGCTTGGATCACTACTGTAAACCGAACACTGTGCTCATACACACATACACACAGATATATATTATACAATATGGTTCACCCAGTTCAAGGCCCGGTAGCCACTCGAGGTAGAGGGCTACGTTATGGATAGTTTATATGAGTTGTAGGCAAAGATAACGGTTGACTTTAGACTTGAAAAGGTCAACATTGCAGTGTTTGGGGAAATATACACGTGGGAGTCTGCTTCACAAGGCAGTGGTCCACTGAAAGAAGATGGTAAGCTTACTTCTCGCCGATGGAATAAGGATGGGTTGTAGGTGGTTTGCTACTAGATAAATGGTATGCCTGGTCCTAGCCGTGGTCGGACCTTGTGGAAACAGGTAATGCAGCTTGTTCGAATGTAGCAGCGATAGGGTAGTGAGGGATATCCCGCTCGTGAGAGAAATGTTGGAGGGTGTAAAATAATTCCACCCCAACAAGGAATTGGAGGCAGTTTTAGACTCCATCAAGACTGAAAAGGAAGACCCGAGCAGCTCCTGCCCTGATATTGCTACTCCGTTTTCAGCCTGATATGATTCTTATAAAGGAAGTAGTTAGCTTGAGGGGTGGGATACTTGCTGGGGCGCTATATAGGAATTCCACTATCCTCTTAATTTTTATCTCATTACATATATATATATATATATATATATATATATATATATATATGTGTGTGTGTGGGGGGGTGAGTGTGTGTGTGTTTGTGTGTGTGTGTGGCAGATTAAATAAATTAAAAACAATATGTTTGCCTATTTTTAATAAAATCCGTTCATGCTCACGGATAATCTTCCGCGTATTATAATTGAAAGATGTCAGAAATGAGCTGTAACACTGACCTGATATTATTATTAATTTATCGATGTTCCCAAGTATTTTCAATCACCTTTCGAGATCATCTTCAGTGATGTGAGTTGTGGTAAGAAAAAATAACCGGAAACTGTGTTGCTAAAAATTACTCTAAAACTTCCTTCTTGCTTCGAATATTTTAACACTCTGGCTCCACGGGGTCAGATCCTGATCACGATGGCACCACCTTTAACCCTCTCGCCTCTCGGGCTATTCCCACGGGTCATGATGCCCTAACTATTCCACACTGGCCCCTCAACCTTCGGCGTCTTCCTCTTCGGGTTGAGGTGTACATTCGGTCTTAACCGAACTCAAGCGGTTGGTCGTAGGTCCCTGAGCATCCGCAGGTCAGTCCACTGCTCACTGGTTTAAATCTGCTTCCTGCCCATGTTGTGATTATTAGATCCAGGAAGCAGACGTGTTCACGGTCGACTGAAGATGTAGACACAGCTGGGGAGCCTGTATTAAACAATTTAAAATACAGCAAAAAGAAATAGAAAGTAAAAATAAATAATGTCCGTAGAAAGTCGAACAACTGTTCGATAGTTGCACTGTTAATGCCTTTTATATACAAGAAAAGACTAGAAAAAGAAAAATGTTACAGAAAGTAAAAGTTTTTAGCATAACAACTCACACACGGGATTCTAAAGAGAGAGAGAGAGAGAGAGAGTGTGTGTGTGTGTGTGTGTGTGTGTGTGTGTGTGTGTGTGTGGTTAACTTGTTAAATCGTCTCAAGATATATATAACTCTTTTCAACAATATTCTCCAGACTCTTTTGACGGAGTCAGTTCTTTCCAAATAAAACGCTAGGCTCACGTTGTCTTGCAAAGCTGCTGGTACAAACGACGAATGATGCAATTTCGATGTTTTCGGGCTAGTGACGACATTAAGCTTCATACACTCAGCGGTTTTCAATGCGACCGCTATAACGACGTTACTTCTCATAGTCCTTGGGTGACTATCAAATTTCAGCAATCGGCAACAATTTCGGGGCGGCACTTAAACTTTTCCAATCATAAATCTCCTTGTCAGGAACTAAAACGACCTCTTCACAAAATATCTACTTCCTCTTCCTTGTCTTTTCGTCGTCACCGCACAGCAAATACAATCTGCGACAAGCCTCCGTCTTAAACAATAGGACCGAACGCAAGTAAAGTATAAAATATATTTTTTCTCTTCTTTTACATACAAAGACGTCTTCGGTTAGACGTTTGATTGATCCGAATTGTCAGCAACCTTACTCAAGCGGAGAGGGAGGTGACTCAACCGTACGCTCACGCGGTTCTGGTCACCCTTGTCATCAGAGAAATCTGATGGCACACAACCGTATGCGTCTACGGTCGTGAACCGACACTTTTATTTCAACATTACGACGCGCTTATATAGGAAACCAGCGAGTTATAATCGAGGTCATTCCCGCGCTTCTCATAAGTGATCACGAGTTTTAGTTGCTACAACCAAAAATTAGGTGACCTCCAAATTAAACGGGCACATCTTAAGCCTAGTTTAGATTTCACCGCTGGTAAACAAATATGTTTCGATATCCAATCTACTCCAAAATCCTCTTTATCGAAAACTATTATTTCATTTACCTCCATTGGTTTCTGATGACCCAAATATAACGGCCTAGCTACTGTTTAGATCAATTTCGCTACTGGCAAACAATTCAGTCAGTCAGTTAAGTGCCATACGTGATACACGCTTGGGTGATCATGTCTCGAAAGAGACATGACTGACTGGGCAGAGGGATTATCCCGCAGTAGGTTGCCATTGCTTTCTGCGGTAGACTGGTTGCCGACCAAGGCTATAGAAGCCAATCTGTTCTGCTATTTAACCCATAACTGGAAGGAAGAGACGGATTAATACCTTTCCCAAGGATATTTGCGCGTAAGTGAATACAATGGATTCAACTGGAATTCGAACTCGGCTCCCCGGTTTCTCGTTCAGAGCCGATATCCACTGTACCACAACGGAAATCCCAAACAATTATGTTGGTTTATTCTCAGCGTTCAATTCCATCCAAATTTAACATTTCCACGTTACTGGAAGTTGAAATTCTGTTTTTAAAAAAATTCTTAATAAAAATTAAAAAGAAAGATTACGAATGACATTTCAGCCGTTTCAGCCTTCTTCAGGTGCTAGGATTTTTTAATTTTTTAAACGTGTGTATGTGTTTGACTCTTTCTCTGTCACAAGATATCGGTTGACAACTTGCATAACATTCATGAGAACATGAAAATGTAAATGAACGTGAAAATTCCAAAATGGAATTTTTTTACATGGTTTAATGTCATTGTCATGCACGTATTAAAGTATGAAAAACTGTTCTTTTTACAAACATTTTAGAACATTACTGCAATATTCATAGCTGATTCTATTAATTGACAGTTTGAATTTTTAATGAATATTGCCTCGAGAATGTGTACTTTGCTTTTGTTGGTTTTTTGGTGTAGGATAGTGCGTTATCGATTATTTTGTATATTGCGAATGTAGACAGGAATGTTGTTGTACATGGTCAGAAATGTAGAATGTAAGATGTCTTGTTAATGTAGTTGTTGTAAATCCAAGATATATATTTTGTTTTGTTTTTTTTTGTTTTGTTTTTTGTTTTTTTTGTTTTTTGTTTTTTTTTGTTTTTTTTTGTTTTTTGTTTTTGTTTTTGTTTTTTTGGTTTTTTTTTTGTCGGAGATACATTCTTCCAAGGGATATTTGAATTGATACATAATGTTGGTTTTACGTAACACATAAGTTGGTAATAATAATTAGTAGTATTGTATTTTTTATAATATATTATTAATTTTAATTTTTTCATGAGGATCAACAGGAGATATATTAGTACAAATGAGATTCTTTAATGATTTTTTCATTCTGTTTGTAGTTTTTGTGCATCGGGTTGCAATAAAATAGTTTGATATGATTAGGGTCTTTTGTGGAATTACCATATTCTGTTTAATGTTTGTTGAGGTTTTAGAAATGTTGTCTTATATCTTCTTTAACAATGTGGTTTGGGAAGTTTAATTAGTTTCTAAAGAACGCTAAGCAATTTGTCAACTGTAATATTGTTTCAGTAATTTTCAGCAATACTGTTTTGCGGTTATTAGTGTCAGATTAAATAAATTGCGAACATTGTGTCTGTTTAATTTTTAGATTATCCGTTCATACTCACGGATGATCTTTCGCGTATTTAATTGAAATATGTCATAAATGAGCTGTAACGTTGACAGATGCTATTATCATTAATTTCTCAATGTACCCAAGTACTTTTAATCTCTTTCCGAGATCATCTTCAGGGGTGTGAATTATGTTAACAAAAAATGACCGCAAAAGTATCTTGTTAAAAATTACTGTTATTTTTTTCTGCTCCAAATATAACGGTTGACAAATTGCTATCGTTCATTAGAATTAATAATGACTTCCCAAACCACATTGTAGATGAATAAATAAGACCGATATTTCAAAAACCTCAGTACACATCGAACAGAATATGGTACTTCCACAAAAGACTATAAACATATCAAACTTTTTTTTACAACCAGATGTACGATAATTACAATCAGGATGAAAAAAGAATAGAAAATCTCATTTGTAATGAGCTCTTTATACAATTCTATCGTTTAATATTTTATATTGAATACATTTTCTGACCATCCACTCCGTTTACAGATTTGGCATCATTATATATATATATATATATATATATATATATATATATATGTGTGTGTGTGTGTGTGTGTGTGTGTGTGTGTGTGTGTGTATTTAGGAGGCATTTTTCATTGATGCATGTTTCATTAAATAATATAGACAAGTTTTGTCGATTTATTTTATGTAAGCTTAATAGCATTATCGTTGAAAGAGGAAAGAAAATCACAATATTGACACGTTTTTATTTAATCTTTTCTGAGCTTTCGGCTTACATCAGCCATTAAAGATGAAAATAGTGGACGAACGAAAGTAGTAGTCGTCTAATTTGTTTGTGTGGAGGATTGGCGTGCATACTGGAAGCGAAAATCGCACAACAGCTTGTGGCGTCTCACATGATCACACGAGAGTGGGGGCGGGAAGTATTAAGTATGGAAAGCCATTGGGATAACCAATCGCTTCTCTTATCTATTATAGGCATTTGAGAATATGTATAGAGATTTCGTAGTTAATTTTGTTCAGGTTAGGTTTCTACTGTTTTATGTATATGGCTTCGGGTATTTTTAGTTTTTGTTTATTGTTTTGGTGTTTAAGTATGGTTGTGTTTTCGACGAGGATTTCACAGAATTGTGTATGTGGCCTGGTATGTTGTTTTAGATGTCTAAAGATGTTGGAATTGTCGTTCAAATGTAGTGTCAAGCGTCGTGAGAGCGAGTTTGTTGTGTGACTAACATAAACATTGTTTAATCTGTTGGAGATACAATCTCCCAAAGGGCACTTGAATTTGTAGACTACGTTGGTTTTTTTCAAACGTCTAACCGGGGGAGAAGAGTCGTTGCGAATGAGTGAGTTTGATATACTGGATTTAGAGTAGTATATATATATATATATATATATATATGTGTGTGTGTGTGTGTGTGTGTGTGTGTGTGTGTGTGACCACGTATTCCACCATTACATATATTTTTATAATTATAATTACTCTACCAAGTCATAATTTTTGTAAGCCATTCTTTTCACAACAAAATTAGTATTGATCGACTCTGGTACAACATTTGGAATATATTTATACAAAGAATATACAATGGGAACTTTAACCTATAATATCTACCGTTTTCAATAATATGTTCTTTTGAGGATTTCACATTTTATTATGCAATCTCCATTTAACATGAAATTTTACTTAAATTAATTCTTTTCGTGTGCTTTAATATTGTATTTGTCCAAAAGAACCTAGAATGAAGAAGGCCGTATTTGAAGAGAATATCGAAACAATAAAAAACTGGGTAAAAAAAATAAAGAAGGAAAGGTTTATTAAATACTAATACATAGAATGGGAATTCTTAAGTAAACCAAGTACTCCTTCAATCCTACTCTAATGTGGATTTTTGCCATATTTATAAGTCGGAACAGTTTATTGTCACAGTAGTAGGGAAGAGCCGGAAGTACGCTGAGTCCGACTCTACAACTGAATGCCCCCAAAAGTGGGGGTAAAGTGTGCATTAGTTCAACTGAAACAAAAATCTAGTCGTCAACACCCTCAGTCATACAAAGGCATCTGAATTTTTTGTTCAAATAGCTAAGAAATAAGAGGCTGTAGTTAGAGAGAGTATTGAAAGAACAGAAGACCAGGTAGGGAAAACAAAGAAGTCGTTTATTAAATACACGTACATAGAACAGAATAACTTGAGTAAATCAGATTCTACTCAAATTCTACTCTAATGTGGCTACTTGCCATATATGCCATATATATATATATATATATATATATATATATACTTGCCATATATATAAGTAGGAGTAGTCCACTACCCTTTTTTCCTTTTTTTTTTTTGACACAGTGTACTCTATACATGAAGATCAAAATGCCCAAATTACACAAAATGTCATAGCGTGTTCCAAAACCAAGTCTGTCCAAGGTTAAAACTTATTGATCATCTGTTTTTTGGACAAAAAAAACTCATGTCTGCTTTTTTGAAACATGGATTCGTTTAGAACAAAAAGAAAATATCTGAAAGAACAATTTAATTTCAAACCAGTAAGATAGAGGAAGTTTTTTTAAGTACATTTCAGATAAATGTCCTGGTTTACTTCGAAAAAGTGAATGACATCAAGAAAAAACGGTATTATATTGTGGTGATACCGACCGAGCAAAAGCGAGAGACCGGATGTTTGCTCTATACCGACCAAAAAGCAAATGAACAAAAATCATCGTTGCGCATCCGAGTTTCCGCAGATGTTCCTGTTGAAAAATAAAAATAAAAAAAAATCAAATATCAAATTTCGATTTCGCGAGCCTACGCGAATTTTATTTACCAGCCAATGGGAAGCTCAGAATCAAATACAAGAGTGAAATCCCAAAACCAGCTGTTTTGATCCAAAAAGCAGATATAAAAAACCGAGACAAAAAGCACCCAAAAGACAGACCTGGCAGCGACAAAAGAGAAGAGTGTAATTAATATCTCCTTGACTTAAGTCGAGCGATTACTACGCTTGCCTGTTTCATTCTCCCCTGTCGCAAAAGTACTTACTGAACTAAGGAGCGACTACTTCAAAGACATTCCTCACATACCTCCACTCCTCACATTCCTAACACTAATTATCTTTTTTCAGCATTATTATTTGTCATGAACATTTAACCTCCGTTGGATATATATTTAAGTATTGCTTTAATTGTAAAACATTAATTGATATGTGTATATATATAAATGTCATTTTCAACTCAAATTGCTTTTCTTGATTTTATAATCATTTTATGACTTATACCACAAAGCCAAATTCCGTTAATCTGCAAAAATATAATATTACCCTCCACTAGAACGGAATTCCATTACAACTAAAAAAAGAATAGATAAGCAACCCACTATAAATTGGTGAACCCACTATAATATAAAGACTTTGGAAGAACTTATCGAGCGAGGATACGAAACATGAAATCAACTTGTTCAAGAATCGATTTATTGATAGTGTCAACGTTTTCAAATGATATATCTAGACTCTATCAGATTCTTGTTTTTCAAAACACCAGCGCTTCGAGACAAATTCGCAAAATCATTATGTTCAACTTCTCGTTCCTTCTTTTATGTGTCGTATTCTTTCACGATACTTCCCCTTATCTCTTGTAGCTCTAAACAACTTTTCTTTTGATAATTCTCACAAACCTTGCTCTGCCATCCATTTTCTCAAGGCCATCATATACATAACGCGTTTATTTCCCATGTCTTACTATCTCTCATTCCGTCCTGTGTGTCTTCTTCTTCTTCTTCTTCTTCTATGTGCCCTGTCCCTTCAGGACGTTGGCGATCATGGCTTTCCACGTGTCCCTATCCCTGGTGGCTCTTAGCACGCTTTCTCCTGTTATACCAGCCAAACCTCGCTCTGCCATCCACTAGCCATTAAATCTAGAATATAAATGTATAGAAGCTAGCATGGCCACAATTTGAGGGATCAATTTATGTATTGATTATAATAAAGAATTAATCCCCCATTTTAAGTCTACATTATAATTTCTTATAAAAAGTTGGCATATATATTCTTCTTTCATGTGCCCTGTCCTTTTAGGACGTAGGCGATCATGGCTTTCCACGTCTCCCTATCCTTGGTGGCTCTTAATATGTTTTCTTCTGTGACTCCACGAAACCCCCGTTCCGTCATCCACCTGATCAGGCCCTTCAAATATGTTATCCGCTGCCTTCTTCAGTCTCTTTTTCCTTCTATGTGGCCTGTCAGTACCAGGTTCTCCACGCCCTCCTTCCTCATTGCATGTCCCAGGAACTTCAGTTTTCTCTTCCTGATGCTCACAATTAGTTTTATTTTCGTTGACATTCTTTCCAAAACCTCATCATTGCTCACATGTTTGGTCCATGATATCAGCAGCGCCCTTCTGTAGAATCACATTTCCGCTGCTTCAAGGCTTTCCTCATTTTCGATGATATTGTCCTGCATTCACTGCTATATTGAAGAACTGACATCACATAGCAATCCAGTACTCTCTTCTTTGTTTCTAGCGAAATTTTCCTGTGTCTTATTACTTTACTCAGCTTCTGGAACCCGTCCTTTGCCATGTTAATTCGCCTTCGGATCTCTGTGTCGCACTTTCCATCTCCTGTTCGTATTTAAATTTTTGTACTTACTTGATTCTAGTATCCCCTACTTTTATTTGGCATTTTGGGTTGTTTTTTTGCTGATGACAATGCATTCAGTTTTCATGCTGCTTATTTGTAGTCCTTATTTGTCACTCTCCTCAGCTACCTTCTGTAGGAGGTCTTGTAGCTTTCTTTCCGTGTCTGCAATCAGTACTCTATTATCTGAATACCTTATGTTGTTCAAATTGTTGCCTCTGATAACAAATCCTGGCGTAGCATCTAGAGTCATCAAAATATTCTCGCTGTACAAGTCGAACAGATACGGTGAAAAGACACATCCTTGTCTTACGCCCCTTTCTATCTTTGTGCACCTTCTGAAGTCGTTACATGTCCGTATGCAGGCAGTTTGCTGTCAGTAGAGATTCTTGATTACTCTGATGTCTTTCCCAAAAATGTCGAGGTCGCTGGTCATTTCCATGAATTCTTTGTGGTGTATTTTGTCGAATGCCTTCGCATAATCAATAAAACATAGGTACAAATGTGTCTTCATTTTTATTGCCCTTTCGGAGAGTATCCTAATCATAAATATAGCGTTCCTTATTCCAGTGTCCAGTGTATTTGACGAACCCTGTGAGTATTAGGTTTAGAGGATCTAATACCTGTAAGTATTAGATTCTCCAAACCCTCCTTCTTCATTCAGTCAGTTAAGTGCCATACGTGATATACGCTTGGGCGATCATGTCTCGAAAGAGACATGACTGACTGGGCAGAAGATTATCCCGTAGTAGGTTGCTATTGCTTTCTGCGGTAGACTGGTTGCCAACCAAGGCTATAGAACCCAATCTGTCCTGTTATTTAAGCCATAACTGGAAGGAATAGACGGATTAATACTTTTCCCAAGGGTATTTGCACGTAAGTGAATGCAATGAATTCGGCTGGTATTCGAACTCGGCTCCCCGATTTGGAGGAGATGTTGATAAAGATAAGAGTAATGTTAGCGGTAAGGAAGCATTTGTCATTCATTGACCGAGCAGCCAGTACGGGTTTCGTTTGATATTTATAAATTCTTTCTCTTGAAACAATATTTTAGGAAAATTTGTCAAGTTCACTGGCTTTTATCACAAGGATACATTCCAAGAGCTGAGTAAATTACTGAGAGCCAAACAAAGATGAGATTGCTAGATTGTTATGTGATGTCTGTTCTTCAGTATAGCAGAGAATGCTAGTCAATCACAACAAAGGTGAAAAGACAGACTTGAAGCAATCGAAATCCAGTTCTACAGAAGGATGATGAGAATACCATGGATCGAGCATGTGAAAAACTATGAGGTTCTGGAGAGGATGGAAACGAAAAGGAAACTAACAATAAAAGCAGCTGAAGTTTCTGGGACATGTAATGAGGAAGGGAGGCTTGGAGAATCTGGTACTTACAGGTCAGATAAAGGAAAAGGGAGAGAGGGAGGAAAGACATGCTTAACATACTTGATGAGCATGAGCAAATAGATGGCAGAGCAGGTTTTGGGAGGAGTAACAAGAGAAAGGGGTGTTAAGAGCTACAAGGGATAGGGAGATGTGGAAGGCTATGATCGCCTACGTCTTGAAGAGACACAGCACATAAGAGTTATAAACAAATAATCAGTATTGAGAAGAGCTGAATTCATACTTAATCAGGAATTTGACAAATAAGAAATTATCATCTGCTTATAAAGTCAGTGGTCAATTCTATATTGCAATCAATATATAAACTGATCCCTCATTTTGTGGCCATGCTAATTTCTATACATTTATGTTCTAGATTTATTGTCCTGAGTAAATAGATAGTAGAGCATGAGTTTTTGAAGGAGTAATGAGAGGAAGGGTATTAAGAGCTAAGAGGATTGGGAGATGTAAAAGGTCATGATTGCCTACGTCCTGAAGGGACATGGCATAAAGAAGAAGAGTTATAAATAACTAATCAGTATTAAGAAGAGGTGAATTCATGCCTAATTAGAATTTGATAAACAAAAATTATGTGGACATAAAGTGGGGGTTCAATTATATATTATAATCAACAAATAAAATGATCCCTCACTTCGTAGCCATGCTAGTTTCTATACATTTATATTCTTGATCTATGAGCAAACAGCACAGCGGGGTTTTTTGAAGGAGTAACGAGAGAAAGGGTGTTAAGAGATAAAAGGGAAGGCCATGATTAGCTACGTCCTAAAGGAACACGGCACAAAGAAGAAGCTGTTATCGCTGTTTCCAATACTGGTAGAATTTTCCATCCGAAACTTTTTTTTATTTGAAGTAATGTAAAAAAAAAAAAAACATTTATATTCATGTGTGCAATCCATCACTGTAGTGGGTTTCACTCTCTCAAAATTGTTTTAATAATTGATCTTAGAAAGCGGTATGCCCCGTCGGCTGTGGCGACAGAATACGCTGGCTGCACCTTTGCAGATTGGTACACTCAACAATAAGCCTATATGGCAGCAAATGCTGGACAATCTCCTCATCTCTTCCAAAAGGTAAGCAAAGTATTAAGAAACAGGAAAATTCCATTAAAAACAAAGAAAAGAGTAGTGAACTGTTATGTAATATCAGTCCTCCTATATGGTAATGAATGCTGGACAATCTCTTCATCTCTTCCGAAAGCTAAGCAAAGTATTAAGAAACAGGAAAATTCCATTAGAAACAAAGAAAAGAGTAGTGAACTGTTATGTAATATCAGTCCTCCTATATGGCAATGAATGCTGGACAATCTGTTCATCTCTTCCAAAAGATAAGCAAAGTATTAAGAAAAAGGAAAATTCCATTAGAAACAAAGAAAAGAGTAGTGAACTGTTATGTAATATCAGTCCTCCTATATGGCAATGAATGCTGGACAATCTCCTCATCTCTTCCAAAAGGTAAGCAAAGTATTAAGAAACAGGAAAATTCCATTAGAAACAAAGAAAAGAGTAGTGAACTGTTATGTAATATCAGTCCTCCTATATGGCAGTGAATGCTGGGCAATCTCCTCATCTCTTCCAAAAGGTAAGCAAAGTATTAAGAAAAAGGAAAATTCCATTAGAAACAAAGAAAAGAGTAGTGAACTTTTATGTAATATCAGTCCTCCTATATGGCAATGAATGCTGGACAATCTTTTCATCTCTTCCAAAAGGTAAGCAAAGTATTAAGAAACAGGAAAATTCCATTAGAAACAAAGAAAAGAGTAGTGAACTGTTATGTAATATCAGTCCTCCTATATGGCAGTGAATGCTGGGCAATCTCCTCATCTCTTCCAAAAGGTAAGCAAAATATTAAGAAACAGGAAAATTCCATTAGAAACAAAGAAAAGAGTAGTGAACTGTTATGTAATATCAGTCCTCCTATATGGCAATGAATGCTGGACAATCTCCTCATCTCTTCCAAAAAGGTAAGCAAAGTATTAAGAAACAGGAAAATTCCATTAGAAACAAAGAAAAGAGTAGTGAACTGTTATGTAATATCAGTCCTCCTATATGGCAATGAATGCTGGGCAATCTCCTCATCTCTTCCAAAAGGTAAGCAAAATATTAAGAAAAAGGAAAATTCCATTAGAAACAAAGAAAAGAGTAGTGAACTGTTATGTAATATCAGTCCTCCTATATGGCAATGAATGCTGGACAATCTACTCATCTCTTCCAAAACTTGATGTCATCTGTACCTGTTTTTCATCTTATCTCTAAAAACATTTGCTTACATTATTCCCACCCGAACTAATATCCTCATCTTTTTTGTTACCATGAAATCATTTCGGCTCTTCAGTTTGCATCTGTTGCTTGTTCATCCGAATAACATCCAATGAATTTCGAATTGAACTCCCTATTTCATCTGCGGGACTAGTTTTATTTTCAGTTATTTCCTTTTAACTATCTCGATTTTTCAAGTTGTTGTTCACCTCTGCTGTGGCTAGGTATTACACTCACGACCCTTTGGGTTAAATCACTGGATTTCTTTACCCAAAGCTTTTATCAACTAGGCCATGTGTTCTTTGAACTAGAAAATTTTACACCCTAGAGTAAATAAATGGTTTGGTTCGAAATGCCAACGTTTATCACCTGAAGAACGCCGGGGCGTACAACGGTCGATACGTCGTAAACATAATAAAAATGAAGTCAACAGTCCGAGCAACGTGAATAGGATAAAGACTTACAATACTTCATCTCAGAAATATAGACAGCTCCTGAAGAAGGCCGGAGCGTACAACAGCCGAAATGTCGTTAGTATGGCAATAAAGGACAACAGACAGAAGAATGTAGAGTAAATAGTTACAATACTTCATATAAGAAAAATAGACAGATCCTGAAGAAGGCCGGAGCGTACAACGGCCAAAATTGTGTACCTCCACTCCATTTTCAATACCTAAATTTTAAATTGAGTTTTTAAAAATAAAATCTTTTTCTTGAAACTTTAATTTTAGCTTAATTGTAAGTTAAATGATTAAATTTACTGTTTGCACTAAGCAAAATAATGTTTCAAACAGAAAGTATATTCATTGGAATCTAAAATTTTGAGATTTTCTTTTTAATTTTCTATTTTTCGGCCTTTTTTTTTTTTTTTTTTTTGAGCGATCAACACATTTGTAAACAAAAGTTAATTCTCGGTTTTAAAATTCTTGCAAAAATAAAATATACATTTCTCACACGTTATTTTTGGAAAATTAGTAAATTTAAAGTTAAATTAATCTGATTTGAAACAAATATTATTTATGGCATAAAATTTCGAATAAAAGTATTTCTTAATCACAAAGGTCTGACTCGTTGACCTTTTAAGTAGGCAATGACAGTACCTCTTATCAATCAGTCTGAAAGTATGGTGACTAAAAGTTGACATAATCCAGTTTAACATTTCGTAAGGGGAACAACTCTTGTAAACTTTTAATGATAAGTCGCTTTCCATAGTAAAAGTGAGTGTGCAGTTTAACATAATAAAAAAAGTTTAGAAATCATTTTAAAAATATTAATTCTAAATGATTTGTATGAAGCGTTTGAGTTTTCGATTTGTAAATAAAGTCTATTTTAAATGAATTAATAACCGACAAGACTGAATAACTGGAAGAAATTTAAAAGATGTCTGAAAATTTAATTAGCAAAGAAAAAATGAAAACAATTCTTATAAAAATTAATTATTCATCGAAATTATTTTCTTCTTCACAATATGATGTCCTAAAATTATATCTAATCTAATCTAAACTTATTTATAAATGGAACTTTGTTTGTTTGTGTGTGTGTGTGTGTGTGTGTGTGTGTGTGTGTGTGTGTGTGTGTGTGTGTGTCCGTTATCTATAGACTCAGAAAACGATTTTCTTGAAAATTTAAACAATTGTACTATAGGCGTCTGCAAGTGGTCTTAGCTAGGTTTTTTGTTGAGGTAACCCCCTATAAATATCGAAAATCGATAATCGAAAAAATCGGGTTATAGAAGGAGTGGTCCGATTTTAATCAAATTTAATACACTCATAGACAAAAGACTTAAGAAACTATATTCAAAAGTTTCAAGGTTGCAGTTCTTACAATAGTGCAGACAATCGATAATATATATATATATATATATATATATATATATATATATATATATATATATATATATAAAAGGCAAGATGTTTGTGTGTGTGTCTGTTTATCTGCCTGTATGTCTGTATTTTTTTTCAGCCCTTTTATTTTAGTTTTTGCTTCGGGTTTGGCTCTAACTATGTATAATTGTAGGTCTTAGTCTCAGAGGACTTATTTAGCCTTCAAAATTCAGTTTACGACGAAAAAACTTATTTGATATCAAAACCAGAAAATCAAAATTTGACTTACATCCATTTATTTTTCTTTCAGTCTACGGTTTGGCTTTAACTGGAAACAACTATTGCTTTTTAGTGTTTCGTGCCAACATCCAAAGAGTCTGAGCTCCAGGACCATGGATTAGTTTTAAAACTTTCATTACACCCGAGCAACGCCGGGCTATACTGCTAGTTATTTATAAAATCAATTACAATTTTATCTACATTAAAAATAACGTAGTTTTAATGCATTTTTTATCTTAATATTCCGAGCAGATTCTCGGTAAATTGATCTCGTAATTAAAAAAATTACATGATTTACATTCACCCAATGAGTCCTTCATTTAACTATTAAATAAAAAATTGTTTAGATAATGTATTTTGAGAAATTTTATGTAATTAATCGGGGTGGGGGAGTAATAGATGTAAAAACAATATTTAAGCAAGATTTTCTAAAAATAATGATTGCTTAAATAATTCCATTCATTTGTGAATAACTCCTGAAAGTTTCATTAAAATCAAACAATTAATTTATTTTTGCAAGAATTTTCAAATTAATGTGTCGTTCGACGTCAAAAAACGGCTTGCGTAATATTACGTTTTCCTTAATAGTCACTACGTAAACATAACGTGAATCGCTGATGGAAAATCAAAAATGAAATTTTAACTGAAATTTTGAACGTCTTAGGAAAGATTAAAAAATCTAAAAAAAATAATGACTACAAAATTTGATCTTTCCTCATAATAATAGCATAAACATTTTAATGATAAAAATTTGTTTTTATTAAGTTAAAGGCCTTTTAACATCATGTTATGCTGTTTTTCGGCAGTTAAGTGGAGATACTTACAATAAAGATAAGGACAACTGTCCGAACGATGTAAATATTGTCAACGTAAATTTTTAAACCAATGTAAATAGTGTAACATTTCCATATCCTCAGTTTATCCCTTTGAAGTTTTAATAAATATTTAATTTCTAACGAAATTCATTTGAAAACTATCAAAAGAAAGAAAGAAATTTCTTTGGAAGAACAAATTGAAATAATTCAAAGTAATGCGGCTTTTCTTGTTAATCACGAACGTTTTCTTACCAAAATTATCTTTTCACAATTTAATTGTTATTGTTAACCAAGTCTGGGCTGAAAGTTGGCTGTCGTCAGAAATGCATTGTTTCGTAAAAACGAAACACACACACACACACAAAAAAAAAATACAAAACTGAATGAACACGATCATGAAAGAATTTAATCGTTCTGTGGGGACAAAAAATAAAAAGGACCGAAAAGGGGTAATCTGCCCTTGGGCAGAGGAGGATTGAGAGTTGAGCCTTTGGACAAGTAGGTGAACGGTAGCGTTGAAAATTTCCAACATGAGTTGAGCTCCAAGAACACTAATTCCACCACCTTTTGGTGAGTCTTATAAACTCTAAATATTTCCGATTAATGTAAATGTTTTTGTCTTATATTTGTTGACTATTTGGCCTGTAATAAATGTGTAAATGTACCTTGGGTTTAGTTTCCTTTCATGTTGTTTTAGTTTTAATAACTTACTTTAGAACTAACAGTTCGATTGTTGCTAATGCAATTGTCACAGAGTACGCGTACACAATTTGCAGTCATTATTTATTTATTTATTTATATTTAACAATTTGTTTTCCTCGTTATTGCATTTCAGGGCAAATATTTTACTATTATTTGTTTCTCTCTGATAATCTCGTATGTAATGTAGGGGCCTCGGTGATGCTTTTCAAACTGGCCTTGTGTCAAACACGACCGAAATCCCCACAATGTAAAATATCAGAAGGTTGAAGGTTGGTTGTTGAAATGTTGAAGAATAAAATATTTCGTTTCTACATTAATGTAAATTTTTTATTAACAAAATTGTAAGAAGCAAAATATAATTTTCATAGAGAAATTGCATGTAGTTAATTGTTCAAAGAGAAATGCAAGTAATTTAAATGTCCCACAGAAATTCAGAATTCATGGCTGATAGTAGCAGAATGTATGTATGTAAAAAGATTAAAAAGGTTGCTAATAAAAGTCTGTATTCTTTTCTTTTTTATGGCCAGAGAAAAAGTGAAAAGGAAAGTCAAGTAATAAAGGAGATTGTACTCATCGAAATCAGTTGAAGTATCTGGTTGTTGTTGCTTTCTTTGACGGCGTGTAGGTGAAGACGAAGAAAAGGAAATTAGAAGGAAAGGAAAAACGAACGTGTGACGCGCCCTTACGTCCGGGTCAGCAAATTAAATTGTCTTTAATCACATCGTAACGAGGTTCTTCAGATTCACTCTCATGTCTGACTGATTTGACCGGTCAAAGGACCTGAATAATACTGGATTTTAGTCATATGACTGGATCAAAACTACATACCCCTTTTTTAGGTGTTAAGAAAAATTGACCAGGTTTATTGATCAATTTGCTATTTCCTATCCAGTCTAGAACATTACTTTTCACACTAAATGTGAAATTTGCCTTGGTCTGGGTTTTTCCAAAATGTTTTTAGTCGTTTTGATCCATTTTTGCTGGTGTGCAATTTTACTTTTTCGTTTGAGTTAATTGTTAGATGATATAGGATTTGTATCCTATAGTATGTATATATGTATACCACGTGATTATAATGTTCACTGTCAGACCACGAAACCTGTGTTCGAATCTCACCATAGTCAACTTAAGAGGAAAGTAATTTCTTTAATGATGTCTGGGAAGGCGATCCCATCGGCTAGCCCCGCTAGAAAGTGACTCAAAAAACCATATCACTGATTGTTCAAAGTCTTGTGAATGAAATTGTTAGATGATATAGGATTTGTATCCTATAGTATGTATATGTGTATACCACGTGATTATAATGTTCACTGTCAGACCACGAAACCTGTGTTCGAATCTCACCATAGTCAACTTAACAGGAAGGTAATTTCTTTAATGATGTCTGGGAAGGCGATCCCATCGGCTGGCCCCGCTAGAAAGTGACTCAAAAAAACCATATCACTGATTGTTCAAAGTCTTGTGAATGAAATTGTTAGATGATATAGGATTTGTATCCTATAGTATGTATATATGTATACCACGTGATTATAATGTTCACTGTCAGACCACGAAACCTGTGTTCGAATCTCACCATAGTTAACTTAACAGGAAGGTAATTTTTTTAATGATGTCTGGAAGGCGATCCCATCGGCCGGCACCGCTAGAAAGTGACTCAAAAAACCATATCACTGATTGTTCAAAGTCTTGTGAATGAAATTGAGCTGACTCAACTGTTTGGAGGCCGCTGTTGGTCGTGGAGCAAGAAATCAAAAGGCCTTGTGATCGAGGTTTTGAGCGTATTTGCCTTGTTGATCATGACAGATTATGAATTCTTTCTAAAATACGCTTAGCATTGTTGCAGTATAAATCCCAGGTGGTTTCTTTGGGATTTGAGCAAACACAAATGTGCCTGAGCATGCGTCTACGACAGGGATTTGTTATTCACGCAAGCACGAGATAATTCTTCTTCTATGTGTCGTTTCTCTTCAAGACGCCGTCGATCATGGCCCTCCACATCCCCCTAACTATTGTAGCTCTTAACACCTTTTCTATTGGTATTTCTCCCAACCCATGCTCTGCCATCAATCTGCTTAAGCCAATCAAGTATGCTTTGCATTGCTTTTTCCTTTCTCTCTTTTCTTATATCCATTCTGTGAGTATCAGAATCTCCGAGGCTTTCTTTCTCATGAGGTGTCCCAGAAAATTAATTTGTCTCTTCCTAATGTTAAGTATATGCTTTATTTTTGTTTCCATACTCTACAAATCTTACTCGTTGCTCACATATTCGGCCCTTGGTATCTTCAGCATCTTTCTGTAGAACCACATTTCCGTTGCTTTGAGTCATTCTTTCATCTCAGATGCGACTGTTAAGCATTTACTGCCATATAAAAAGACAGACATCACATAATAATCCAGTATTTTTTTCTCTATTTCCAACGCAATTATCCAATCTCTCAAAACTCTGTTTAGTTTTTGGAATGCGTCCTTAGCCATACTGGTTCGCCTTCGGATCTCAGTGTCCTACTTTCCCTCCTCGGATAAAAAACTTACCATGTATGTAAATTTCTGTACCTGGTCGATTTAACTATCCACAAACTGCAATTGGCATTTTCGGCTCCTCTTTTTACTGATGACCATGCATTCAGTTTTCTTGTAGTTTATGTTTAGTCCTTTCTTTTCCCTTTTATTAGCTACCTTCTGTAGGTCTGGTAGTTTCCTTTGCGTGTCTGCTATCAGCACTGTATCATCTTCGACCTGTATTTGGCATTTTGGGCTCCTCTTTTTACTGATGACCATGCATTCAGTTTACTTGTAGTTTATGTTTAGTCCTCTCTTTTTCCCTTTTATTAGCTACCTTCTGTAGGTCTTGTAGTCTCCTTTGCGTGTCTGCTATCAGCACTGTATCATCTTCGACCTGTAGTTGGCATTTTTGGCTCCTCTTTTGACTGATGACCATGCATTCAGTTTTATTGTAGTTCAATTCTTTATTCTCGACTTCCTTTACTAACAAGAAACCTCAATTAAACTCGCATGACATTAAACAAAATCTCTGGTGTGCATTTAATGCCAAATCTTATCGTTGCTGGAAATGTCATCGTCGCTCCTACGGCATAAACTTCACAATCAAAGAAAACGGCTAGCCAGCATGTTACATTTGGCAATATGTTTCCCAAAAAACATCCAGATTTTGGGAGCCATTTCAGAAGTTAATTAAACGGTCTAGCTATGGTATATTTAAAGACGTTGTCATACTTTTGTTACTCTCTAATATGTTATGCACTGCTATCAGAATTCTATCATCTTCGACCTGATCCTACTCTGATCATACTATCATGGATAAAATTGTTCTAACATTATTAAGTAACTTCTTCTAATTTTGAAAACATGCGCGTTCATAAATTATCCCTGTTACGTGAGTGTTTAAAAGAAACGGTAAAATCAGTTATAGTAAATTGCCCGAAGACATCGAAAGGTAGAAACCTGGGTCGCGAAATAACTTGCTTACAAATAAAAAATATTCAAAAGTTCTACAATATAAGTGTTGAACACTTTTTAATACAACTGTGTACTGGTCTAATTTAATTATGACCTAAAAAAAGTAAATAAGTATATATATATATATATATATATATATATATATATATATATATATATGAAGGATTAAATATTTATTTTTAATCTGGCATTTTATATTACTTATTACTGTAGTCCACTATAATAACGTCACACCCTGATTGAGCACTCTGGAAGAAAGATAGACTTTGAAAAACAGTAGCCACTCTAGCGTGTACGCATCGCTCATTCAGTAAAATGAATTGGAGCAATCTAGCTATTGGGCGCGTAATATGATATGTGCTAAAATGACTACCGCCTTCCACCGAACGCCCCGTGGCCCAGAGGTAGAGTCGCCGACTGACGTCAATTTGGTCGCATTTCGAGCCTGGGTTAGGGAGCAATCGGGGTCTATTGATGAGCTGCGAGACAGATCCGTGACTATATATATATATATATATTGTCGCGGATCTGTTTCGCTGTATCACAGATATATAAAGGATGTGCGTGCAAGAAAGTAAGTATTTTTATACATCCCATGTCACATCTAACTGTAATTAGACAATTCTTTCCATTTCATGCAAAAAAGGCCATTCTTTGTAAAATGCAGTCTGATTGGTTGATTATGATCAACTGCGTATGCATAGTAATTTTTGGACTTAAACTTGATGATCATCTATCTGCTTTTGTTCATTATCTATCTATCTATCTATCTATCTATCACAGTCTGTTCATATCTATCTATCTATCTATCTATCTATCTATCTATCTATCTATCGATTAGACTATAATATTTCAAATTATATATATTTTGAACTTTAATTTATCTGTAATGCCTCTCTTGTCTTGTTGTTTCTATTTCGTTTCCATCAACGCCATTGGGCATTGTTTAGAAAGACCATTTTCCAAGATCTGGATCAGGCAGGAATATCAAAGCTGTTCGCATTGCTTTTCCAAATTCTACAACATGTCTGTTATATACAGGATGGCCATATATCTAAGGATATGCAGTACTGGGAAGTTGTCACTAGCTTCCGGCTTCCAGGACGACCGAACCCTTTTTTTTAAACAAAGGTAGTTGCAAACGGAACAAGAAAGCAGGCGGCATCGATCCAGCTGCCTGGTAAACCGATATATCGGATTGTTGCAACTAGAGACTTGTTGTCAGAGTTGACATTCAAACGAGTGAGAAGAGGGGGATAGAATCAATATAAAAAGAAAAGAGTGAAAGAGAGAAGGCATTAAGAACCCCCACCCCATAGGACCACGTGTCGTTTCCACCTACAGCCAACGCAACAAAGTCTGCAGTTTCAAGATCGGACTGTGCAGCCACAGTAGGCCCTGCAACTCAATCACAGACAATACCGGCTTCTGGTTTATACTCCATTTTTCTACCTGATAAAAAATGCCAACAATTTAATTCATTCTATTGTTTTTTGTTTAATATATTTCTTCTTCACCTTTCTTCTTTTCTATTTTTTTTGTTTTCGTTTTTTGTTGTTATTTTTAAATTCATTCATTTTATTCTTTCTTTCTCTCTGTTTTTCACGCTTTTGATTCCCATTTTTTTTATTTCGTTCTCACGTCCTTTTTATCGTCCTTTTTCATTCATAATGTATGTGCACATGTGGAGACGGGAACATACACACATACACAGACCCAAATGCAAGCACATGCAAACCCTTCCACATGCTTGCTTCCCCGACGGCTATAACCTCCAGGAGTTTAAATGTAAGGTCAATAGACACCTCCTAACACACTAACCCTCCCATTCTCTCCAACTCTCCCCCATGTACATCCTAACTCGTCTATCTCCCTGTGTAACCCCCTGCGCTATAGTGGCAGTGGAATGCCTTGCTTGGGATGACATGATTAAAAAAAAAATACCCACCCGCCCGGTATATGCACACCTTACTTGGTCTTATAGACAAACAATTTCAGTTAGCACACCCGAAATACAGACAACATACCCAATCGACAGAGATATAAGTACGTAATTTTGTAGCGGGGTAAGAAATTAATTAAAATCAACCTTCTTCACTTTTACAAAAATTCACAACGACGTGTGAAATTCTGGTTTTCTCAAATAGAAAAAGGATTGACCATCTGCTTAATGAAAAAGTCGAAACCAGATTTCGCAAGTAGGTGTTAAAATGACTTTTGACCAATGGGAGCGACTTGTAAGACTTGAAAGGACTTGGCGATCCAGCACGAAATTCAAAAGGACTATATAAATGACCTCAGCGTCAGTCAAGAGTCAGAGATGGGAACAGCGAAGGAGAGACACACATGTAAAATGTAACTTCAAACTTCAAGCCACTGGGACATTGTCCTCTTTCTCTTTCTCTTTATCTCTTGCAACAATTACTACTACGAACATTTTGTACAAACTCTTGATTCCCTTAACTTTCTCATTGAACATTAATTTCTATGAATTCTTGTTATTCCTCCTTTTAATAAATTTCTATTTTAAAATGCAAAATGTATATTTTATACTTACACTATTCCACACTAATCCACACAATTCCATATATTCCAACCTGCCGACAACCTATCTTCTGATGAAAATCCTTCTGATGAAAACCTTCTGATAATAATAATTCTGCATCTAAGACCTGTAAGCTGTAGAGAATTCGGTTAAGTCTGACACAAGGCCGAACCAAGAAACATTATCCAGCTCCCTACGCTACAATTTCTACCAGTGACGAATTTTGACTGAAAAAAAAAACAACTCTTTACTTCCTGTTCTTTTCTTTTTTTTTTTTTTTCAAATATTTCCAATCATGATTTTTTAATTGACTGATCAAGAACGAATAAAAATGTGAAATTGCTCGTTAAGAAAATGACTACCTTTATCGAAATTTTAGCATCATGCGGATGGCCAAAAAAAAGATAAAGAAGGAAATTATCTCATTCATTGTGTCCTCTTCGTCGCTGACGAGTAGTCGGTAATATTTTCCTACTGGGGGCAATAAAATTTGACCAGATCCTATGAATTGTGCCATTTATTATTACAAACAAACTTAGTGAAAAAATCACTTTTGATTTTCAGTGAAAGTTTCGAAACGTTGCGATTTGGGTTATTGGCCTGAGGACGGTTAAGCCGGCCCACATCAAAGCAACAACCGCTCTTAGCTCAGACACCAGTACGAACTACAGAATATGGAGTGCCAATGTTACAACTGGAATATCTTGGAATGACGACATTGTCCTATCGTACTAAGCCTTTTATTGACTTCCTTTGGCGCAAAAATGCATAGTAAACGTATATTAGATGACGAATAGGCACGCCAAGGTATTTATAGACCGACATTTGTTAAAATATGTACTTGGTTAGAACTACTTAGTGGGTTTAGCTTTCTTCTGTTTCTCGATTTTTTCATATTATTATTAAATATATTATAACAGTCAATATTTAATCGAAGTCGCAGTGTTTATTTTGGTGATATGAAATACCTAAGCAAAAATCCAGCTATAGATAAACACTAAAAATCACTTCTGATTTTTTTTCTGATGATAAAATTACTTCTATTTTTAAGCGGATTTTAATGCTTCAATTGGCCGGTAGACATTGACTTGACTGTTTAAAAATAAGCGAAAATGTTTTCTCTACTACACATAGCAACTATGTTTAATGTCTATATTAAGAAAAAAATCATTTTATTAGTGAGTTTGATTCTCACTGTGTGTTTCAAACATGTGGACTTGTGCAATAATTAAGCTATAATTATTAAAAATATTTTCGTTATATGAAGCAGGGTAAAAATAATTGTTCATTTTTCTATTCACCCACTCTATCTATCTATCTATCTATCTATCTATCTATCTATCTATCTATCTATTTCTTTCTCTATGTAAAACTTCCCGCAATCCATGTTTTCATTGTCCAGAAGTAAAATCTCTTTTGTCAACGCCTCAGTTTCTCTATTTTAGGCACGGCTATTTACAGCTCAAACATTAGCGACTCTTATCCGTCTGTCTGGAGCGGAAGTGACGTCATTCTGAATGCGGCTTGTAATTGAAAGTTTTACTTCGTTCTTTTCATTGTTTTCAGTCATGTTTGTGCAGAGTCCGACTTGGCTAAACGTTCACAATAGATTCTGGATCTGGAGCTGGTTGGTGCTTCTTTGACTGTGTGCTAGTGAGGGTCGCGCCTTCATTCACACGCCTCGTTTCATTTCTTGCTATACCATTTCCTTCATAATGAGATGGTGTGTGTGCGTTAATTAAAATTGGCGAAGCGTATAACAATGGGGGAAGAACAAGAAAGGGAAGGATGCTAGAAGGAACGAGAAGAAGGAGGGAAAAAATGAAAGAAGAGGGAAAGGAATGTGCCAAAGAGCGGGAAAAAGCGAAGGAAATAAAGAAAACAGGAAAAACTGAAAGAATGAAAGCACGACAATAAAAGACGCTGAAGAAAAAAAGACAAATAAAAGAAAGAAAAAAGAAAATAAAAAACAAAAACTAAGATAAAAAACAAAAAAATGACATACCGAAAAAAAAAAACGAAAAATAGATAAGAGAAAAGATGAAATACGAAAAAAAGAAAAACAGAAATTAAGAAAAAAATTTAAAAAATTAAAAACAAACAATTAAATATTCGTCTATTCTTCGGCAAATACTTAATTTTTTTTTATCTTTTTAATTTAAAAATTTTTTTTCTTCTTAACTCCTTTGTCTATATTTCTGGTCAGTACTTAGATAGGTGACCGCTTGGGAATACAAGGTGCTGTAAGCATTTAGTGACGGATGTGCGTTGTGGTGCAGTGGATATCGGCTCGGAAAGAGAAATTGGTGAGCCAAGTTCGAATTCTACTTGGATTGCATTAATCCTTCCCTTCCCTCCAGTTATGGGTTAAATAACAGGGTAGGACTTGGGAACCTGCCCTTAAACAAATCCCAATGAATCTTCCTCCATCGATTAGGGTGAAAGCAGCTTGGTTAGTGTGTGTGTGTGTGTGTGTGGTGCAGTGGATATCGGCTTGGAACGACAAATCGAGGAGTCGAGTTCGAATTCCTTGCATTCATTTACGTACAAATACCCTTGGGAAAGGTATTAATCCGTCCTTTCCCTCCAGTTATGGGTTAAATAATAGGACAGACTGGGTTCTATGACCTTGGCTTGCAACCAATCTATCGCAGAAAGCAATGGCAACGTACTACGAGATAATCTTCTATCCAGTCAGTCATGTCTCATTCGAGACATGATCGCTCAAGCGTGTATTACATAAGGCACTTATCTGACTGAATGGATATAATAGTTGGAAATATAATTAAAACTTCTACTGGGCATAAAGTAAGGGATTGGTTTTCTATTGTTATAAAGTTATAAACTGATCCCCCACTAATTATACTTGATATAATAATTTAATATAATCTATCTCTTTTCTCCCCAGCTATGAGTTAAATGGCAGGATAGATTAGGTTCTATAGCCTTGGCTGGCAACCAGTCTACCGCAGAAAGCAATGGCAACTTACTGCAGGATAATCTTCTGCCCAGTCAGTCGTGTCCCGAAAGAGACATGATCGCCCAAGTGTGTATCACGTATGGCACTTAACTGACTGACTGACTACACTTCGGTGATGAGGCAGTATTCACGTAATTATTGACATTGTTCGGACTGTTATCCTCATCTTTATTGCCATATTTACAACGTTTTCCGCCGTTGTACGCTCCGGCCTTTCCTCAGTTACTAGGATTTCGTAAATGACACATGGTCTGGTGGATATAAGCCTTGGTTGATTCCAGTGACTTGAGCCAAAGAGTTGTGAGTTTATTACCAGGTTACATAAGTGGAGCACACATAAATTAAAGATTTAAATTACACGGATATAACTCCCGGAAATAACATCGCACAGGGAATGAGAATGATCAAAATAAAGGGTTCAGTTCGAAACTCTTATCACCTGAAGAAGGCCGGAGTCTAAAACGACTGAAACGTCGTAAACATGGCAATAAAGATGCGGACAACAGTCCGAACAATGTAAATAATGTAAATACTACCACATCTCAGAAGCATGAACAAATAAAGGATTGAGTTCGAAATTCTGAGCACGTGAAGAAGGCCGGAGCGTAAAACGGCTGAAACGTCGTAAACATGGCAATAAAGATGCGGACAACAGTTCGAACAATGTAAATAATGTAAATACTACCACATCTCAGAAGCATGAACAAATAAAGGATTGAGTTCGAAATTCTGAGCACGTGAAGAAGGCCGGAGCGTAAAACGGCTGAAAAGTCGTAAACATGGCAATAAAGATGCGGACAACAGTCCGAACAATGTAGATAATAATATAAAGAATTAATGAATTAACTCCAGCCACGTCTATTGAACAGGAATAGAGGCTCATCCCTTGTACCCTGTTCAGGAAGTGGTTTCCGTCTCTCTTCTTCATACCTCAGTATCGGTGCTTCCGTGAATTTCATGCAACATACGTGTCCCCTAGTGCTTTATTTTACGCTATTTCTGATCTTCTTAAACGACCTCCCTGACGTGATCAAATCCCAAGTAGACATCTACGCTGATGATACCACTATTTACTCCCGCCTCAGTAAGAAATCTGGTGAGGCAACCAAAGATAACTACGTTCCTGATATCAAGAAAGACCTCCACTCTATGGTAGACTAGAGTAAGAAATGGCTTGTAAATTCTAATGCTTCTAAAACGAAACTACTATTTGTCAACCCCTACAAGCAGTCCATCCTACCCCTTTATCAGCATAGATCAAGTGAGTCTCCCTAAAAGCAATACACTGTGCCTCTTTGGTCTCACCTTCTCTTCCGACCTCAAGTGGAACCATTACATTGAATCAATAGATTGGAATGTAGGGTCACTGTGTCGGGCCAGGAATTTTTTCCCACCTGTGTCCATCTTGCACATATACAAATCAACCATCCGACCTTGTATTGAATAGTGTTGTCATATCTGGTCAGGCGACCCTACCATTTATCCGAGGGTTGTCGACAGGCTCCAAACGAGAATCTGTAACGTCATCGGTCCCGACCTGGCAGCTCGACTCCAGCCACTTTCTCATCGATGAGATGTGGCTTGCCTCTGTCTATTCTATAAATATTTTCATGGCTTCTTCTCCGACGAGCTTAGCTCACTAATGCCCCCTTCCACAAACATTTATTTGATCAACCAGACTGGCAACAAGGTCTCACCATTTTCCAGTTAAATCAACCAATGCAGCTTCCACTTCTACTCCATCAGCTTTCTTTCTCGCACTTCCCGCCTGTGGAACTCCCTTCCGTATACTTGCTTCCCTGACAGCTGCAATATCCAAGAAATTAAATG
Organism: Ascarosepion bandense; assembly: GCA_037127315.1. Classification (NCBI taxonomy): domain Eukaryota; kingdom Metazoa; phylum Mollusca; class Cephalopoda; order Sepiida; family Sepiidae; genus Ascarosepion; species Ascarosepion bandense. The sequence goes on along the minus strand of JBBBDQ010001380.1, from coordinate 1,743,652 downwards.
CAATGTCAATTCCCATCTCTTATCCATTAACTACAGTCCTTCCCTCGTCCTTTCCACATCACCCTGTTTATCTTGTTTTTTCCTTTCTCATTCTACCCTCGCAACTGGTATTTCCATCCTTCGCTTGCCCTTTCTCCGACACCCTCTGTAACTGGTTCGTCTTTCTCTTCGCTCTCCTCCTGCTTACTTTCAATCTTCTTTTATGTAGCCCCTTGTGCGCCAGTGGCAGTACCGCCTTGCTTGGGGTGAAACCTTTTTTTTAAAATTCACATTGCCAAGTAATTAGAGAGTTCGATTTCCGACCCTGATCGGAAAAGTGATTTTTGAAGTCATCGGCCTGAGGAAACGATTCTAGAGTACGGCACTGTTGGAATAATTGCCTGAAAATAAAATATTTGGCTTCACCGAAGACTTGTGAGAGACTTGTGGGTCGACGGAACTCTTTGGAAGCCATCGCTAGTTGTGCTAGCACGAAGTCATAAGTCATCGTGACCGAGGGTTTGAGCCTACTGGATTGTTCAAAAAGAGTTGATTATGCCAGATTATGGATTCTCCTACTGCTCAGTGCAGTTGCAATATGAACCACAGGTATGTGTGTGCGTGTGTGTGTACGAGAGTGTGTGTGTGTGTGTGCATGTGAGTGCGTGCGCGCGCGTGTGTGTGTGTGTGTGAGAGAGAAAGATTCATAAAATGTTCCAACGAAGAACTCTACCAAAAGCTAGGTAATAAGAAAAGCTATTATTAATGAGAGAGACTATTTTACAGAACAAGTATTAAAAAGAGAGGAGATTAATTCAAAGTTGATTTGTAGGCAAGGAGCTAGAAGAGAGTTCCACAGGACATGCATTGCTGCGCGATGGATGAATTGTCGTCTAAATTACGCAAAAGTTTTTTTTTGTTTTTGTTTTAATCATATCACCCTAAGCAAGGCGGTAACGCCACTGATGTGCAGGGGGATACGTAAGTGAAAAGATTTGGAAAAGAGAAAGCCGGAAACCACATCCTAAACAGGGAACAAGGGATGAGCCTCTACACCTGTACAATAGACTTGGGTGGAGTGTGAACCGGGCGATAGTTTAGTGTATCTACTCCAATTGAAAAAAGAAAAAAAAAGAAAAAGTAGGGGTGTTGAGTTAAGTTTTAACTTACTTAAAGTCCAGTAAATAAATTTCTTTGAAAAAATACAAGACAAAAACAGCACTCGTTCAAATAACTTTGAAACTTTTAAAATTAGCCACAACAAAAAATTAAAATAATGAAAGCAACACAGACATCGCATTTTAGCATGTATATTTATCGAAATTACTCGAAAGTATCTTCGAATGCTTCGGATGCTCGTCGTTGTGCAGTGGGTATCGGCTCGGAACGAGAGATCTGAGTTCGAAATCAAGCTGAATTAGTTGCATTCACTTACGCACAAATAGTCTTGGGAAAGATATTAATCCGTCTCTTTTTCCCCTCCAGCTATGGGTTGAATAGCAGGACAGATCGGGTTCTATAGCCTTGGTTGGCCATTCTCAAGAATGTTATGCTTCACAGGTTGTTATTTTCACCTCGTGTTTTGACTGTAACGCAATTTACTCATTGTTTTGGAAAAGAAGCGTTCTTTAAAAGCGTGACGCGTGCGACTAAAACTGGAATAAGTGTCTTTCTGTTTTTAAAAAATTTCTCAAAATTCCATTTCCTCAGTTAAATAATGTAAGGTTGATGGTAGGAGAGAATTGTTTGATATATTATGCCTCTCTAATAGTGAGAGGTTTTAGATATTGTGTTTTAAATAGCATTTTCGCATTTACGACCAAAATTTTCGTTAAGGATTCTTGTAAATTATGGGTTAATAAGTTTTTTATTGCACTTTGATTAATACACACACACACACACACACATACACACACACACACACACACACACACACACACACACACACATATATATATATATATATATATATACTAGCAGTATAGCCCGGCGTTGCTCGGGTGTAATGAAAGCTTTAAAACTAATCCATGGTCCTGGAGCTCAGACTCTTTTGACGTTTGAATTCCTGGTATCGATATCAAATAAGTTTTTTTCGTCGTAAACTGAATTTTGAAGGCTAAATAAGTCCTCTGAGTAAATAGTATCATGGCTGAGACTAAGAACTATAATTATACCTACTTACAGCCAAACCCGAAGCAAAATCTAAAATAAAAGGACTGAAAAAAATACAGACATACAGGCAGATAAACAGACACACACACACATCTTGCCTTATATATATATATATATTAACGATTTTCTGCACTATTGTAAAAACTGCAATCTTGAAACTTCTGAATATCGTTTCTTCTGTCTTTTGTCTATGAGTGTATCAAATTTGATTAAAATCGCACCACTCCTTCTATAACCCGATTTTTTCGATTATCGATTTTCGATATTTATAGGGGGTACCTCGACACAAAACCTAGGTAAGAACACCCGCAGACGCTTGTAGTACAACTGTGTAAATTTTCAAGAAAATCGGTTCAGCCGTTTCAGAGTCTATAGGTAACGGATACACACACACACAGACACACACACACACACACACAGACAAAGTTCCATTTATAAATAAGTTTAGATTTATATATATATGTGTGTGTGTGTGTGTGTGTGTGTGTGTGTGTGTGTGTGTGTGTGTGTGTGTGCGCGCGTGCGTGCGTGTGCGTGTGCGTGCGTGTACTTGCTAGCATGTTGATACATCAAACTTTAATTAAAACACCAAAGGTTTTTTCTCAGACCATGTTTATCTTTTCATTTTAATTGTAGTATTTCATATGACTGTACATTTCTTTTATAGAATTTCTATAATTTTTCGATGTCGAATTAATATTCCATTTTCTGTTTTCAATGATTCGTTGTTTGTTCCTTGTCTCCCGCTTCTAATTGTATTTTTATTCCTTTGTCCGATTAATTTTATTTCGTTTGTTCGTCTTTTTAACGCTGCGCCAGTTGCAACTTGTGAGTCCATTGACCACCAACACAGACACACAAAGCATATCGAACTCTATACCCTTTCAGCTGTCTGATTTGAAACACTCGATTCTCTGTTCTGCACATGCACGGGTCAAGCTATTCGTTTCATTTGAATAGCCTTATTGTCATCGTGGTTATTGCTTTCAAACAGAACAATGGCGGTCATAAAAACTTATTAATGTCTCAAATATGAGAATTTGGTTTATAAAAAATAGCAGTTCGGTGATCAGGGAAGCGACAGTTTAACATCTGTTGTCCCGGTTGAAAGAATCCGAGGGTCTTATCGATATTAACTTACCTTTATATCGCAGTTGATAGTAATGCTTTATGGTGTGACGCATATCAGCTACGTTTGGGAAATTGGAGTCTCGAGTTCGAATTCCAGTCGAACTCATTTTATTCACTTACGCACAAATACGTTTGGAAAAGGTGTTAATGTACACTACCGTATTAGGTCACCCAGTTTTTTTTTTTTTTTTTAGTTTTTTTAAGAAATGATGTATTTCATACTACTTTTAGTATTTGTGGCCAAGTGGATAATTCTAAATGAAAATAGAATGCTTTTTGTTATTATTACTTTGCAAAATTTTACAAAGCAAATAACGACAATTTACCGATCGCACCCTGTAGATTTTCTCTCTATATATATATATACATATACACTGCCGGCTATAATTATTAGGTCACCCATTTTGTTTTTTAAAGAAATGATGTATTTCATACTATTTTTACTATTTATTACCAACTGAAAATAGAATGTTATTTTGTTATTATTACTTTTCAAAACTTTACAAGGCAAGGAAGCAAAGATGAACTCGTCCGAATCACACCAAATTTTCTTCATTATTTCATTGACGAAACTGCAGTATAGGTAATTATTAAATATTTATAAATTCATTTGATGCACGTGTTATTTTGCAGTATTAACAAAAGAACCATTCTATTTTCATTTACAATTATTCACTTGGCAATAAATACTAAAAAATGATATGAAATACATCATTTTTTAAAACAGTGGGGTCACCTAATAATTATGGCCGGTAGTGTATATATATATATATATATATATATATATATATATATATATATATATATACTGTAATGGTTGTTACAATGTTTTTTAAATTTATAATATCACTACACAAAAAATTTCTCATGTTTCGAAGCCAGCCCATTATGTTTTGGCTTCATCCTCAGGTGATTTTTTTTAGAAATGAGAATTATCTAGTTGAAAAGACCGTTTATTTGTGTTGGATTTGTTATTTTGGGGTGTTAGAGGGGTTGGTCTGTATTTTGAGTTCCCTTGACCTTTTTACTAGTCTTAGGGTCAAGTGTTTGTTTTTGGCAGAGTTCATGATAAGTTAATCTATTAATCTTGAAAGGGTTGGTGGTGCTGGCGCCTAGCTTGTTTGTTTTAGGGGTTGGTAGGTGTTGTTTTGTTTTGGGGTTGGTTTCTCCTTAATTTAATGTATGCTATTTTGTATTGGAGTGTGTGCTTTTTTCTGTTTTTTTATTTTTTTGTTTTTTATAACAAATATTCTTTACAAAATATATCTTTCACTATACTATGAATTTAAAAATACATTTTAACAACCATTACAGTATAACGCTCTACATTTGTATCGAACACTCTTTATAAAAGTAAACGCATGAACAAAAAGGCAAATAAAGCTACAAGTTCAACAACTTAGTTACAATATATATATATATATATATATATATATATACATACATATATGTGTGTGTGTGTATGTGTGTGTGTATGTTTAAAATCCATCCACTATTCCCTAGCACGACGAATTAGCATGATAGTAACTGACAAAAGCCCCCGTAAAATACGCCTAGAAGAATTACGAAAAGAGGATACCACACCTCACTAATAGACAAGGGTTTCCAACTAACAGAAAAAATACCATGAGAATCCCTCCGGAATCCAAAAAACAAGAAAAACACGAAAAGGAAGAAACATTTTAGCATACGTTTCCACTCGCAACAAAAACAATCCAGAATTATTCACAAAGATCAAAGCCCACATGGATTTACTCAACAATAATGAAAAAATAAAAGAAATCTTAAAGACAAACAAAATAATTAACAGCAAACGCCAGCCCCAAACTTTAAAAAACATCCTAACCTCATCGAAATTCGAACAACAACACACAACACGGGGGGGGGGGTCACAAAATGCAACAAAAAAGATGTGGAGTATGCAACATAATAATAGAAGGAAAACACTTACAGTTCAAAACGCAACTACATTCGAAATAAAATTGGATCTGAACTGCAACTCGAAAAACGTAGTTTACTCTCTAAAATGTAACAAATGCGCAAAGATATGCGTAGGAACGACACAATGCTTGAACAATAGAATTTCTGTTCATAGAAGCAATATAAAACTATCACGTAACAGAAAATTATATGTTTCCCAACATTTGCATGAATGTAGTGATGGCAGATTTAAAGTTATACCCGTATATGAAAACAAAGATTATGAAATATTAATAATGCAGGAAAGAAGATTCATAAAAAGATACAAGTCTTCGCTTAACAAAACAACATGAAAAACACACACATACCGAAAAATATATAGACACACACATACACACACATATACACACACATACATACACACACCCCAAATTCAAAAGATAACCCCAAACAATAAAAAAAGAACCAGATGATCCACAGAAAACAATTCTAAAACATAAAGACGAAATAAAGAACGCTCTCTCTCACACACACACACACACACACACACACAAATTCAAAACACTGTCAAACCAATAAAGAACAACCAAATGACTGATAATAGATAAGCTAAGGCGACTAGAAGATAATTTTAACATACTAAAAAGGTTACCCCAGACTAAAACCACTTCAAATTGGGAGAAGCACTTGATTTATTCATCTGCTTATTTATTTATCTGTTTATCCATTTATACACGTGCTGATGTGAGAAAACACAGACCATTCAACGTGCTAAAATTGTATTTATCTTATCTTATCTTATTTTATTTTATTTTACTGATTTGATTTATTTTCTTATTTTTTCTACTTACTTATTTATAAAACAACAACTTGGAGATCAGAAACAAAAGGGCCTCGATACGTAAAGCCACAAATTTATTCGCCTGAAGAGAGTCAATTTTAGACTCGAAACACATGTAGCGTCACAAATACCATTATGGACACTTAATGTATCATAACATGTATAATAACAAAAACAATAAATATACACTTTAAAGAAAACGTTCACGGCTTCTCACACTTTTTATTATATATATATATATATATATATGTAGGAAAAACTACTAAAAAGTTGTAAGTTTAAATATGTATTTTTCTGACAGTATTTATTTATTTCTATTATTATATTTGATATTTCAGAAACAAATGATTTTAAGATTTAAATTAGAAACGTATTTCGCGAGAGCGTTCGTGGAGAGATAGTTTATATCACGTGACGCAGAAAGCGACAGATTTTTTTATACATGTAAACGTAAACCGATCTTTAATAATACTTTTAAATTTTGTTTTAGAGAAAAATTTTTGAAGTGTATCTAAAAAATGTTTAGCTATTGAAATATTTATAAAGATTCAAAACACCTAAGTCCCTATTTAACCCTAGCCTGTATGTATTTAATTTTAAAATCCAGTATTTTTCTTTCTTTCTGCGTGAGTATGGAGAACTAAAATCGGAGTCTATTAGTAAATATTTGCAGTTTTCTAATGTGTGTCTCGGTTGATTGAAGTGTTGGGCTATGGGGGAATATTGTTTGTTCTGGCGTATGCTAAGTTTATGATTATATATATATATATATATATATATATATATATATATATAATAAAAAGAATATAATAATATATATATATAGAAAATCTACAGGGTGCGATGTGTAAATTGTCGCTATTTGCCCTGTAAAATTTTGCAAAGTAATGATAACAAAAGATCCATTCTATTTTCATTTACAATTATTCACTTGGCAATAAATACTAAAAAATAGTATGAAATACAACTTTTTCTTTTAAACACTGGAGTAGCCTAATAATTATGTAGTGTATATCTCCCCACTCCAGTTATGGATTGAATAGCAGGACAGAATTGGGTCCTTTAGACTTGGTTGGCAACCAATCTACCGCAGAAAGAAATGACAACCTACTGCAGAAAAAAATCTCAGCATCCTTCTGCAGCACCACATTTCTTAAGCAGATTTTCTTGTCATATTAGAAGCCAACATTTTATTATTTCTAAATACGTTGCTTAGGTTTGGAAAGTGTCTTTCGCTATCCCATTGTGACTTCGGATTTCGGTGTCATACTTTCCGTCCTCTGTTAAAACAATTCCCAGCTAATCATTTTTATCGTTTTATAGAACATTAACTGGCTGCTGTGGACCCTTCATCTCTCCAGGGGTTTTCCGTCTATTTATGGAATCGATGCCACATCAAGTTGTTGTACATTGTTCGTCATGCTTAAGGGCGTCGTCTTGCAAGATAATAGCCACCCAACCCATGGTACGTTAGTGTAATTTACGATAAATTCTCCGGTATAAATCAATGTGCACACTACTATGCTGCCTGATCCTCCCTGCGTATAATACAAAGGAAAGCTTTTTAAATATACTACGCGTTCGTTTTTTTTAGGTCCCATGTATATAAACACAATATTGATGAATTAGGAACAAAAGCAAATGATCTTTATTTTTTGTTAAATGTCCTATGACCCCCAACAACAACCAATGAATGTCGCCTTTTTATATACTTGTTTTCTTTTTTATGTCTTTACTGTAAATCACTCGGGATTTGTGTTCGCGACATCTCGTTTGAACGAATACATTTCAAGCTGTTCGAGCACATAAATCTCGTTTGTTTGTTATTTTTATTTGTCTTCCTCTATTTCGGATTTGATTGCATTATTACAAGGGAAGGAGTTAATCACGCCTTGCTTGATTTTTAAGTTTTACGTTTCCATGACAAATAAAAAAATGGCTGAAAAATTTGTTATTGTTTTTCATTGTTACTTTTAATACGGTTATTTTCCAATTTTTTTAATTCTTCTATTGTTCTCTTTGTTTTTTCGTTCTCTCCCACACTATTTTTCTTTCTTTCTTTCTTTCTTTCTTTCTTTCTTTCTTTCTACCCAGTTCTTTCTTCGTTTCTTTTTATCCTACTCAGTTTTTGAGTATCTTTCTCTCTAGCTTTCTCATTAGTCCCGGGTTCTTTCCAGGTTCTTTCCTTTTTTTTTTTTTTTCTTTTTTTTTCCATTCCTACTTCCCTCGGTTATACCTTCTTTTTCATGTCCTCTCTCATTTCACCACTTCGATTCGTTTTTACGTTCTCCTTTCTCTTTCTTTCTTTTTCGTTTCTCTTTCTTTACTTCTCTTTATCATGCTTTAGCTTCTCTTTCTTTCTCTCCTTTTTTTATTCTTTACACCCTTTCTTCTTTCTTTCTTTGCTTTTTTTCATATATATTTTCTTTCTTTCTGAACTGATCTCTTTTTTTTCATTTCTCATCTAACGCACAAAACTTTTTTATTCATTTTCCTTCACTTTTTGTCTCTTCTGTTCTTTTTCCAGATCTAACTAATTTTCTTTCTTTCTTTGTTTTCATTCTCAATTCACCTTCTTCATTTTCATGGTTTAACTCCTCTCAGATTTC
>JBBBDQ010001380.1:1677500-1730000 GCA_037127315.1 Ascarosepion bandense | reverse complement strand
TCGCAGACGCTTATAGTACAACTATGTAAATTTTCAAGAAAATCGGTTCAGCCGTTTCGGAGTCTATAGGTAACGGACACACACCACACGCACAGACACATACACACACACACAGACAAAGTTCCATTTATAAATAAGTTTAGATGGTTTTGGTAGACACAATTTTATACAGAATTTGAAAAGGACTAAGGAAGTTGTTTTTCTATATGTAAAGCCGATTACTTAATGTATGGTTGTCAGCAAAAGAAACAGGCCAAGAAGATTTAAATATTTAGGAAGTATTTTAACAGAAATCAGAAGAGGTGACACCGAAATCCGAAGACGCATTGGAATCGCGAAAGATGCTACTCGAAACCTAAGCAAAGTATTATGAAACAATGGACTTTCATTAGAAAGAAAGAAAACAGTACTGAATTATAATGTAATATCGTTCATCCTATAAAACACTCAGTGTTGAACATTTGATCAGAAAGGAAGTCGAGACTTGAGACAGGAGAAATATGGTTCTACAGAAGGATGATGAGAATACCATGAACTGAACACGTAAATAATAAAGAAGCAATAACGACACCTACTTGGAATCAGAATAGACAAAAGAAATTTGTAAGGAACTTAATGAGGAAAGGAGGCTTAGAGAATTTGAGATTCACAAGGCGTATTGAAGGCAAGAGATAAAGAAGCGATAACCTACCTAGCTTGTGCAAATGGTTGGAAGAACCGGGATTAGGAGATACAGCACGAAGAAAAATATTAATAAGGTGTACAAAGGACAGAACAGTGGAGAGCCTTAATCGCCCACGTCCTGAAGGGATTGAGCACGTGTAAATACTTCGGTCTCTATTTCAATTTCAGTCTCACAAAAATACACATTTTTATGTCACCTACTGACGATTGAACGCATTATGGTAGCGTTGATCTTTAAGAATAGATCTACGAAAAGAACACTTATTCAATTACTGGCACAAGGCCTCAGTTGTTGGGCACCCAATGAAAATTGAATGTAGTCAAATGGTACATGTTTGCGAAGCTATCTTGTTACAAACATCAACATGTCGAGATATATATCAAGCAATTTAGTACATACAGATACACAAACAATTGTATAAAGACAACAAATAAATACATACATACATATATACACACACACACATATATATATATGTATATATATATATACATATTGAAGTCTGCACTCAGATACGACAGTGTGTTTCATGCTAAACGCAGTTGTCATACAGATTTTTATATTCACATTTGCACTATCCTTGAGATGGAAGCCAATAACTATTACATACCGTAAAACTATATTTTATAAAACACGCGCGAGCGCACACACACACGCGCGAGCGCACACACACGATTGTTTACTGATGAAAAGCTATTTTAGCAAACAGGTTTTTTGTCGTAAAGTGCTCGATTTCTAGAAAGAGTTTTAATAAAATTAATGTTGAGAATTTTATCACTTAATATATATATATATATATATATATATATATATATATATATATTATTTAGTACTTTAAAAAATATATAGATATATGTATTCATTAACGGTCTGAACAAGGCAATTGCTAAATTTTTTTACATTGTTGAAATAAATTCTGGATTTATAACCATTTAATTATGCAGGTAGTTTTTTTCTTTCTCTCCCCCCACTCTCTCTCTCTCTCTCTCTCTCTCTCTCTCTGGCTATATATATATATATATATATATATATATATATATGTATGTATTGATTGTTTAATTACTTAATTTTTGGTCATGATAAAATTAGACCAGTGCATATTTGTATTAAAAAGTGTTTAATACAATTATATTGTAGAACTTTTGAATATTTTTCATTTGTGAACGAGTTATTACACGACCTATGTTTCTACCATATATATATATATATATATATATATATATATATATATATATATATACCCAGATGAAAAAAAAAAGAAAATAGAATGTGTATGCCTTTAAAACGACCCATGTTCTTGTGTCTATATAAAAAAAAATATATATATTATTAAATTTCTTAAAAATAAAAATTTATTAAATATACGTAATTAAATAAATGTCATGTGTAAACATTGCAAAATGTTCACCTTGGAATTTGGTTAAAAAACAACCATTAACTTACATATATTCGATACTTTGTTTTGTATTATGATATAATATTAATTAAATAGTTATTAAATCTTTTATAAATTAAAAGTTTATGAAAAACTGAGTTAAAATGAACCAAAATAATAAGAGTATAATCACACTCAAAAGTCCCTTTAAGTCAGATCAAAAATATAAAATGTGTTCTTTCTTTTTGCTTTTAAAAATTGCTGGGATAAAGATAACATTAAGACAACAATTTTAAAACAAAAATGGATCCATCGAACCGGATGAGAGCAGTTTAGACAGTGGCTCAATTTACTGACACTTTTCTGTTATGATTAAAAGGAGAAACCATGTATTCCCCAAACATATAACCTATATTTTCAAATTGAAAAGTTGAACTTCATTCTGATTAGTTCAATTAAGCACACATATAATTTTTTCTGTCTTCCCACATCCATATTAACTATTTAAATAACAAACGAATTGCTTTCTGTACTTTCATTCAAATGTAAATTATTTTCACAACAATGAGTCAACATTGCTTGATGACAAGGTAAAATCACGAAACAGAAATGTCCCTATCCCAATTTAAATCCATATAATTTTTGTTGTGCATTCCGGGTGAGAAACCACACAAAACATTTAATAACAAAAACAGATATGGAGATAGAAAATGTAAGTTATATTGAACAAGATATACAAACAGGAAGACGGGTTAGTCAATTCAGTTCATTTTTATGTGGGTCATTCAAGCCATTTAGCCCGGCCAAAAATATCTGTCTATCGTTACCCAGTCGTGATTCTACCCTTCGGTGGAACCACTACTGGGTTAGTGATCTCCGCCCAAAGGCAGAGAGCTAACAGTGACAAAGTAGCAGCTTTGCAACTACTCTGCCGTTTTCTGTATAGGCAGGATTATATGTGTACATCAGGTGAGCTCATTCTTATGCGCACAAAGTGTTGATCCCCAACAATTTTAAATAAAAACAAATTTTTATATAATTATATATATATATATATATGTGTGTGTGTGTGTGTGTGTGTGTTCACCTGTCTGACTGCCTGTCTGTGTAAACATTATCAGTGTAAAGACGGACATGAACAAGAGAGTAAATCTGCCATACAGAAAATTCCACTTTTTTTAATCACCGATCTTCGTTATTATCGGCGCAATCGCAGACGTGTTTTGTTTTTTAAATTATTTAACCACAAGCAAGGCAATAAAGCCCTTACCACGCAAAAGGTTAGTGAGTGTTTTAAAATATAAGAAAAACTACTATGACAGGTTATAGGGGATGTCAGGAAGTGGTAAAAGAAGAATGACTGGGGTCATAAAGTGTGGGATCAGTTTATATATTGATTGTAACAGAATTGATCCCCCACTTTATATCAGCATTATAATAGTATAATTTTTTTTATAATCATATCGCCCCAAGCGAGGCATTTTACTGCCACTGTTGTGCAGAGGGTTACATAGGAGGAATGTTATGAGAAAGAGTTACAGGAGGTGTCAGGAAGAGAGTATGAGAAGGAAGAAAATAATGATGAGTGGGCGAAAAAAGTATGAGAGAGAGAGGATGTAAGTTAGTGAGACAGGCGGTGTCTATTGACTTTACATTTGAATTCTTGAAGATTGTAGCTGTCGGGAAAGCAAGTAAGCGGAAGGGAATTCCACAGGCGGGAAGTGCGATAAAAGAAGCTACTGGAGTAGAATTACAATTTATCGGTTTCACAGTAAAAGGGTGGGATCTAGTTGCTAATCTTCTAACTCAAGGAAAGTCATATCTAGGGAGTACCAGTTGAGCTAAGTTCATCGGAGCAGAAGCCGTAAAAGTATTTGTACAAGAGACACAAGGAAGCCACACTGCGTCGGTGAGAAAGCGACTGTATCCTAGCTGCCAAGTCGGGATCGATCACATTACAGACTCTCCGTTGGATTTGCTCAAGGACCCCTAGATGGATAGCAGGAGCACCCGACCAGGTATGGCAGCAGTATTTTATGCACGGGCGGATGCTAAGTCGGGATCGATCACATTACAGATTTTCCGTTGGATTTTCTCAAGGACTTCTAAATGGATAGCAGGAGCACTTGACCAGATATGGTAACAGTATTCAATGCACGGGCGGATGCTAAGTCGGGATCGATCACATTACAGACTCTCCGTTGGATTTGCTCAAGGACTTCTAAATGGATAGCAGGAGCACCCGACCAGATATGTCAGCAATATTCAATGCACGGGCAGATGGTAAATTTGTATATGTGCAGGATTGTTTCGGACGGGAAAAACTTCCTGGCCCTACACAGAGAACCGACTTTCTTAGCGGATTTAGCAATGGATTCTATATAGTTATACCACTTAAGGTTTGATATGAGAGTTGCTCCGAGGAGGCGCAGTGCTTTACTTTCAGGGAAAGAAGCCTGATCCATGTTAATGGGCGGGAGATCGAAGTTTTTACAAAACTTAGCTAAGTCTTTCTCAAAGCCACTAATACGGACCACACAATGATGATCGAACTCACTACACAGCAAAATGTCTGTGAGTTTCGATAGATAACACTCAATGAGATGCACAAATCTTTACACACTTTACATACCTATATTGGAGTAGATAGATCTATCTATCGCCCGGTTCACACTCCACCCACGTCTATTGAACAGGTTAAGAGGCTCATCCCTTGTTCCCTGTTTAGGATGTGTTTTCCGGCTTTCTCTTTTCCAATCTTCTCACTTTGTTTTTTTTTTTGTTTTTGTTTTCTCAATTGGAGTAGATAAATCTATCTATCGCCCGGTTCACACTCCACCCACGTCTATTGAACAGGTTAAGAGGCTCATCCCTTGTTCCCTGTTTAGGATGTGGTTTCCGGCTTTCTCTTTTCCAATCTTCTCACTTTTTTTTTCAATTGGACTAGATAGATCTATCTATCGCCCGGTTCACACTCCACGCATGTCTATTGAACAGGTTAAGAGGCTCATTCCTTTTTCCCTGTTTAGGATGTGGTTTCCGGCTTCCTCTTTTCCAATCTTTTCACTATTACGTAGACCCCTGCACATCAGTGGCGTTACCGCCTTGCTCGGGGTGATACGATTAAAAAAATATATACAGACTAGTTATACAAATGCACGTCATATATGCAGACATTACAAATTTATATACATTAAATTATAAGTGAATATAGAAAGATGAACGCTTATACAAGTCACGTGTATAGACGCAAGTGAAAGCAATTAGACCAGGGTTTCTATAATGAAAAATGAGAAAACGATATTGTCGTCTGCTGTCAGCCATCTTTGATTTGTTTCTGTGAAAATTAATACTGATCTGTCGTACCTTTCTGTTAACGAAATGTTCACTTTTACAGAAGATAAAGAAACTCACTTCATCTTCACTGATGAAGCCAAACTGGCGCTATTTTGTGAAACTGAGCCTTTTAAGGGTTCTGTAAACTGGCACTGTCGTTATATTCTCGAATGACAAATTAAAATATTCAAACCACATTTTTGGGAGAGGAACTAAAAAAAATAAACACTTCTTTTAAAAAAGATCATTTCCCCTCAAGTAAGACAACTAAGAGGCAATGAGTTACTGAGTGTGAAAGATGATAAGAAAAAGAAAATCATTATTAAGCAGAGTGAAAAATAATGTACGTTGTGGTGCAGTGGCTATCGGCTCGGAACGAGAAATTGGAGAGCCGAGTTCGAATTCCAGTTGAATTCGTTGCATTCACATACGCGTAAATACCCTTATGGAAGGTATTAATACGTCTCTTCTCTCTCCAGCAATGGGTTAAATAACTGGACAGATTCGGTTCTGCAGCCTTGGTTGGCAACCAGTCTACAGCAAATAGAAATGGCAATCTGCCCAGTTAGTCATGTCTCTTTCAAAACATGATCGCCTCAGTGTGTATCACGTATGGACCTTAACTGACTGGCCGAATAATAAAAAAGACAGGAATTAAAAAAACAGAGAATAAAGATTCATATCGTAATTAAAATATTGAAAATGAAAGCTGACTGTATAATGTTTTCTAAGTATCACCTTCCTGTGTTATACGTTTATACACTCAAGAATTTTTGTACTTTTTCTTGACTCACTTCTTCATGACTTGCTTTTTAAAAAGCTCTCTTAAAAGTACTCACAAACCGTTCAACTTCAAAATTATCTGAACTGAAAGAGTAATAGTTTTTATATTTCTACATTTTTAAATATTCTTCGAAAATTTCTGAACTGAGAGCGTAATAGTTTTTTTATTTCTAATTTCAGTAAAAAAAAAATAATTTTTATTTTTCTGTTCAATTCATTTAGCCAACAAACAATGTAAATCTTTTCCCCTGTAATTTTGAAACAAAAACAAACGCAATGTTGTTTACAATGTCACACAAAACATCAAATCACGTTTACGCACAACAAAAGAAAATAAATTTTTTTAATGGAATTTTTTAACAATTTTTAAACAACAATTTTTTATGTAATTATTTTTTTATATAACCGAGTCCAACTACTAAAATGTTTGAGTAGCACGGGCAACGCCGGGCTCTCGCCTAAAGTCACTTTCTCACCGACATGACGTGACTTCCTTGTGTTTTCTACAAATATTTTCAGAGCAATTGTTCTGATGAGCTTTCCTTCTCATTGTCTCGACCGCATGGATTTAAGTGTGCTTCTGGATTGACAATAAGATTTCATCGTTTTTTGTTATTTTTTTAAAAATTCGCTAGAATCAACCCTCAGTTTTATTCTAATGATTTCTTTTTTCTCACCTTCCACCTGTGGAACTCCCTTCCGATTTCTTCTTTCCCTGTCACCTACAATCTTCGATAATTTAAATGCAATGCTAATCGCCATTTCTTGATCATTTATGTCCTTTCATTTGGCATCTTTAATTCCCACTCCTTTTAACTCTCAGTATCCGCTTGCATCTTAGTGGCATTATTCCACTTCTTGGGGTGAAATAATTTTAAAAAATGTAAGAGGAGCTCATGTTTGAAGAGTCTTTTGTGTGAAGTGGATATCGACTCGGAACGACAAATCGGGGAGCCGAGTTCGAATTCCAGTTGAATTCCTTGCATTCATTTACTCACAAATACCGTTGGGAAGGGTATTAATTCTTCTCTTTCGTCCAGGCGAGGTTTTTGGGACACGTATGTCTCGGATGTTCGTTATGGTACAGTGGATATCGACTCGGAACGAGAAATCTGAGAGCCGAGGTACGCACAAATACCCCTAGGAAAGCATTAATCCGTCTCTTCCCTCCAGTTATGGGTTAAATAATGAGAGATTGGGTTCTATAGCATTGGCTGGCAACCAGTCTACCGCAGAAAGCAATGGCAACCTTATGCGGGATAATCTTCTGCCCTGTCAGTCATGTCTCATTCGAGACATGATCGCCCAAAGCGTGTATCATGCATGGCACTAAACTGACTGACTGAATATAAAATTTGGAACATAATTAAAACTTCTACTGGACATAAAGTGGGGGATTGGTTTTCTATTGTTATGAAGTAATAAACTGATCCCCCACTAATTATACTTAATATAATAATGTAATATAATCTATCTCTTCTCCTTCCAGCTATGAGTTAAATGGCAGGACAAATTGGGTTATATAGCTTTGAATGGCAACCAGTCTACCGCAGAAAGCAATGGCAACATAGTGCGGGATAACCTTCTGCCCAGTCAGTCATGTCTCTTTCGGCACATGATTGCCCAACGCGTGTATCACGTATGGTACTTAAATGACTGACTGAATATTTCATCGTGAAGAAAAAACAAGTTGGAACATAATTAAAACTTGTACTGGGCATAAAATGGGAGATCGGTTTTCTATTATAAAATAATAAACTGATCCTCCACTAATTACTAATTAATAATATAGTACATCTCTTCCCCTTCTAGCTATGTATTAAATATCAGGACAGATTGGGTTCTATAGCCTTGGCTGGCATCCAATCTACCTCAGAAAGCAATGGCAACCTACTGCGGGATAATCTTCTGCCCAGTCAGTCACGTCACTTTTGAGACATGATTGCCCAAGCGTGTATCACGTATGGAACTAAACTAACTGATCCAAAGATCAGACTTTCATAAAGGTAATGGTGATTCATTTTCTTTAACATTTGACACCTTTTACTAGGTTGTTACACATGCAATAAGGCATTTTTGATTGATTTTTGATCCAGTCGTTTAATGAAGTCACCTTAAAAAAACATCTTGATTTATTCCTGACTCCTTTTCTTTACAAATAATTTTCTTCCAAAATACAGGGTGTCCATAAAGTTATAGTGAAATTAAAAGTATTTATTGATCAGAAGCCATATTTTTGGGCCAGTGGAAGTGAGAAATGGCAATAGTCACAACAAGTTGTCAAGACTTTTGATGGGGGTTAAGTTAAGGTCAGATCCTTGCTTCCCACATTTGCTGGGAAAAGATTTGAAAATTTGAAAACCTAAAATGATGTAATTAAGAAGAAGATGACGAAAAGGAAATTACGTCATATGAGGTGTTGATGT
Source organism: Ascarosepion bandense (assembly GCA_037127315.1). Lineage (NCBI taxonomy): Eukaryota > Metazoa > Mollusca > Cephalopoda > Sepiida > Sepiidae > Ascarosepion > Ascarosepion bandense. Next base: position 1,721,395 of record JBBBDQ010001380.1, on the reverse strand, counting down.
TTCATTCGCTAAAACATAACTCCAATTTGTATTGAAGTTTTTGTAAAATGTTGTACCTCTCCTCAAGTTTATATTCACAGCTTTCGCTGACTACATTCCACATGTGCCTCATAAATTTCCCAGGCTTACAGCCATATCACATTGAATACACCGGTTCTCGCTCGATCACCGAAGTTAAGCAACGTTGAGCCTGATCAGCACTTAGATGAGTGACCGCTTGGGAATACCAGGTGATGTAAGCGTTTAGTGACGGATGTGCGTTGTGGTGCAGTGGATATCGGCTCGGAAAGAGAAATCGGTGAGCCGAGTTTGAATTCCAGTTGAATACCCTGCATTCACTTAAGCACTGGTACCTTGGGAAAGGTATTAATCCGTCCCTTCCTTCTAGTTATGGGTTAAATAACAAGGGTAGGACTTGAGGACCCTGCCCTTAAAAACAAAACCCAATGAATCTTGATACTCGAAAAGAAAAGTATTACGAGAACACAAAACTTATAAAAACAACAATAAATTGTTGAAAAGAAAAAGGTATTACCAGCAATAAATAAATAAAATTTAGTTGGCAATAAATGACCCGCCGAGGTTGATATGCCATAAATACAAAACAACCAACAAAAATCTAATTGCCCTCACGATGTCAAGACGATATTCCATCTCCATCCATACGCACTGCAGCATATCAACGGCAACTTTTTGGACAACTTCAGCAATGCGTCTACCAAGTGTGATAAGATCAGGAACAGGAGTTTGGTAGACGCGATCGTTGACGTAACCCTGAAGGAAAAAGTCCAAGTAGGTAAGATTAGGAGATTGAGGTGGTCATGCGATTGGTCCGTCACGACCAATCATCTTCCAGAAGTGTCCTAAGATCATTGTAGTCAATGAAAGCTGTGAATGTAAAGAGATGTACAACATTTTACCAAAATCCGCAATGATATATGGCTTCTGAATAATAAATACTTATAATGGTACTGGGATTTTATGAACACCTTGTATTATCTAAACTTATTTATAAATGGAACTTTGTCTGTGTGTGTGTCTGTCTGTGTGTGTCTCTGTGTGTGTGTATCCGTTACCTATAGACTCCGAAACGGCTGAACCAATTTTCTTGAAAATTTACACAGTTGTACTATAAGTATCTGCGAGTGTTCTTAGCTAGGTTTTGTGTCGAGGTAAACCCGATAAATATCGAAAATCGATAATCGAAAAAATCTGTTTATAAAAGGAGTGGTCCGATTTTAATCAAATTTGATACACTCATAGACAAAGACATAACAAACGATATTCAGAAGTTTCAAGGTTGCAGTTCTTACAATAGTGCAGAAAATTTGATATCGATACCAGGAAACCAAAATTTGATTTACATCCATTCATTTTTCTTTCAGTCTACTGTTTCGCTTTAACTGGAAACACCAATTGCTTTTTAGTCTTTCGTGCCAACGTCCAAAGAGCCTGAGTTCCAGGACCATGGATTAGTTTTAAAGCTTTCATTACACCCGAGCAACGCCGGGTCATACTGCTAGTTACTCACAAGCCAAATGAAAATGATTATAATTAAATGGTATCCAGTAATCTTACTGTATCAAAATTAGAGAGGTACGTTGGAGAACAGGCATTCATCAATATGGTGCCCATTTTAACTAAATAAATTAGTTATTTAACATTTCAGAAGCGTTTTATTCATTTCCTATAAAATGCATCATTTCATGTGTTACAATCTAATATATTATACTGTTATGAAGTATGATGTGCGTCGTGGTGCAGTGGATATCGACTCGGAACGACAAATAGGGGAGCCAAGTTCGAATACCAGTTGTATTCCTTGCATTCACTTAATACATTTGATAAGGACGTTTGTGTGTTTGTGTGTAAGTGAATGAAAAGAATTCAACAAGAATTCGAACTCGGCTCCCCGATTCCCTTTATAAACAAGTTTAGATTTATTAAATGTATTTTTTTATTGTAATAATTTATAAAGTTTCAAAAATCTTTTTTTCCTCCTCCATCTTTAACGATGGGTTGGTAAATTAATGCGTAACGACTTTATTTACTAACCGAAAATTGAAAAGATTAATATAGATAATTTAGCCAGTGGATTTTTAAAATAATTAAAACATTTTAATTGTATGCATGCTGATTACCCGTATTTTATTTGTACGGGTGGTCGTACGTGATATTTGTCATTAACAGGTCACGTGATTCAAGGGTTGTCCACCTTACAGGAGAAAACATTCCTTATAATGAATATTTGTATACAGTATCCAATTCTTTTCATTTCCACGTGTCTCTGAATCCCCCAAAGCTTCCCGTATCCCGCTTTCAAAATTGAAAGGAATTTACTTGCTAGTTTCATCATCTTTTACATTAATTGTGAATGTAGGTACCTTACAAAAATTGAAAAAGCTTTCGTTTTTCTATTTTTTATAACCCGTGTTTGGTCTGTTTTTGTTGTACATTTCAATAGCCTTTTTGCTAATACTAACATTGAAATTATTAAATTTTTATTGCTAAGTCCTACTTAGCATAACACATCAGAAATTGAGTTAGTTCGGTTATTTTAATTTCATTTTTTTAATTTCATTCTTTCTTATTAAATTGTAAAATTATTTTAAAAGTAAGTTTTATATTATTCTAACTTTTATTTATTCAGAAAGCATATTCAAACGTATGGCTATAAAACTAAAATAAATAAAATTCTATAAAATATTATATAATTGCTAAAAATATTGGAGTTAAAAACCAAAAATTGAAACATACGATTACGATTACATACAATTATGTCATGATTGGACGCCATACTTAGCGTTTTTGATGGCTTCTGTGTGTCATTAAATCATTCGTCACCTCAGATAACCCTGATAAAAGGACTACCGTGATGAAGAAATGCTTTTATCGTCCATTTCAGACAATAAGCAAGTAATACTTGTTTCAAATCATATTAAGGTAAGTTTAAATTTGCTAATTTTAATAAAATAATGTTTCAGCGAGGAATATTTTATTTTTGCAAGATTTCTTAAAACCGAGAATTGGCTACTGTTTACAAAATGTGTCGGTCGATGAAAAACGGCCGAAAAATTGAAATTTTTTAAAATCAAAGAAATTTTAGATTCCAATCAATATACTTTCAGTTTGAAATATACCAGAGTATTTTGCTTACTGGAATTAGTACATTTAATCTCGTGGCTTTCAAATAAAGCTAAAATTAAAACTTAAAGAAAAATGTTTTTTTCGTTTTTAAAAATTAAATTTAAATTTAGATATCGAAAATGAGGGCAGGTACCTAAATAAAAGTAATAAAATTCCTACGCCCGGATTTAGTAATCTGGTCATTGAGCTTCCGGCAGGTTATAATGAGCAAACTCACGGTTCTTTAGGAGAAGAATCTGGAGGAAGCCTTCTAAAGAAAACTTGAAAAATACGAAAAGTTGTTTGAGAAATGCAGATCTAAGCAATGGCGGACTATCTGTCTCCGATTAAAGTAGGATGTCGTGGTTTTGTAAGAAGCTCTTTATGCAGAACTTTAAGCCGGCTTGGAGTCTGTGGAAGGAAAAAGAAAAAAGCCATTAGAGAAGGCTTCGAAAGAGCTGTGAATTAAACGATTGGATCAATGGAGATTTCTGACAGAAATCGCTGTTTGAGGAGACTAGGAAGAGAAAGAAAGAGAAAAGGAAAAAATGGAGAAAAGAAGGTTTTTGATCCTAATTCAGTTCAGGGAATGTGTATGAGTTTTTCAGTAAGGACTGATGGGAGATATTAACTGTTGAAAATCATTTAACAGTTAAGTCTGGAGGAGAACATTAGTAGTGTGGGTCATTCCACATGTTGTTCCAAGAAGAGAAAGACGAGTATTCACTTTGTTCTTTTTTGTCTCGTCTTGGCCGAGTCGGAAGTGACGTACGGCGTTTCTGATTCGACGTTACAGTTATAAATCCGGTGTTGTGCGCACATATATACACACATATATATATGTGTGTTCGATCTCATCTATGGAGAATCCTATGGATGAAAAAATGTATATCGGAAATACCATGAACGTATTTAAAAAGCGATTTTACAATCACCTCTCACCCATATATATATATATATATATATATATATATATATATATATATATATATATATATATAATATCGAATTACTAAATTCTAAAGTAAGGTTTAATATTAATTATAAAGTAAGGTTAATAACCATAATTAGAGTAAGGTTAATTACCATAACCATAATTAAAGTAAGTTTAATAACCTTAACCATAATTAGAGTAAAGTTAATAACCATAACCATAACCATAATTAGATGAATCATATATTGACTAGATATAAGAATAGAAATTTAAGATTAAAAATTTAACAGAGAAAACGGTTTCCAAACTTTGATCGAATTAAAAATCAAAAATTGAAAATTTTAATACAAAAAACATATTCCCTAAATCCGAAGTTAAGATTAAACATGCAAACTTACATTAATTATAAAAACCCTGCTTAAATAAAAATAAATAAATAAATATCCACGCCAACTATTATCGGCTCTTCTAAGAAATCCATGAAGATATAATCTAGCCAATAGATAATTAAAACTTACAACTGTCTAGAATCAAAGACTCTCATTAATCAACCACTTAAGAAACACCCTCTCAAAAAATTCCAACGGTCACAGACTTCTTCCCCTATCGCTAACCCCCACCAACACCTCTAACAAAACACTCTCTCCAAAAATTCCAACGGTCAAAGACCTATCCCCCCTATCACTAACCCCCACCAACACCACGTACAAAACTAAATAAATATAAAGAAAAAGGATTTCCATTACTTTACACAGCGCCTGATGAGGCATTGAAGTTTCAATGCTGAAACGAACGTACCTTCGTAGCGGTTATATTTAGAATAATTATGTCAGTCAGTTAAGTGCCATACGTGATACACGCTTGGGAGATCATGTCTCGAAAGAGACATGACTGACTGGGCAGAAGATTATCCCGCAGTAGGTTGCCATTGCTTTCTGCAGTAGACTGGTTGCCAGCCAAGGCTATAGAACCCAATCTGTCCTGTTAATTAACCCATAACTGGAAGGAAGAGACGGATTAATACATTTCCCAAGGGTATTTGCGCGTAAGTGAATACAATGAATTCAACTGGAATTCGAACTCGGCTCCCCGGTTTCTCGTTCTGAGCCGATATCCACTGTACCACAAACATGTTCTAAAATATAATTTATAATAAATATTCACAGCTCTATATATTATACATCGAGCACTGTTTTAAATTAATGTTTTGGACGTTGTATGAATTCTTCGTTCTGTATTCACTCGGATATATATATATATATATATATATATAGAGAGAGAGAGAGAGAGAGAGAGAGAGAGAGAGAGTCTTCCGCAGACATATTTGTTTCGCTGGATCATAGCTCATCAGTAAGGTTTGACAACCGAATGCTTTTAGCCAAGATTGATATTCACTTTTAACTGTATGAGCTCCCGCCTCATATTTTTATCTCTAATTTTACCTTTATTTCATTCTAAAAATTGTGACCTAATCAAAGTTTTTCTAAAGATTTAGGTTGAAATTCAACTTTAACAAAAAAATTCTACTTTAACAAAATTCTACTTTAACAAAAAAATTCCTTTAATTTTAAATTAAGTTTAAATAAACAAAAAACTTTTTTTAATAACTCCTACGTCTATGTACAGAATTTTACCATCTTTTCAAAAACCGCCAAAAATAAGTTCTAGCCTTATATAGATATCTTTATCCACGACCAATTCCAGGCCAGAGTGTTTAAAAAAAACGACTTGGCCTGTTGCACTGTCTCCCACACCTCTCTCTTCTTCACCCATCCTCTCTTACTTCCTTCCCCCACACTCTATGCGTTTTCTTACTTCTTCCTCTTTGCTAAACATAAACGCCAGGTCATCAAAGCCTGTATATGACTGTACTTTATTTCCTACTCGTAAAACTGGCGTTTTTTCTTTTAATCTTTCGCCATGTCTCTTTTAGTTCTCTCTTTCCCTCCCGTTTTCCTCGTTCTATTCTCCATTCCCTCAATGTCACTTTTACAATCCCCTATTCTGATTTCTCGTTTTCTCTACTCCCCTTTACCTCGCACACAAAGGTTTACCAATATGAGGAAGCGAATTTTCCATCTTCCTTCAAAAAATACCGTTTACTACCTGATGAGACATTGTTCTTTCAATGTCGAAACAACATGTACACTTTGTAGTAGATTGTAATTTGTACACCATTTTCTAATGTTAAATCTGTCTACAAAATTACCGACACTTTCATTAATCAACTATATCCCCTACCCATCCCACTTTCTTCAAAATTCTAACGGACAATTTACAAGATTTAATCCCTTATCAATAACCTCCACCAACATCCCACGCACAACTTGGCAAATATAAGAAAAGAGGCCTTCCATTCCTTTCCACACCACCTGATGAGATATTGTAAGTCCAATGTTGAAACATAATGTACAATTTGTAGAAGATATCTATAAAAAAAATCTGTACGTTCTAAAATATCATTTATAATATATATATGTGTGTGTGTGTGTGTGTGTGTGTGTGTGTGTGTGTGTGTGTGTGTGTGTGTGTTATAAATTATAGTTTAGAACATGTACAAATTACAATCTACTACAAAGCGTACATTTTGTTTCGACATTGAAAGGACAATATAAAATAGTGTTTACTACCTGATGAGACATTGTCCTTTCAATGTCGAGACAAAATGTACGCCTTGTAAATGTACGATTGTAATTTGTATATGTTCTAAATCATAATCTAATATAAACTTATTTACAATAGAACTTTGTCTGTGTGTGTGTGTGTGTGTGTGTATGTCTGTGTCTGTGTCCGTTACCTATAGACTGAAACGGCTGAACTGATTTTCTTGAAAATTTACACATTTGTACTGCGAGTGTTCTTAGCTAGGTTTTGTGTCGAGGTACCCCCGATAAATATCGATAATCGAAAAAATCGGATTATAGAAGGAGTGGTCCAATTTTAATCAAATTTGATACATTCATAGACAAAGACATAAGAAACGATATTCAGAAGTTTCAAGGTTGCAGTTCTTACAATAGTGCAGAAAATCGATAATATATATAAAAGGCAAGATGTTTGTGGGTGTGTCTGCTTATCTGCCTGTATGTCTGTATTTTTTCAGTCCTTTTAGTTTTTGCTTAGGGTTTGGCTCTTAGTAGATATAATTGTAGTTCTAAGTCTCAGCCATAATACCATTTACTCAAAAGACTTATTTAGCCTTCAAAATTCAGTTTTCAACGAAAAAACTTATTTGATATCGATACCAGAAAATCAAAATTTGACTTACATCTATTCATTTTTCTTTCAGTCTACGATTTTCGCTTTAACTCTAAACAACTGTTGCTTTTTAGTCTTTCGTGCTAACGTCCAAAGAGTCTTAGCTCCAGGACCATGGATTAGTTTTAAAGCTTTCATTACACCCAAGCAACGCTGGACTATACTGCTAGTTTATAATAAATATATATATATATATATATATATATATATATATATATATATATATATATAAAACGTATTTGACTCATATTTTATTTGAAAGATTTCGGTCAACACAGATATAAAAAACCCAGAAAATAACACCCCCCACATATATATATATATATATATGTGGGGGGGGGGGTGTTATTTTCTGTTTTTTTTATATCTGCGTTGACCGAAATCTTTCAAATAAAATATGAGTCAAATACGTTTTTTCATTTGAGATTATCTAAATAGACTATTTATAAAAAAAAACCCATTTAGAAAACTCGCAGTTACGACACATTTTGCATTAAATAAATTTATATTTATATATATGTTAAAACAATTACGAAACACATGCAAAAATGCAGTTTTAATAGCAATGGCTGCTGAAATAAAACTCAACTTTTCTCTCGCCATCCCGCTGACAAGAAAATGAAATGTAAAATGAGTTTTTCCATTTCCAACTTTTGATTTCTTTTCTTTCTTGAATCATTTGGCGTTTAGCCGCGTAAAAGTTTAGTCATCGGCTGAAATTTGGATAGAATGTTTTTATTCTTCTTATTCTTAAATAAAATAATAAAAGTCAATTACTAAAGACAAAGGAAAATCGGAAAAGAAAGAAAGAAAGAAAGAAAGAAAGAAAGAAAAATAGACGATGGTTAAATAAATAAATTTATAGTAAATAAAAAAGGTAAATCTTCATTTTAGGTACCGACGGTTCCCCCCACCCACCGCCCTTAAAATTTATCCAAAATAGTTAGTTATTGAAGAAACTTACCATTTTTGCTTTGAAAGTCCATAAAAAAAAAACGAACTATATCTCGGACTTTTTCTCTCCCGTAACTCTCACGAAGTCATGTAATTAACGGCAGAATGACGTTCTACGTAGGCAGCAATTTTGGTCGAATTTCGTCCTTTACTAAAACTTTCGGCGATGTACTTCCTGTTTTGAGAGCAATAAGCGTAGAAATACAATAGCGTATTACTTTAATTTCCGGAAGTACATCACCGGAAGTATCAGTAAATGAAGAAAAATAGAGCAAAAATGTGCCAAAATTCGTTGCATTACGCAGTACGTCATTCTGCAGTTAATTACATGACTTCGTAAGAGTTACGGGAGAAAAAAGTGCAAGAAATAGTTCGGTTTTTATGGACATTTAGATAAAAAAAAGTTAAGTTTCTTCAATAACTAACAGTTGATTTGAGTTCAGCATATACATTTGCACAGAAATAATGCTATTTTGGATAAATTTGAAGGGGAAAAGCGAAGGGATTTATAACGAAAATTTACCATAAAAAAAAGAAAAGAAGAAAAAGGACGGATAGAAAAAGGAGAAAATGTACGCATAAAAGAAGGAAAGCAATAAAAAAAGAAAGCAAGCAATACATAAAATATAAAGAAGAAATGCAAGCAAGGAAAAAAGCTATAAAAAAGAAAGAAAAAGAGAAAGAAAGAAAGAAAGAAAATGAAAGAAATCTAAAAAAAAAAAGAAAGATAGAAAGAAAGAACGAAAGAAAAATATGTGAGGTAAAAATTAAAGAAAAAAAATTGAAAGTGAAAAGCAATGATAAACTGACGAGGCTTAAATAAATAAATAAATAAATAGGTATAAAAAAAAGAATATTAATAGAATGAAAAAGGATAGATAGAAAAAGGAAAAGAATGTACACAAAAAAGAAAAACAAGAAAGAAAGAAGGAAAGCAAGCAAAAAAGAAAGAATAATAGAAGAAAAGAAGAAATGAAACAAGCTAGAAAGGAAAAAATAAAGGAAGAAAGGAATAAAACGGAAAAGAATAAATAAGAAAGAAAGAAAGAAAGAAAGAAGCTATGAAGAAAGAAACAAAAAAACAAAGAAATAAAGATGAAAGAAACTATAAAAAAAAAGAAAGCAAACAAGAAGGAAATAAGTAATAAGAAAAAAACGAAATTGAGGAGGCTTAGTTGATTAAATAAATGTGAACTAAAATAACAAATATTTTAAAACAAAGAAAAAAGAACAGATAGAAAAAACGTGCGCAAAAAAGAAAGCAACAAAGAAAAATGAAAGGGGGAAGAAAGAAAGAAAGAAAGAAAGAAAGAAAGAATGGAGGGTAGAAAAAGAAAGAAAAGAAAGGCGTATGAAAAGAACGTAAAAACGAAAGAAAGAAAGAAAGAAAGAAAGAAAGAAAGGAGCTATGTAGAAAGATAGAAAGAAAACAAAAAAAGAAATAAAAGAAAAAGGGAGGAAGCTGTCAAGAAAGAAAGGAAGCAAACAAGAAGAAAAAAAGAAAGAAAAATGAATTAAAGAAAAAAGGAAAGAAAAAAGAAAGAAAAAAGAAAGAAAATGAGGACGGAAGCTGTAAGAAAGAAAGAAAGAAAGAAAGAAAGAAAGAAAAAAGAAAGAAAGAAAGAAAGAAAGAAAGAAAGAAAGAGAAGGATTAGCGATAAACGAACCTTTCCAAACGCAACGCCAGAAACGAGAATACCCGTGGCAAAGCGAGAAACGAGAATGTCCTCTAGCAAAGCAGAAATATCAAATGACAACGTCAGGAAAGGGAATATCCAAGTAAATAAATAAATAAATAAACCAACCTGTGTTGAAACGAGAAAATGAGAATATCCACTGGCAATGTGAAAAACGAGAATATCCAATGGCAAAGCCATAATCTGAAATATCTTGTGACAAAACCCAAATTGAAAATATCGACTGTCGAAGCGTGAATATACACTGACAAAACCAGAAAACAATATCCACTGTCAAAATGTGCAATAACAAAGCGATGAATATACAATGGCAATATCAGAAAATAGAATATCCAATGTCAAAACGAGAATATACAAAGACAAAAGTTAAAACTAGAGTACAAATTGACAAGGACAAGAATGAGAATATCCACTGAAAAATCAAGAATATTCAATTTCTAAGACACAGATGAAAATAGCCAGAGGGAAAATGTGAAAAGAAGATATTCAATAGAAAAATGATAAATGAGAACATCTAATATCAAAACGTGAAACAGGAATCCCGATAGCAAATCCAGAAACTAGAATATTCAATGACAAAATGACAATAAAAAAAGTGTTAAACGAGAATATCTAATCAAAAAGAGATGTGAGAATATTCCCTATCAAATTGGGAATTTCCAATGACTGTGGAGTATCCAATGGCAACGCGAGAATTTCAGGAATAGACATTGTCGAAGCGAGAATATCGAACGACAAAGCATAAAACGAATATATCCAACAATTCCAAAAAAGCATTTCTTCTAACAAGAAATGAGAATATCGACTAGAAAACGAGAATATATAATGACAAAGACAGAAATGTGTACACCCAAAAGCAACGTGAGAAAAAGGAAAAATCAACTGACAAAAAGCGACTTCACAATGACTAAGTCATAAACGGAAATATTCAATGGCTCAGTCAGTGAGAATATTCAACTATAATATCCTATGTCAAAATGAAAAACGATAATTCGTAATGACAAAGCATTATTCTAAACTGATAAAATATTATCAATATGGCTTACAAATCTCTTTTTTCGCCTCGATCTGAATTTATCTCGACGTTCAGCGTTATTTCTCATATCCCTTCTGTGTGATAAAGTGAATTTTTCCAATCAGGGTTAAATTTTAACGCCAATTTGAACGTAAAGGATGTTCTGAAACAATGCCAGCAACACTAGGTCAAACGTAAGTGGCAAGCGATGGTTTTGCTTATCGAAAACTTCGCAGATATATCGAACGGTGTATAAGCTGGGCTCAAATTAAAATGGCGTAACCAGTTGAAACGGCCGTATAATTCCAGTTATCATTATCGATTCATTTTTTATCCTTACATCATTTAATATTTTTCTTGTCACTAAGATAAACAGATATATATATATATATATATATATATATATATATATATATATATATATATATATAATTATTATTATTGTAAAACGTACCAAGAAAACAGTATCACTAATAATGACTAAAATCATTTAGTCCTACTGTTAACAAAACGGTAAATTTAGTCGTCAATCCCAAAAGATAATACCAAATGGGGAGAGGGGAATCAAAAAAAAAAAAGAAACGAACAAAGCAAAAGCTGTGTTCGAAAGAAAAGAAACCCAAGACGAAAACCTTAACAGTAAAGAGCTCAATACGAAAGTACGAAGGTACTTGTCCTGACGATCCGGCGAGTGAAACCGCGGTCGGCTTTGGCTCACTTTTAGATTTAGTTCGTATATATATATATATATATATATATATATGAGATTATAACTATACTAGTGTCGAAAAACCATCCACGAATCTACGAAGAAGAGAAAAAATCGTTTTAAAAAAGAAAGAGCTAAGTACATGAATATCAGTCAAAAGAGTTCGGACCGAGTCAGCACGGAGCCCAAAGAAAAAACCCCGACACTAGTAATCAACTAACAAAAAAGCTCTCAATACTTAGGTAGGGCGGAATAAGTAAAGTATACCTAGTGATCCAGACAGATCTACCTAGGTTTCACTTAAACGGATCATCAGGGAAAGCTGATATATATATATGTCTGATATTATATTTAGCAAACTAGCTAGTTATGTATGAATAGAATTATATATATACATTCCATTTTTAAACGAGTTATTTCGCTGCCCACGTTTCTACCATGAGTGGTGTCTTCAGGCGATATTTAATAACTGATTTTACCTTTCACCGTTTTTCTTTTTGAGAACGCTCTTGTAACGGTGTTTTATTTGAACGTTTCCAAGAAGAAAAATTCGAAATTATGACATACCCGAATAAGGACGAACTGTTACATAAAAGAACAGAAATTATGACAAAATGCATCCATACTAAGAAATACCTCTTAGTTTCATATAATCATGGATGAAAACGTCATAATTCGTTTGAATTTAAACATTGCGCGTTCATAAATTTTCTGCCACGTGAAAATATTCAAAAGTTCTACAATATAATTGTATAGTGCACTTTTAATACAAATGTGTACTAGTCTAACACTATTAGAACCAAAAACTAAGTATTAAACACTCAATATATATATATATATATATATATATATATATATATATATATATATTTATTGTAATTTTATTATTACAATGGTTTATAAAAGCATAATAAAACTACATAAAAATTTTCATGTTTCAGAACAAAACTGTTCCTCTTCAGTTGATAGGTAAAATAAATAGTGAAACGATTTGTTTTTGAAAATATAAGATGAATCTTATATTTTACAAATTACTACAAAAATGTACATTTTGTTTCGACATTGAAAGAACAATGTCGCATTATGTAGTTATGATGTTAACAAACGTTTTTAATTTTTTTTAAAATCTTTAAGAACAACATTTCTCTTTATTTTTGGATAGTTTCTGTACAAGGTAAAAAGATAATAAAAATAAGCATAATTTTACTAATAAGGACAAACGAAATATGACCTCTATTTCTAAATATTTTTCGAAGTTAAAAAATAAGAATAAAACACCTAAAGTTAAATGGAAAATTCTCAAACAAGCTAGAATCTCTAGATCGGTAAATGAACCAGGTTTCCTCTGTCTGCAAGAAAATTGGAAATTATAAAGTGCATGAAAAGTGACATATTACTAAATCAAAGGCATGAAACTACCATAAATTGTAAATATGTTAAAGAATTAGCCTTACAGTCCTGCTAGTATTACAAAATCTAAAGTATGAAACTAGCAATTGTAAACTTTACAATATTAATCTTACTATCTATCTTGATAATTTACTTTAACTATATGATCTCTCATGTTATTTTATCTTTATTTTTTATTACAAATTGTGATCTATTGTAATATAACAATCTGGCCCCACCCGAGGAAGTGATGCAAGCGATGGTGTTTCCCGTCGGTGAAGGGGGCGGCGAAGCGACAAGACAGGTGTTTGTGAAATACATCCTGTCGAGGCCGGAGCGGATGTCATTTGACCTTATTTCCGACAGCGGCGGAAATGGCTACAGAGGCAAACAGATCAGGTATCTCTTAGAATTACGTGGGCGTTGCGTGGGCGAGGTAAAACCGGAAGGAAAGTCCCGGTTCTAGAAGACTATATAAAGACCTCGACACACGGATTCGCCAGCAGAGAACGGCCAGTGGAAGCAGAGAAACACCACGGCAAGAATACACTCCCGTCAACCCATTCTATGTGCCTCTCACTCTTCTGTTCTCTATTCCACACGGTTCGTCGTCATTAATAAAAATATAACCTTATATTTTTATATATGCGTGTTTGTTGTTTTGTCGTCGTACGGCGATATATAACACTATTTATTGCCTTAAGTATTTTGTTGCACTCAATAATTTGTTTAAATGTTTAGCCATATATTAGCTTATATTTATTTTTATTTATTTCTTTTTTATATTTATTATTATTATTACTATTATTATTTTTTATTTATTACTATTTGTATTTTTGTTATATATTTTATAATTATTATTATTATTATTATTATTATTATTATTATTTTAATAATATATTTTTATTTTATGTTTATTTTATTTTATTCATTTATATTATATTATTTTAATTTAATTTTAATTTTTCTTATTTAATTATTTTCTAATTTATTATATTAAGTCTAACGAATTTATATCTTTGTGTTGAATTTTTAAATATCCTTTGTTTTACGTTTTATGAATTATTTTTATTTTTGTGTATTGGGACTTCATCATTTATTTTTTTTTATGCCAAAAGATTTGGGCTGAAACATTGTTACCGTCATTATGTCAACATTTGGATCCTTTCAGCCAACACGTTATCAAAGGTGGTCGTTGGCGTTACTGTTAATGATGGACGGGGCACAGAAAAACAAGGAATTACTTACGGAAGGGAAAATTGGAAGTCGTTTAAAACGAAATTTTAATCAAAATAATTAAAATGTGCGGCGGGTGTAAACACACAGTTCCACAAGATTGATAAAATTGGAAAAAGAAAACTCACAATCCCTCCGACAATCGTAAAGACCGAATGAAATGCTCTTTCTATATTTATTTTTTGTTTTTTTAATTATTTCAGTTTTTAATTGATTTTGATTCATTTTGATTGCTTTTAATGTTTGTTTTTTTTAATTATTTTTTAATGTAAGCGTGTGTGGGTGCCGTCTTAATTGTTTTATATTGAACTAGCAGTATAGCCCGGCGTTGCTCAGGTGTAATGAAAGCTTTAAAACTAATCCATGGTCCTGGAGCTCAAACTCTTTGGACGTTGGCACGAAAGACTCAAAAAGCAATAGTTGTTTCCAGTTAAAGCGAAAATCGTAGACTGAAAGAAAAATGAATGGATGTAAGTCAAATTTTGATTTTCTGGAATCGATATCAAATAAGTTTTTTTCGTCGTAAACTGAATTTTGAAGGCTAAATAAGTCCTCTGAGTAAATGGTATCATGGCTGAGACTAAGACCTACAATTATACATAGTTAGAGCCAAACCCGAAGCAAAAACTAAAATAAAAGGGCTGAAAAAAATACAGACATACAGGCAGATAAACAAACACACACACAAACATCTTGTTTTTTTTTATATATATATTGTCGATTTTCTGCACTATTGTAAGAACTGCAACCTTGAAACGTCTGAATATCGTTTCTTATGTCTTTGTCTATGAGTATGTCAAATTTGATTAAAATCGGACTACTCTTTCTATAACCTGATTTTTTTCGATTATCGATTTTCGATATTTATCTGGGGTGCCTCGACACAAGACCTAGCTAAGAACACTCGCAGACGCTTATAGTACAACTGTGTAAATTTTCAAGGGAATCGGTTCAGCCGTTTCGGAGTCTATAGATAACGACACACACACAGACACACAGACACACACACAAAGTTCCATTTATAAATAAGTTTAGATAGGTGTTCGCTTAATTGCTTTGTTTAGTTGATTTGTTATTGTCAATTTGTTTGAACTCTTTTTATTCTACTGATCTCTTTTCATTGGTTGGTATATTTGACTGCTTAAGGATTTGTTTTTGCAGTCTTCTCATGGAACAATTAACGCGATATTTATAGAATACTGACAGAAAGGGCAATACAAGTCCAGAAGGACATGTACATGTGTTTTATAGACTTACGCAAATGCATTCGACAAAGTAAGCAATAAAAACTCGATAAAGATGCTTGGCAGCCTAGACATTATCGGGAAAGACATTAGAATTATCAAGCAACCCACCTGCATACGGACAAAACACAAGTTCAGCAGATATACAAAGACAGAAAGGTATATAGGTCAGGGATATAGATCGAGAAAATTCTGAGAGCCCCAGAAGTCATGCCAGAATACGTCATTGGATCAATATAAGTGTTTTCGGGTGGTTTAGGGAGGTGCACGAAAACGGCTGCGAAAATTCGACTAAAGAACGACGCGCAACCGGTATTTAAGAAGAAAAGAAATACGCCTTACGCGGCGATCGAGAAAATAGATACAGAATTAGATAGACTGTCAAAATTAGGCGTCCTATCAAAAATCGAATACAGCGACTGGGCCGCACCAGCGGTTTATGTAAAAAAAAAGTCGGGTGATATTCGCATTTGCGCTGATTTCTCGACGGGATTGAATAACGCTATTCAGGACTACCAATATCCACTACCTATCCCAGAGGATGTATTCTCTAGGTTAAATGGTGGGAAATACTTCACAAAGATTGGCCTCAGTGAAGCATATTTACAAATCCCAGTTGACGATGAGAATTCGAAGCTCCTATGTAGAAACACTCATAGGGGTTGAATAAGTACGAACGTCTAGCATTTGGTGTAAAGACGGCACCAGCAGTGTTTCAGCAAACCATGGACACGATGCTGTCGGGGCTGGATTTCGCTATCGCGTACCTCGACGACATACTGATCAAGAGCGAAATAGTCGAGGAGCATAAAAGACATATATACATGAAGTATTTGAGAGGATACGAAATTATGGCTTCAAAGTTAAGGAAAATAAATGTGATTTCTTATTAGAAGAAATCAGATACTTGGGCCATATAATTAACAAGGACGGAAAAAAACCAGATCCAAATCGTTCCTCAGCAATTTGGAACATGCCTGAATCCAAACATGTGAAAACATTACAAAGTTTCTTAGGGTTAGTAAGCTACTACCAAGACTTCATCCCAAATTTACACAATTTGCGAGCGCCATTAAACGAACTATTACAAAAGGACAAAGTATGGCGTTGGTCGATTGAATGCAAGCAAGCATTTGAGGAAATCAAGAATAGGTTAACATCGGATCTATTCCTTGCACATTACGATCCTAATCTAGAAATAGTAATAGCTTGTGACGCCAGCGCACACGGAATTGGTGCGTATATTCTGCACAAGTGGAAGGACGGAGCGATGAAGCCAATCGCACATGCGAGCAGATCATTACTTCTTGCGGAACGCAGCTGCTCACAGATCGAAAAGAAGCTTTGGCGATAATCTTTGCTGTAACAAAATTCCATCGGTATATTCATGGAAGACATTTTATTTTGCAGGCGGACCACAAACCGTTGATAACTATTTTTGGTTCGAAAAAGGGACTCCCCACTTATACGGCAAACCGTTTAAAATGGGGGACGATATTATTAAATTACAATTTCAAATTGCATCATTTACCATCAAGCAAGATCGGACACGGAGATGGCCTGTCTGGACTCATCCCTAAATCAGTTGAACCATTAGAAGATACAATGATCGCTGCGCTAAGATCAGAAGTTGAAGTAAAGAATACTCTGACTGACACAATCAGGGAACTACCAGTTTCATTAACAGAAATTAAGAAGGAAGCTGGAAAAGATGAATATATTAAGGACATAAAAGCAAAACTAGCTGAAAAGGACGTGCGGACATCAGGAACCTTTTCACTGTGCGATAATGTGGTACTCTACAGTGAAAGAGTAGTAATTCCTAAGGCATTGCATAGAAGAATCATAAAGGACTTCCATATTATGTTACGCTTGGGCAATCATGTCTCGAAAGAGACATGACTGACTGGGCAGAAGATTATCCCACAGTAGGTTGCCATTGCTTTCTGCGGTAGACTGGTTGCCGACCAAGGCTATAGAACCCAATCTGTTCTATTATTTAACCCATAACTGGGGGGAAGAGACGGATTAATACCTTTCCCAAGGGTATTTGTGCGTAAGTGAATGCAAGGAATTCGACTGGAATTCGAACTCGGCTTCCCGATTTCTCGTTCCAAGCCGATATCCACTGCACCACGACGCACATCTAGTAAGTAGTAAATAAATAAAAAAATAAAAAATAAAAAATAAAAATAAAGTTTGGGGTATTTTAGATTTTATGTAATTTTTTTTTTACTATCTTCTGCTACTGATTTCAAGGCGTTTTTATGCCTTGGTGGAAACCATTCAGAATTTAACTAAGTCAAAACTTTGCTAAAACAGCCATTTGGTTTGATACCCTTTCCTTCAATTGTAGCTACATGGTCATGCCTAATCATCCTAGAGTTATTTTCTTTGTGATATAATCTATAGTAACCCTACGATAAATGAGGCTAGGGGATGTCAGCTTATCCCGGAGCAGCCTTCGTTACCCCTACTATGGCCATAAAAATGCATAAATGAAAATATAATTATAGCGTCTCCGTGTTGTGTCTATAAAAAAATTAATTATAGTGTTAAAAATAATTCTAAAAATTATAACTATCATTAATTCACTTGTTCTAAACCAATGAGAGTCGATCCCATCTTTCTACTCCATACATTCAAATACGTGACAATCTGACTATCGAACAAGCAGTTGACATGGACAAGTCGTTAACACGTGCGTCAACGAAAATTTCATCTCCTTTTCTTTTTTCAGGCCATAATAGCAACATTTACCTCTAAACACTCAAAATAATTCGAAATTTCCAGGCACCTTTTGTATTTTTCTAACTTAATTATCTGGACACTCATTACACTCATTTACAAATTTTTTAAATAAAAACATACGAGAAAGAGCAACACGTTGTTTATTCTTTATCTTATCATTCTGTCGGATTCGATACACATCTGACCCTAGACTCACAATTTTCTTTAGTATTACTGTCTCACATATTTCCTGCACCACATACCAAACAGATAATAAATAATATTCATTTTGTTGTTTCCGCGTCTTGCAGTTACTTATTTATACAATATTTTTGCGCATATAAATGTTAGGATTTTTAGAATTATTTACTCAGTTATAGTTCCCCAACGCACTTTCGTCCTTCCAACTGCACGAGCTTGATTTAATAAAATGAGGTGACGAAACAGGAGTGACAGAAAATAGATAACTGGTTAATTGATAAATAATATTAGATACTTAAATTAAATAAATAAAACTGCCCTGATAATGACCAGAGAAAACGTACTTTGAACAGAAGCACATAATTCTATGAATAAAAAATTCTGCATTTCATGACAGAATTTCTTTTAAGCGAGGCGTTTTTTTTTTTGTTTTTTTTTAATCAATGACTAGCAGTATATCCCGGCTTTGATCGGGTGTAATGAAGCTTTAAAACTAATCCATGGTCCTGGAGGTCAGACTCAGCCTAAAGAATATTTGAAAAAATAAAATAATTGCGACAATTTACCAATCGCACCAAATATATATATATATATATATATATATATATATATATATATATATATATATACTAGCAGTATAGCCCGGCATTGCTCGGGTGTAATGAAAGCTTTAAAACTAATCCATGGTCCTGGAGCTCAGGCTCTTTCAACGTTGGCACGAAAGACTAAAAAGCAAATTTTGTTTCCAGTTAAAGCGAAACCGTAGACTGAAAGAAAAATGAATGGATGTAAATCAAATTTTGATTTCCTATTATTGATATCAAATAAGTTTTTTTCGTCGTAAACTAAATTTTGAAGGCTAAATAAGTCCTCTGAGTAAATGGTATCATGGCTGAGACTAAGAACTACAATTATACCTACTTAGAGCCAAACCTGAAGCAAAAACTAAAATAAAAATCGCTGAAAAACATACAGGCAGATAAACAGACACACACACAAACATCTTGCCTTTTATATATATATATATATATATATATATATATATATTATCGATTTTCTGCACTATTGTAAGAACTGCAACCTTGCAACTTATAGTACAACTGTGTAGATTTTCAAGAAAATCGGTTCAGCCGTTTCGAAGTCTATAGATAACGGACGGACACACACACACGCACACAGACAAAGTTCCATTTATAAATAAGTTTAGATCTATCATCGTCTTTTCCTATCTATCTATCTATCTATCTATCTATCTATCTATCTATCTATCTATCTTCCTTCTTTCCTTATATATCTGTTTCTGCATACGGACATGCTTCTCACTCTTCTCTACATTCTCCAAATTTTGCAATTTTTCAACGCAATCGCTGATAACGCAGAGCAAGAATGATTTTTGTAAAAATATAACATAAAACATCGAAGTTTCTTTAAAGATCATCTGTGTCGGAAAGTGACGTTTCCTGAACCAAGAAAAATCCTCTCTGGCTTTGCACGAACGTAATATCAAAATTTCATGCCTAGAAATTTTCATCAACATTTATTAAATTTAAGCAATGCATTTTTATTTTTTTAATACATTATGCAGGTTCAATCTATGTTGAAAGGAAATCATTTTCAATGCTTCTAGGCTGGTAGATATAAATTTCAATGTTTGAAAAAAAATTATAAATATTCAAAAACGTATACTCACTACAATAACGTTTATAATATTAAGAGATTCTTCTTTATGTAGGTACTGTCCCTTTTAGGACGTAGACGATCATAGTCTACCACATCTTCCTATTCCCTGTAGATCTTAACATCTCTTCTCCTGTTACTCCACTCTACCCCAGCTCCGCTATCTATCTGCTCAAGTCCATCAAGTACGTCATGTGTTGCTTTCTCCTGTCTTTTGTTCCCTCTATCCGTCTCGTGGGCATCAAGTTCTCCAAGCCCTCCTTCCTCACTACATGTTCCAGAAACTTCAGCTGCACTTTTCCTGATATTAAGTATCAGTTTCTTTTTCGAGTCCATCCTCTGCAAAGTTTCGTAGTTGCTCACACGTTCTGTCCATGGTATCCCTAGCATCCTTCTGTAGAACCATGTTTCATGTGAATTGCAAAACTTCTTCTGCTTCTTCTATGTGCCTTGTCCCTTCAGGACGTAGGTGATCATGGCCTTCCACGTCTCCCCAACCCTGGTGGCTCTTAGTACGTTTTCTCCTGTTACACCACGCAACCCCCGTTCTGTCATGCACCTGCTCAGGCCCTTCAAATATGTTATCCGCTGCTTTCTTCTGTCTCTTTTCCCCTCTATCTGGCCTATTAGTATCAGGTTCTCCAAGCCCTCCTTCCTCATTGCATGTTCCAGGAATTTTAGTTGTCTCTTCCTGATGTTCAGTATTAATTTCCTTTTCGTTCCCATCCTTTCCAAAACCTCATCATTGCTCACACACTCGATCCATTAGAACCACATTTAAATTGTTTCCAGATTTTCCTTCATCTTTGATGATATTGTTCAGTATTCACTGCCATATTAAAGAACTGACCTCACATAGTAATCGAGTACTCTTCTTTGTTTCTAGTGAAAGTTTCCTGTCTCCTTAAGAGACAGGAAACTTTCACTGGATTGCTATGTGATGTCAGCTCCTGGAATGCATCCTTGTGATTTTGGATCTCAGGAATACAAAGTGAAGGGGTCAGTTTATATATTGATTGTAATATGGAATTGATCCCCCACTTTATATCCAATATGCTTCTGTATGTACACATTTCGGTTGCTTCAAGTCTTTTCTTCATCTCTGATGAGATTGTACAGCATTCACTGTCATATTGAAGAACTGACATGACATAGCAATCTAGTACTCTTTTCTTTGTTTCTAGCGAAATTTTTTCTGTCTCTTAATACTCTACTCAGCTTCTGGAACGCATCCTTCGCCATGCCAATTTGTCCTCGGATCTCTGTGTTGCACTTTCCGTCTTCTGTTAGAATACTTCCCACATTAAAGAAGTGACGAATATTTGTTATGTTTGGAGGAAAAAGAATGTAATGAGATGTCTAAAATACACCAAAGAATTTTCAGTCGGTTTAAAACGAAAAGAACGAAGGGTAGATTTATTAAATCGCTAGAATAAGCAATTACTTTGTTACAAAAGTAGCCACTCGAAGGGTTGTATTTCGAAAGGTCATTTTAACATAGTATTTACCGTATATATTACGTGAATATTTGTATACATAATAATTACTGCGTACTCTATAATAATGTGTAACTTATTTTCAAACAGAAATACTATTGAAGCATAAAATATGAACATGGCAAAACATGATCTTCATTTTTTCTTTTCTTGCATGAGTTCAAAAATTGGGCAGAGTTCCTCCCAAACTTCTGCCAATATCAACAGATCATGGAGAGACGAGTCCATAAGTGCTCGGACAGTACGAAGGTGGTTCCAGGAATTCCTTACTGGTGATGAGAGCCTTGAAAATGAAGAAGGTCGAGGACGGTCATGCAGCCTTGATAACGAACATTTGCAAGCAGTTTGTGTAGATGAGAACAGAGTTATCTGCCCCTGCGAAACAAGCTGGGACAGAGTTACCTGCCTTGGCATATCTTATAAAGCGGCCCTGTAAACACGGCCATTTGCATTTTACTGACATACAGTATCGAACGTGACGAACCCACTCGTCACACTTTACACAATTGTTGAGCAAAATACACGACAAAATGTCAGAGATTATTGATCTGATCATTTTCTTCAGAAGTTTTGTCGTAAGAAACACCGTTAGAAAGCCTATGAAGTTAAAAAAAAAGAAGTATCTCTAAGAAAATTTTGCATTAAAATTAATTTTGCACATAGGCATTTTCTTTTCAAGACGTCAAACGATCGTGATTTGCATGGGAAAAAACAATCCAAAGCAATGGTAAAACGACTCTTGTTCAAATATTTCAAGGAGGTTTCTTCCTTTTAAATTTTCAGATAGATATGGACAGGCTGAAAATAAAAACTGAGATTGTCACAAAAGTAATGGCTGCTTGAAGTGTTGTATTTGAAAAGCTATTTTAATATCGTATTCACGGCATATTTAGGTGTACATAATAAGTAATGTGTGCTCTTTAAAACATTTTTAGTTTTTTTTTAGGCAACAATATTCCCGTAGCATAGAAGCCATTAATTTCGAACAAGACAAAACACGATTTTAACTTTTCTTGGGTGAGTTCAAACTTGGCCACAGTGCCTCCCTTCTGCCAATATCAACAGAGCATGAAGAGATGGGTCCACAAGTGATTGGACAGTACGAAAGTAGTTCCAGAAATTCCGTACTAGTGATGAGAGCCTTGAAAATGAAGAAGGTCGAGGACGGATATGCAGTCTTGATAACAACTGCAAAGAGTTGTTAGGCAAACCCTACGTCAAAGTGCCAGAGAAATGTCTCCGACGCTTGGTGCGAGTACTGCAACAGTCTCACACTATTTGCAAAGTATCGGCACAGTGAAAAAGCTCGATAAATGGGTTCATTATTATTTCAATAAAAATCAAAAACCTTAGACGGTTTGAAGAGTACTCGATGCTCTTTCAGTGTAACACCAATGATGCCTTTCTGGAACAAATAATCCCTTGTGATGAAAAGTGAATCTTTTATGATAATCATAAACGATTAGGTCAATGGATTGATTGAGATGAGTCTGCCAAACACTTCTCAAAGCCAAAGTTGCATTAGCAAAACGTTAAGGTAACTGATCCCTTTCTGGAAACAAAGAAGAGAGTGCTAGAATGCTATATGATGTCAGTTCTTCAATATGGCAGTGAATGCTGGACAATATCATCGAAAATGAAGACAAAACAGGAAGCAGCGGAAATGTGGTTCTACAGAAGGATGCTGCGGATATCGTGGACGGAGCATGCAAGCAACGATGAGGTGTTGGAAAGAATAGCAACAAAAAGGAAATTGATACTGAACATCAGGAAGAGACAACTGAAGTTCCTGGGACACGCAATGAGGAAGGAGGGCTTGGAGAACCTGATACTGACAGGCTAGATAGAAGGAAAAAGAGACAGAGGAAGGTAGTAGATAACATATTTGAAGGGCCTGATCAGGTGGATGATAGAACGGTGGTTGCGAGGTGTAACAGGAGAAAACATACTAAGAGCGACCAGGGATGGGGAGACGTGGAGAACCATGATCGCCTACGTCCTGAAAGAACAGAGCACATAGAAGAAGAAAGTAATGATAAACGGACAACTATCACAGCCACGACAATATACACATTTTTATCGCTTGGATAAACAATATATTTTTTAAAACAAAGTTTTTGTTGCACTAATGTAACAGAGATTAAAATTCAAACTGGCCATTATTATATTCGGCAATAGGATTTTACCAAACAATGGTGATGTTGGATATGATCAAAGGCCATTTTATCATTCACAGTAACATTAAGTGACTAAAGGAAGAGACGTGGCCAATCATATACAAGTCGCGAATCAGGTGAGCAATTATGTTCACGTTGTGAAGCCTACTTAGGTATTCCTTCGGAAAGATATCAGTTTAATATACGAGGTTTCATTAATTACCAGTTGCTTCTTCTATTTTCTTTTCCAATATCGACTGAAAGTAGTCAGACGATTTGAAGTAAGGGAGCTTTATCTCATTCTCGACTGCTCTTTCTCTGTTTTCCATTCGAATAAAGTGAGACTACTTAGCTATAGAACAGCAAATTTTGCTGTATTTTCTATAAATCCCTCAAGAGGAAATCATTGGCACACTTTGAATATATTATATATGACATCACCATCAAAACTTATTGCGCTGACATCAACTCTTGATCTCGGCTGACACGAGTCTGACACAGCGGAGTTACATGGCGTAAATCCAAACGTTGACAAAATGAATTTTCAAAAGTCGAGAAAGTAATTATATCACAACCGAGCATAAGTAAATTTAGACGAACGCAATTAGATTATATGGTCCTGTTTTATCTGAATCCTCTTTGGGAATCGCTGACATAGATGATAGCAAAGTAAAAGTGATTCACTCAACACCCCTCTTTCTCATTTCCCACCACTACTCCTCTTTCACACTCCTCCTCCCTCCCCTCTTATACCACTATTCCTCTTTCAATCTGTTTCTCTTTCTCCTCTCCTAACATTCCTTCTCTCTCACACTATTCCTTCTTTCCCTCTCTCACGACTTCTCTTTTTCACAATATGCCTCCTTCCGCATCTTCTACCACTCCACCTCTTTCACTCTACTCCTCCTTCCCCTCTTCTAAGACTCCTCCACTCTTACTACTATACTTCCTTTCCCTCTCTTGGAGTAGATAGACTAAACTATCGCCCGGTTCACACTCCACCCACGTCTATTGAACAGGTGTAGAGGCTTATCCCTTGTTCCCTGTTTAGGATGTGGTTTCCGGCTTTCTCTTTTCCAATCTTTTCACTTTTCTTTTTTTTTGTTTATTTTTTCAATTGGAGTAGATAGACTAAACTATCGCCCGGTTCACACTCCACCTACGTCTATTGAACAGGTGTAGAGGCTCATCCCTTGTTCCCTGTTTAGGATGTGGTTTCCGGCTTTCTCTTTTCCAATCTTTTCACTTTTCTTTTTTTTGTTTATTTTTTCAATTGGAGTAGATAGACTAAACTATCGCCCGGTTCACACTCCACCTACGTCTATTGAACAGGTGTAGAGGCTCATCCCTTGTTCCCTGTTTAGGATGTGGTTTCCGGCTTTCTCTTTTCCAATCTTTTCACTTTTCTTTTTTTTGTTTATTTTTTCAATTGGAGTAGATAGACTAAACTATCGCCCGGTTCACACTCCACCCACGTCTATTGAACAGGTGTAGAGGCTTATCCCTTGTTCCCTGTTTAGGTTGTGGTTTCCGGCTTTCTCTTTTCAAATCTATTCGCTCTTACGTAGCCCCATGCACATCAGTGGCGTTACCGCCTTCCTCGGGGTGATATGATTAAAAGAAAAAAAAAACTACTTCTCCTCTTTCACACTATATCCCTTTCTCCCCTTTTACCACTCCACCTTCCTTCCCCTTATCCTACCACTCCTACTCTTTCACTCTATTCTTCCTTCCCCTCTCCTACGGCTCATCCACTCTCACTACTATGCCCCCCTCCTTCTCTCCTACCACTCCTCTTCTTTCACATTATTCCTCTCCTCCTCTTTTACACTATACCTCCTTCCCTTCCTCCTACCAGTTCTTTTTCATTCTTTTACACAACTTCTCTTTGACATATGAACTCTCTGGACCTTCATAGTTACGACTCGAAATGTTATGTACTTCATTCTTTTCCTATTCCATTCGTAAGGAGGAAGTTCCACTCAGACAGCTTCTTCCACATAACGTTTACAGACTCCGGTGAAGAAACTTTCCCGATCACTGTAATTTCAGCCCCTTCAATAACAGTGTCAACCGTTATCTCCATCACACCCTATTTTTTCTCCCAATTCCAACAAATCATATTTTAGTCGCAGATCCTCCGTTTCACTTCCGCTATTTTTCACTTCACGAATTTCATTAAATATTCTATTTAGGCCACCAATGATTCTTCTGTTCAAGGTTTGGCCGAAAGGGTTACCTTAACGGAAAAACAGGTCATGTCGAAACGAAATAGCTACTTTTGTAGTGATATTATAGCATTTGTATTATAAATTCTAAATAAATATTATTCGCTCTACTTTGTATTGAGCACTTTTTAGGATACGGAATTTTATTTCATCAATACCTATCCTATACTTATATATATATATATTCATCCGTGGACATATCTGTTTCGCTCTATCACAGCTCATCAGTATGGTTAGACATCCGATTGCTTGTAGCCAGGACTAAAATCCGACAGAATTGACATCAGTCAGCGATTCTACATGTAAGCTCTGGGCGCTCGGTAGAAGAAGGTAGACTTTTAGCGTATGATATACCATATAAACATACGCTAGTAACTAAGAGTGTTCTAATTCATTACTGAATGAACGATGCGTAGATTATATATATATATATATATATATATATATATATATATATATATATATATAGCCCGGGGTTGCTCGGGTGTAATGAAAGTCCTGGAGCTCAGACTCTTTAGACGTTGGCACGAAAGACTAAAAAGCAATAATTGTTTCCAGTTAAAGCGAAAACGTAGACTGAAAGAAAAATGAATGGATATGAGTAAAATTTTGATTTTCTGGTATCGATATCAAATAAGTTTTTTCGTCGTAAACTGAATTTTGAATGCTAAATAAGTCCACTGAGTAAATGGTATCATGGCTGAGACTAAGAACGTCAATTTTCCCTACTTAGAGCTAAACCCGAAGCAAAAACTAAAATAAAATGGCTGAAAAAAATAGAGACATACAAGCAGATAAACAGACATACACACAAACATCTTGCCTTATATATATATATATATATATATATATATATAATCGATTTTCTGCACTATTGTAAGAACTGCAATCTTGAAACTTCTGAATATCGTTTCTTATGTCTTTGTCTATGAGTGTATCAAATTTGCTTAAAATCGCACCACTCCTTCTATAACCCGATGTTTTCGATTATAGATTTTCGATATTTATCCGGGGTACCTTGACACAAGACCTAGCTAAGAACACTCGCAGACGCTTATAGTACAACAGTGTAAATTTTCAAGGGAATCGGTTCAGCCGTTTCGGAGTCTATAGGTAACGGACACACACACAGACACACAAAGATCCATTTATAAATAAGTTTAGATAATGAAGTAAAAAGAACCAATAGGAAACGTATCTCAATTTAACATAATTCACTTTTATTAAAGCTTCTCCAGAGACCTAGAGAAAAACTAAAAAGCAAAGAAACAGTATATTGGTATGGGGGTGGGGGTAATTTAGGCTTCTTATTCATCAGATACGTGTCACGGGTGTTAAAAGCATTAGATAATTTTTAAATGGATGTGATAGGAATATTTTGGGCAGTAAAGTCTGTAATAGTGAATGTGTTTATTTTAGTTTTATATTTTTTTTAATCATCTCACCCCAACCAAGGCATTCCACTGCCACTGTTGCGCAGGGGGTTACATTGGGGATAGTAATGAGAAAGAGGGGTTAGTTATAGGAAATGTCAGGAGGAGGGTAATAGACTGATGAGAATACCGCGGAGGCGAGTGGAGTAGATGAAAAAAAAAATGCTTGAGAGAATGGATGCGAGTTAATGTGATAGGAGATGTCTACTGACCTTACATTTAAATTTCTGGAGATTGTAGCTGTCGGGGAAGCAAGTATATAAAAGTGAATTCCACAGGTGGAAAGTGCGTGAAAAGAAGCTGTTAGAGTAGAAATTGCGGTCACATTTTATCGGTTTCACTGTAAAAGGGTGGGAACTAGTTGCTAATCTAGTAGCTCATGTAAATTTATACCTGGGGGGGGGGACTAGTGATCTAAGTTCATTGAAGCAGAAGCCGGGAAAGTATTTATAGAAGCCACGTCACGCCGGTGAGAGAGCGACTGCAGCCGAGCTGCTAAGTCGGTATCGATCACATTCTCCATTGGATTTTGTCAATAACCCCGAAGAGAATAGCAGGGGCACCCGACCAGATGTGGCAGCAGTATTCAATACAGGGGCGGACGGTAGATTTATATATGTGCAGGATGGACTCAAACGGGAAAAACCTTCTGGCCCTGCACAGTGAACCGACCTTCTTAGCAATAGATTCGATGGAGTCATTCCATTTGAGGTCCGCTCAGAGTGTGAAGCCAAGTAGGCGTAGTGTTTTACTCTCAGGAAGGCTAGCCTGTTCCATGCTAATGTGGGGTAGGAGCAATTGTCTGTGATGGTTAATAGATAGCAGTCTCGTTTTGGAAGCATTAAAATTTACGAGCCAAATGCTGAACTGCTTGTCCGTCTAGGACATCATCATCAAGTGATGTGTGGTTCATTCACTGGGTTGCATATATATTGATAAGGAAATTTAAATTAATAAAATTGGACTTAAAAATAAAAAATGCCACTATATAAGATGGTTGTAGTAGAGTGGGAGGTCATTATATTTTAAAGGAATTGTGGGTGTAGACCAGTGAACATTGTACATTTATTTTCAATCTTGTCACATCTAAAAATAATACATTAGCTACAGGTTTGCTCAATTCTTAACTAAATAATTTACACATCCTGTCTGGTTTATATTGCTACACTTCGCCTCAATATTCACTTAGTCTACACCTACAATTCTTTTAAAATATACTAACCTCCATTGCCACTACAATCATATAATAACCTCCAATGCCACTACAATCATGTAATAATCTCTAATTCAAATACAATCATATAATAACCACCAATTCCACTACAATCATATACTAACCCCCAATTCAAATACAATCATATAATAACCTCTAATTCAAATACAATCATATAATAACCTCCAATGCCACTACAATCATAATGGTGGCATTATTATTATTTTGTTTAATTTTACTATTTTAAATTATTTTATCAATATATATATATATATATATATATATATATATATATATATATATATATATATAATCTAGTGAATGAACCACCTTTTCCTACCTGGCGATGTTGTATTGAATACGGAAACTTAATAGTTTTTGAGTTGTAGTTTTCTAATATTATAACAATAATAATAACTACCTCTCTCTCTCTCTCTCTCCCTATATAAGGAAGTTAAAGAACAGATAGATTAATACCCACTGTTCATGCATTTATTTTATAAAGCGTGCTCAATACAGTGTAGTGCTAAATATTGTTATTTCGCTAATACGATGGTTTATAAAAGCATTACAACACTACACAAAAATGTTCATGTTTCAGAAAAATAATGATTTTCTTCAGGTGACATTTTAAAAATAAATGATGAAAATGATTTATTTTAGAAAGTATAAAATTAATTTTATGATTATTCAGAAAATTAAAGAGGAGTGGTTGGAACAATTAATCCTTTGGATCGCGTGGATTTGGATATTTTAATTCTTCACTTTTTGAGGTAGTAGACTGAATGTTTTTACAAAATGTGTTTAGCGGACAATTCCAGAGGTCAAATTTTTCCATCCAATCAGTACCAAATAAATTAGTTATATTTTTCATGACGTAGGCCTTAAGCTTTTTTGTTGTTCCGAAGTAACCCTTACCTCTATAACGGTAAGGCTTACTTCGCCTAAGATATCCAGTTTCTCAGGGTCCGGAAGTTTTTTTCCGTCTAAATCTATCCTGCACATATATAAATCTACCATCCGCCCGTGCATTGAATACTGCTGCCATATCTGGTCGGGTGCCCCTGCTGTTCTCCTCGGGCTTCTCGATAAGGTTCAGAGGAGGGTCTGTAATGTGATAGATACCGACTTGGCAGACCGCCTGCAGTCTCTCTCCCACCGGCGTGACGTGGCTTCCCTGTGTCTCTTCTATAAATACTTTCACAGCTTCTGCTCCGATGAACTTAGATCACTGGTGCCCCCTAAATACGAATTTGCACGAGATACTAGATTAGCAACTAGATCCCACCCTTTTACAGTGAAACCGATAAAATGCAACCGCAACTTCTACTTCAACAGTTTCTTTCCTCGCACTTCCCGACTGTGGAATTCCCTTCCACACGATTGCTTCCCCGACGGCTACAATCTCCAGGAGTTTAAATGTAAGGTCAATAGACACCTAACACACTAACCTGCTCCCATTCTATCAAGCACTCTTCCCATCTGCCTAACCCTCATCCTCGCTATCCTTACTCATCTGTCACCTTCCTCCTGACATTCCCTATGTCTAACCACTCCTTCTCTTTACCTTCCCCTATGTAGCCCCATGCGCAATAGTGGCAGTGGAATGCCTTGCTTGGGGTGAAATGATTCAAAAGTTACAGACCTTGCTGTTTTTTTTTTTGTTGTTGTTTTTCTCGTTTTTGGTAATGTTGGTCTTTTTAATCTACGCCACGTATGGACATTAATAATCGTTAGATCAGATCCACTGTCTAACTGCAGTTTAAATTTCTTATTTGCTATTTCTACAGTTACGTATTTACGCAAACTATTCTCCATTGTCGCTCGACTGAGTTTTACTTTCGTCTGACCCAATTTGATTGGTCTTCTTAGTCGAATTTCATACCAGCAGTTATTTGCATAATGACCAGCTTTGCCACAGTTTCGACATACGATTTTTTTTCCTAGCAGGACAGAATTTCCTCCAGCGCATTTTATTACATATATTGCACGGCCCTGGGGGGAATTTTTCTCTTTATTAGTATACTTGTTGAAATGTTTTTTATTGCATCTATCAGGGGAGTAATATTTTGGTCTGGTATAACTTTGATAAAACTTTTCCCTCGTTCCTTTCTGGGGAGTAGCGCTTTTGATTAATTTTTTTAATGTGGCTGACTGCAGCCTCTTCGATATTTTTAGAGTCGCTTTGTGTTGAAATGACTCTTTGGCAGTCTTCTGTCAACTTTTGCAACGTAAGTTCGGGTTCATTGTTCAACTTAGTCAAAACACGACGCCTTATTTCCGCGTCTTGCACGAATACGAGACACTTAACATTATTGGCTAATAATTCGGATAGCCTAAAATCGTTACAATGCTTATTGACAGTAGCAGCAAAAGTTAAAAAATCTTGCTGTTCGTCTTTCGTCAGATTTAAGCATTTCCGCCTTTTGGGAAATAAGGTGGTATTCGACCCAAACAGTTCTGACAAAAGTTTCACTGCCTCCGACAACTCTAGATCGGTTGTCTTTTTTGGTAATATAAAGTTATTACTGTGCTCTGTAGCGTATAAATTTTGAAGTAGCAATCGTATTTTCTGTGTATTCGATCAACTGCTGCAGTCGACTTGGAAGACATCTTCGTATCGTTTGTGTTAAGAATCGAAGGTCTTCTCATTGCCTGGCACATATTCAAACATTTCCATCGAGTTCCAAATGTTACTATGTGGAAATGCAGAGTCATTCCCGGTTTTTTTTTTCTCTTGCAGTAATTTTATGAGTAATTCTTGTTTCTGTAATTGTTGGTCAATTTTTTTGCTGGTATTGTTGTTGCATTCCCAATTGGATTTTTATGAGTTTGTCCGATTCCTGCTTCTGTTTCAATAATCGTTCCTCATTTTCCTGCTGCTGCTCCAGCAGTCGTTCATCCGTTCTCCGTTGATGTTCTTCAGCTTTCTGTTGCTGTTCGAAATGATTCTTCATCAGTTGAAGCATCGCCTTTGAAAGTTCTTCCATTTTACGTGGAAAAAATATGTATCAAAAAAATATCGGATGAGTTACTTAGTTTTTCTGTAATGTAACCAATTTCGTTGGTTATTATTTCCCAGATACTTGATTGTATGACCGACTTGTCAGTGTGAGGAGGGTCACTTGAATTCTGGGAATTTTTTGTTGAGTCAAGTCTTCGTCGCCAATTGATGTGGACTTGGTTTTAAGACCACTCAAAGAAAACCCGAACGCAACGGATTGGGTTAAATACATATATTGACAACAATACAAAGTACAATACAACACATAATAGATACAGATAGTCAATCAAATATAAGCGCTTCGCAGAGCCTTGAACTATCGCAATAATGGAGCTACTACTACAGTTACTCGACTTAGTAATATTTACCTTTCTCCCCCACTTGAGAGAGATGTGACACAAGGTCTTTTTTTAACGTGGGGAACCTGAGCGCGTAGGCCCAGGTACTGGTCAAAACATTACCTATCCACCGCGGTGAATAGGTTCAAAACTGGTCATTTTGAGTTACTCGACTTAGTCCCTCGCTAAGTACTGTCTCCTAGCTTATGGATGAGTTCACTCTGATATGTGGGTAATGCTCTGTAGGAAATATGCTCTCGCAAATTACTCGAATATCGGGCCAGAAAAAGAAAATGCTGACAATTCAACTCGCCGGTCCAATCTCGCCAACCAGTTAAACCTCCTCTTCGCTTCGAGAACGACTGCTTTTATCGGCCGATCATTTTTTTCCATTGGCCGACAACACAGAGAGGACGCCAAAGGTTTGCATACACTCCCATAGTGACTCCTGCGGCGGACTTGTTTTGGGTATGTAATTTTCTTTTTCGCCGCATTTTACGTCGTAGTATTAACGCGACGCGCTGTCGCTTGGTTTGACGAGCTAAGTCGCCGTTTTCTTCGCTATATGCTCCCACAACAATATCAAAACATGACACTTTTTTTATTTTCAACTCCATAGTTCACCCTAATTATCCCTTTTGATTGAGCAATATTGATACACCTACAATCATATTATTTAACTTCCTTTAACCACCCCTCCTTAATTTTCTAAATAACCATGAATTCATCGTATATTTTCTAAAATAAATCTTTTTTACCATTTATTTTTAAAATATCACCTGAAGAAGAACAATGTTTTTTTCTGAAACATGAAAAATTTTGTTTAGTGATATAATGCTTTTATAAACCATTGTAATAGTAAAATTACAATATTACGAAATTAACGAATTTTAACGAAACTTGGTTATAAGCAACCGACAATTTGTATTGAATTCTTTTGAACATTATTTTTACCGATACTCGTATTTAAGTAGATATTCTGTTTTTAATTAAATAGTATTTTCTATTTATATCTACCGGCCTGATTATTTACGATAAATTTTTATTAATTTTGTTAATTTCCGTAACATGT
The DNA here is from genome assembly GCA_037127315.1 of Ascarosepion bandense. NCBI lineage: Eukaryota > Metazoa > Mollusca > Cephalopoda > Sepiida > Sepiidae > Ascarosepion > Ascarosepion bandense. The sequence continues at coordinate 1,688,285 of JBBBDQ010001380.1, read as the reverse complement.
TTACATTTGTTTGACATTACGATACATTACAGAGCAGATATGGTTTGTTTACGATGGATCGAAAATTGTATTATATAAGCATGATAAAAACCTCGTCTGATCAAGAGGCTATTCATGGTCGAGTGGTTAAGACAGTACCAGATCAAATGGTAGCTTCCCCTATGTAAAATAGGGGTCGCAGGTTCGAATCCTGCTGGATAGCACACGTTTTCGTAATAAAAATTTATTGTAAATAATCAGGCCGGTAGATATAAATATAAAAATACTGTTTAATTAAAAACAGAATATCTACTTAAATACGAGTATCGGTAAAAATAATGTTCAAAATAATTCATTACATATATATATATGATGGGGCGATATGTGTGGGTGGGTGCGTAACACTCTTGAGTTTAAATCTTTTTGTTTGAAGTTAGATTATTGCAATTGCCCGGATCGGGGAGTTGTCTGAATTGGAGTTGAAAAAGTTCTTAAATGGAAGTCACAGAACAGGCTAGTTGATTACAGATTATACATTTCATATATTACCCAGGGCTTTACGGTCACGTCTCGTTGAAACAACAATTCGATTGGTTGAAGAGGATAAAGATAACGACTTGGAATTATTCATCGGAGAGCCAAGTTACAATTTCAGTTGAGTTTGTTCTATTCACTTACACGCAAATACCATTAAGAAAGCTATGAATCCACCTCTTCTCCCCCATCTATGGGTTAATTAGTAAGACATTAAGTCATTATCACTACACCATTAGTATCTTCAAAATAAAATCCTTACAATTTAAAAATACTTTCTGGCTTTAATAACCTGAAAGAGGTTGATAAGCTGTAAAAAATAAATCAATCAAAAAACAGATCGAAAAATAAATTGCAGTACACAGACGTGGAAGGCATGAACAAAAATGAAATAGCAGAACAGAAAGTCTAGTTTTCAGCCGGGGGCATAAAACCTAAAGCAGATTACCACAAGGTTGCGAGTATGGTGCACTCAGTGAAGATCCAATTTACTACTCAGTTGAAATGATTCGAGTGAGACAAGCTTGAAACCTAAATGTAAATTTTAAAAAAGATGGTGTAAATAGACTGGTAGACTCTTTCAGAAAAACAGAATCGAGAAAACAACAGTGCATTAAAATATGGAAGAACCTGGATTATTACTGAGCGAAGCTAGAGAGTGCATCGGTCGAAACAAAAATGAGAAATAATAATTCAGTTGTTTACTTTCTGTTGCAATTTTTATAGATTTTGAGATCCAATGAACGTCATTTTTATAGATTTTGAGATCCAATGAACGCATCAACTGACGATCGTTTTAATCATTCAAGATCGATGTAATTGTCAATTTATCGATTTTATCAATTAAGAGATTTATTTTCGTTGCTAAGTGAGATGGATCGTTCAGAATTTGATTGGATTTAATTTCACTAATTTGACTGTGTGAACGGATGAGATATTACGAGAGCGGTGTGTGGCGTCAAAATGTCTTTTCATCTTGGGCTATTAAAATATTTCACCCAGAGATTCTTAAGATGCATAAAAAATTGTTAAAATTCTTAACCAAAAAGATGGACTTGCTAAAAATCTCACAATCTCTATTTCTTTAATTCCTTCTCCCACTTTTCTCTCTCTCTCTCTCTCTCTCTCTCTCTCTCTCTCTCTCTCTTAGGCACACACTATCTATCTATCTATCTATCTATCTATCTATCTATCTATCTATCTATCCAGCAATGAATTAGAACACTCTCAGCTATTGTGCGTGTATAATGATAACATATACGCTAAAAAGTCTGCCTTCTTCTACCGAGCGCCCATAGCCCAGAGCTAGAATCGCCGACTGACGCCAATTCGGTCGGGTTTCAATCCTGGGTTAAAAGCAATCGGAGTCTAACCGTACTGATGAGCTGTGAGACAGCGAAACAGATCTGTCTGTGGATGACTATACATATATCATCAGCAGTGCTCATACACTGGGTTTCAATTCCTGGTAGTAGATGCGAACTGCTGATGAGTCCCAAATATAGGACGAAACGGCCGTCCAGTGCTTTCTGCATTCTGTTGAGGTCGAATAGTAACTCGATGAATTACTTACTTAATATTTCAAATCCTCCTACAATTTTTATTCTGTATATCGTTGCTTGAACCAGCTTCTAATGCTCCAGTGTGAGCGGCTTGGTGATAGTAGTTTTGGCTCTGGGAGGCACAGTTCTATGGGTAAAAAGAAGCTCAGCAGAGTTCCACCACGGAATATGTGAATGAGAGGCGCTATATCGAATTTAATTCGTTACCTCTTCGTCGTCGGAGCCTGTGGTAGATTTGGTATGACATTCGCTTAACAACGCAACTGTCTGGGTTTCAATTCCTGGTAGTGGATGCGCATTGCTGATGAGTCCCAAATATGTACAATTTGTAGTGGATATGTAAAAAAAAAAAAAATTATGCACATGTTCTAAAATATAATATATATTTTTGTTTTTAAAAAAGTAGCTTGATGGTAAAATCCCAAAGAAGATCCTATGAATATCAATTATTAAAAATTGAATAATAAAACTGATCTAGCCAGAAGGTTGCAACATAATGCAAAGAAAATGAAGAAACGAAAAAAGAAAAAGAGTAGGAGAAGAAAGAAAGGGGAAGGAAAAAGTATCTTAGATCAGCAGAGAGGAGAGAACACTGGAATGGAGGATGGAAGGAATTAGATACATTAAAAAAAGTTACAAATGGATCTAAAAAGGAAAGATACAGGTTTCGCTTATCCCTTGTCGAATTTTTTCAATTTTTTTTCCGTTTCAAACTAAAACAGAACCTAACAATTGTTGAGATCAAAATAATTTACGTTAAAATTTACCTCAGGATTAAAAAGGCAAAAAACCGGAAATGAGTACATAAATTAAGTAAATAATATATCAAAAGAGAAGAAAAACAACCATTATAGCAATATTAGAATTTTGAAAGCAATGGCAACCCGCAGAAAGCAATGGTAACCTACTGTGGGATAATCTTCTGCCCAGACAGTCTTTCGAGACATGATCACCCAAAACGTGTATTACGTATGACACCTGACTGACTGAGAATTTAAATAAATATAAAATAACTTAGAAATAAATTCAAGATGTCATCAACACTTAAGTAATTCTTCTGATATAAATAAATTTCTAACTGAACAAAAAATAGAAATTAATTTATAATATATACATAACAAATGTTATATATATATAAATATATATATATATATATATATATATATATATATATATATATGTTTAAGTATATGCATATCATTTTTTTTAAATTTTTAAATTGAAAAATGAAAAAGACGCTGATATATCTTGAAGTATAGTGAAAGTATCCAAACCATACAACGGTGGCGATATATAGAGATTGTACCAGGAAGAAAAGTTTGTTATTACGTCATTCACAAAGCAAAAAGAAAAATGAATACTAAATGAAACATCAGAAATCATGTCCAGATGTAATCACACCTATAAACACATACTAAGGTTATGCAATCATGGATGAAAGTGTTGAAAGATCCTTGTATAACTCATATATAAATTAGAAAATTTTTTCCATTGTTTGATAATTTCAGTCACGCGTTCGTAAAAATCCCTGTTTGTACGTTTGAAGAACGGAAACATTAGTTACTGCAAATAGGCTGAATATAGCGAAGGTTTGATATCTTCTGTTAGAACACTTCCTAGGTACTTAAATTTTTGTACTTGCTTGATTCTGTTATCCCCCACCTGTATTTGGCATTTTGGGTTGTATCTTTTGCTGATGACCATGCACTCAGTTTTCTTAAAGTTTATTTGTAGTCCCTTCTTGTCACTCTCCACTGCTACTTTCTGGATGAGATCTTGTAGTTTCCTTTCTGTGTCCGCAATCAGCACTGTATCGTCCGCATACTTTATGTTGTTCAGGTTGTGGCCTCCAATAACAAATCCTGGTGTGTCATCTAGGGTCCTCAAAATATTCTCGCTGTATAGGTTGAACAAATCCGGTGAAAAGACACATCCTTGTCTTACGCCTTTTTCTATCTTTGTGTATCTACTGAGGTCGTTACCTGTCCGATGCAGGCCGTTGGCTGCCAGTAGAGATTCTTGATTATTCTTATGTCTTTCCCGAAAATGTCGAGGCTGCCTAGGATCTCCATCAATTCTTTGTGTCGTATTTTGTCGAATGCTTTCGCGTAGTCAATGAAGCATAGGTACAAGTCTTTCTTCATTTGTAATGCCCTTTCAGAGAGCATACTAATCATAAATATGGCGTATCTTGTTCCAGTGTCTTTGACGAACCCGCACTGTTCCTGCACTATCTCTGACCTGATTCTGCTTCTCGCTCTATTCATCAGGATTCTGACAATCAGTTTTTTAATGTGACTCATTAAGCTGATAGATCTGTGTAGTTCGCACTCGTTTGGGACGTTAGCATCCCTGTAGGTTTGAAACTTAGGTTGCCGAAATAACTACTGCGACACGGAGATCCGAAGGCGAATTGATATGGCAAAGGACGCGTTCCAGAAGATGAGCAAAATACTAACACACAGGAAAATCTCACTAGAAACAAAGAAAAGAGTGCTGGACTGCTACGTGATGTCAGTTCTTCAATACGACAGTGAATGCTGGACAATATCATCGAAAATGAGGGCAAAACTGGAAGCGGCCGAAATGTGGTTCTACAGAAGGATGCTACGGATATCGTGGACTGAGCATTCAAGCAACGATGAGGTGTTTGAAAGAATGGCAAGAAAAAGGAAATTGATGCTGAGCATCAGGAAGAGACAACTGAAGTTCCTGGGACACGCAATGAGGAAGGAGAGCCTGGAGAATCTGATACTGACTGGTCAGATAGAAGGAAGGAGAGACAGAGGAAGACAGCGAATAACATATTTGCAGGGTCTGATCAGGTGGATGACGGAACGGGGGTTGCCAGGAGCAACAGGAGCAAACATACTATGAGCCACAAGGGATAGGGAGACATGGAGAACCATGATCGCCTATGTCCTGAAGAGACAGGGCACATAGAAGAAGAAGAAGATAGCGAAAGTTTGAAACTTAGGTTGCGGAAATAACTCATTTCCAAATGAAAAATATTCAAAAACACTTTTATATAAAACTATGTACTGGTCTAGTTTAATTATGACCTAAAATTAATTAAATCTATGTATATTAAAATTTATATATATATATATATATATATATATATATATATATATATGTTTGTGTGTGTATGTGTGTCTGTGTCTTTCATGTTTTATTATTGAAAGAAGTGAGAAAAGCGCCATAACTTTTAAAGTTGATTTTATTTTCCATTTCTCAAGTTTTCAAAAACTTTCAATCTCCTTCCGTGATCATCCTTAAGGATGCAAGTAATCGTAACAAAATATATATATATATATCCGCAGACAGATCTGTTTCATCAGTACGGTTAGACATCCGATTAGATATCTGATATATATATATATATATATATATATATATATATATATGTATATATATATATCCAGAATTTATTTCAGTTTGCAGTTCGGACGCCTTGATTCGAACCTTAACCATTCGCTTTCTTTTTTCACTTCCCCTCCAATTTTTCTTCTTTAATTCTTCCTTTTTTCCTTCTCTCTTCTCTTTAAGTGAACTTAAGGTGTATCAAAAACTTTTCAATTTTTCCATAATAAATAAAATCGCTGATGAAGCGAATTTATTTCGCCAAAATAATCATCCGAATTATGCAATTTTCGAAGTTTACTTGGAATATATATATATATATATATATATATATATATATATATATATATATATATATGTTCTAAATTATAATTTATAATAAACTAGCAGTATAGCCCGGCGTTGCTCGGGTGTAATGAAAGCTTTAAAACTAATCCATGGTCCTGGAGCTCAGACTCTTCGGACGTTGGCACGAAAGACTTAAAAGCAGTAGTTGTTTCCAGTTAAAGCGAAACCGTAGACTAACGAATATTTGTGTGAAGTTTGATGAGAATCGGATAAAAATTGTGGATTTGTATAAAGGACATGCAGACAGATAAACAGACATACACACAAACATCTTGCCTTTTTTATATATATATATATATATATATATATATATATATATATATATTATCGATTATCTGCACTATTGTAAGAACTGCAAACATTCTGAATATCGTTTCTTATGTCTTTGTCTGTGAGTGTATCAAATTTGATTAAAATCGGACCACTCCTTCTATAACCAATTTTTTCGATTATCGATTTTCGATATTTATCGGGGATACCTCGACACAAAACCTAGCTAAGAGCTTTCGCAGATGCTGATAGTACAACTGAGTAAATTTTCAAGAAATTCGGTTTGTCGTTTCGGAATCTATAGGTAACGGACACAGACACAGACACACACACACACACACATACACACACGCACAAACAAAGTCCCATTTTTAAATAAGTTTAGATATTTATGGCTCTACTTTTTATATTGAGAAGTGTTTTAAATTATTGTATTGAACGTTACAATTATTTTCTTCGTTCCTTATTCGTTTGGACGTGTGTGTGTGTGTGTGTGTGCTAAACATTTATAGGTCAGATTTAAATTATACCAATAAACAGTTGTATTAGAAACTGCTCGATACATCTTTGAAGGAAAATGAATAGTTAACATGTAGAGAATTTAGATATTTAGCCAGGGAAGATCAGCCGATGACACTACCATGGTTTCGATATTTTCGGTTTCGGCATTTATATATATAATATATATATATATATATATATATATATATATATATATATATATATAATTCAAAAAGGATGAGCAAATAGGTAAAATCCCAAAACTCGATCCTATTAATACTAATTTTATTAATATTAGAATTGATCAACGTGGAGAGCTCGATGTAAATAGTATTATCTATTTACAGAATCAAATATATGAAGTAATTCAAATATTTTGAAATTTAATTTCGTTGGATGGCCATTTCATCAGCAACGGTCGAAAACAAAAACTTTATTAATTCAAATAGGTTAGAATATTTCTATACCAGGAGAAGCCCCAAAACATTATTGACCGTTGCTGATGAAGCGAGAATTTTCTTGCTGAAATGGCCATCCAACGAAATTAAATTTCGAATTTTTGAATTACTTTATATATATATATATATATATATATATATAATTATATTAATAATAGTAACTATAGTAATAATAATACCAATAGTAACAGAACTAACTCTGCCGAAACTAGTATTAATTAAGCTATAATTTAAATCGTTTTGTACAACCCACCGAGAACGAACTCGGAGGGAAAAGAAGGGGAAGTAAAAAAAGAAACAAACGAAGTACATGAACAAAAAGTCAAGCACTCGTAAGAAAGAAAAAAACGCAAAACGAAAACCCTAACGTTAAAGCGCTCAATACAAAAGTAAACCAAACAAATTTCCCGTCGGGCGAAACCGTGGTAAGTTCTTGGCTCTTGCTTAGATTTTCTGTATATATATATATATATATATATATATATATATATGGTAATATTAATCTTTTTCATGAGGTAACATTTGGTATTCATTGACCGAGCAGTAGATACTGCTACCTGTTGAAATCTATGAAAAGTTTCTCCTAAGAGAGCCTTTCAAGAAAATAGGGATTTAAGTCCAGTAAAAAACGAAATTAATACTGAGCATCAGGAAGAGACAACTGAAATCCCTGGGACACGCACTGAGGAAGGAGAGCGCCTGATACTGACTGGCCAGATAGAAGGAAAGAGACAGAGGAAGGCAGCGGATAACATATTTGCAGGGCCTGATCAGGTGGATGACGGAACGGTGGTTGCCAGGAGTAACAGGAGCTAACATACTTAGAGCCACCGGGGATAGGGAGATGTGGAGAACCATGAGCGCCTACGGACAGGGCACATTATTGGTGGGGTATTCCTTTCTAACCTTTTTGTTTGAAGGGCTGTGGAATGTAACACCCCAGATGGAGGCTCGAACAATTTCTCCGGCGGCCGTTCTCCACGCTGTGATGTTGCCAGGGGTTGATTGAAAAAGTCGAAGTCTCAAGCTGGGGGTACAAGATAAACTATTGAAGGAACGAACTTCCATAACTTAGATGAGTTAAATCGATGCTTTATTTCGTTCAGAGTTAGTCTTGCAGTTTGGGCAGGCGATGAGACACTCAGCTCTAACTCTAATTAATGGAGATAAATGCCGAACCGACCGACTCAAACGAACGAAGTGTCCCTTCTTCAATGTGCCTGACACACGTAGCTTCTGCAAGCACACGCCCGGCTGAACTCGTCGGCTCGGAAAAATCACTTGTATTTATATTGAAATAATCGGAAGTCCGCTAGAGACCACCTTGTTTTTATCTTAAAACAAAAGATAAGCATTGGTGACTGTAAGTCCAAAATTTCAAGGTACTTAAATTTTGTTTCCTTTGATGTGTAAACATCACGCAGACATCCCGTCTGCATTCAGCCTCCAACGACGTATTTTCCAGGATTTTTTTAAATCTTTTTAGCTGAATAAAGGTTCGTGTGAAGGCCGTCGGATGTTTTTATAGCCCTGACACTTTACCTGTAACCAGGCGTTTATTTATTGCCTGGAGAAAGGGAAAATTCTATTATCTTTTCTTTATTTTCTTAATGTGTGGTCAAGATACAGTAAAGACAGTTTTTGACCTGGTCACCTATCACATCAAATCACTTAGTCAAATATTTTAAATTTACTTATGAAAGAAAAAGCGTTTATTTATTTATTTGTTTCCTTTTCTTTTTCACTTAGTACTTTTGTTAAACGAAAACATGTTTTTAAACTATTTTTCTATTCTTAACCATTTTCTATTCTTAATCTATTATAATAAAATACATATTTTACAAATCCACCTTAACATACGCCTAGTTATCGTGTCACAGGAATGTTAACATCTTGATTATGTAATTATTCTCTCTTCGAGTTACATGTACTATCTATTTTAGTTGTTGCTGCTTTTTGAAAATCTTGAGGGATTTGGTTTGTATTATCTGTTACAGTCATTTGTTTATGATTCTGTAACGCCAGCCCACAAAGTTCAAGAAGAACGGTTCTCGCTAAGCTTTGTATGCTTCTCTCACTGGAGGCCATTTTTGACCATTGATCTGAGAAATCCGTTCTGTAAAGAAAGAGAGAGTAATTCGTTTATTGACATTTATCATTTAAGGGTATTTATTTTCAAGCGTCTTCTTACTTGCAACTGATCATAGATTGCTTGTAGAGATTCTACCTTTTCTCTGCATTCGTTTAACATTTTTTTCTTTTGTCTGTAAATTATCAGCGCCATTTTGTAACACGCTGTACTTAGTTCGGCAGCCTCTGGTATTATCTTTGCACTGATATATCGGGTTGGTGGGTTTTGTCTTTCTTTTACTGGTTTTGCACTTTTACCTTTCATTTCTAATTTCTCTGGGCGCTTGCTTCGTCTTTTCTTCCTTTTTTTTTTGGAGGGGGGAGCTTTTTGTGTTTTTTTTTTCCTGTTGCACAAACGGATGCTTACTTCAAAGGCAACTTTGAAATTAAATTGGAGAGGGAGAAAGAAAGGAAAAAACAAATGTAAAGGGAAGAATAAAGAATGAGAAAAAAAGAAAAAAGACTAAAAGAAAATGGAAAAAAGCAATAAAGAAGAAACGTAAAGGTAAAAAAGATAAAAAAGAAAGAAAGAAAGAAAGAAAGAAAGAACAAAAGAGGGTAACGGAAAAAGCCAGTAGAAATATTAAGCATTTCTACTGGCTTTTTCCGTTACCCTCTTTTGTAATGAAGTGTCAATGTAAAATGAAATAAGAATAAAAGCGGAGAATCATTTGATACAAGAGGATAAAAAGAAGCTAAAGAGAGAAACATGAAAATGAAATGTAAAATACAAGTGAAAATGAAAATCAATACAAAAGGGAAGGAAGGAAGGAAGGAAGGAAGGAAGGAAGGAAGGAAGGAAAGTGTGAAGAAAAAAAGAAGGAAGGAAGGAAGGAAAGTGTGAAGAAAAAAAGAAGGAAGGAAGGAAAAAGGAAAGAGGTGAAGGAAAAAAGGAAGGAAAAAAGAAGGAAGGAAGGAAAAAGGAAGGAAGGAAAAAGGAAAGAGTGAAGGAAAAAAGGAAGGAAAAAAGAAGGAAGGAAGGAAAAAGGAAGGAAGGAAGGAAAAAGGGAAGAGTGAAGGAAAAAAGGAAAAAAGGAAAAAAAGGAAGGAAGGAAAAAAGAAAGAGTGAAGGAAGGAAGGAAGGAATAAAAACGGAAAACTAAATTAGTAGAAAACAGAAAGAATGAAAAAACGAGGAAGGTGTACGAAAAGAAAGCAAAACAAAAGAAAAGAAAAGAAAAGGAAAACGAAGTGATCAAGAAATTAAAAAGAAGTAAAACAAATATGCGAAAAGAAAGAAAGAAAGAAAGAAAGAAAGAAAGGGAAGATATTAAAAAACGAAACTAAAGGAAAACAGAAGTTAGAAAAATTTGCTTTCTCGTTACTGAAATGCTGCAATGATGGTTCGGTCCATAGTCTCGCCCGCACACAGCAGGAGAGGCGGCTTTTGGAAATCACCAATTGTAAGAAGAGAGAATCTATGGTTGTCAACAAAGCAAACAGCCCGAAATTGAAGATACCAAAATGAAATAAGCGCAAAGATTTAAACATCTAGGAAGTGTTTAAGCAAAGGATAGAAGCGACACCAAAATACGAATGCACAATGGGTTAGTGAAAGACGCCTTGCAAAAGCTATGCAAAGAAACAGGAAAATTTCATTAGAAACAGAAAAAAAAAGAGTATTGAACTGTTATGTAATA
>JBBBDQ010001380.1:1667500-1672500 GCA_037127315.1 Ascarosepion bandense | reverse complement strand
AGATAGATAGATAGATAGATAGATATGAAGAGAATGAGATAGATAGATAGATAGATAGATATGAAGAGAATGAGATAGATAGATAGATAGATATGAAGAGAATGAGATAGATAGATAGATAGATAGAAGAGAATGAGATAGATAGATATGAAGAGAATGAGATAGATAGATAGATAGATAGATAGATAGATAGATAGATATGAAGAGAATGAGATATATAGATAGATAGATATGAAGAGAATGAGATACATAGATAGATAGATAGATATGAAGAGAATGAGATACATAGATAGATAGATAGATATGAAGAGAATGAGATACATAGATAGATAGATATGAAGAGAATGAGATAGATAGATAGATAGATAGATAGATATGAAGAGAATGAGATAGATAGATAGATAGATAGATAGATAGATAGATAGATATGAAGAGAATGAGATAGTGTGAACATGAAAGGGCGACTAGCGGCGGCTCTGGAAAAAAGAGAGTTAGTTTGTGTCTGGCATGCAGGGCAGTAATCTGTTCCAAAGAAAGAAAATAATAATAATACTCACCGCTGTCTTAATAATCCACCTTCAGCTCATTCTAAAGGAAAAAAGAGAGGAGGCCCTCGAGTGGAATTTTTATAGACTGAGGAAATGGATTATGGGTAGAGAAATGGATTATGAATAGATAAAACTGACCGACCAAGTTGACCGAGGAGTCAGTGGCGTCAATTTCTTGGCGAGAAGCTGACGCAGAGAGACGCAGTGAAAAGGTGGAAGGAGGAAAGTGGAGGAGGAAGAGGAAGAGGCGTAGCAAGAAGCCAGCTGGGAGAGCGTTGAATTGAAATCCAACGGTCAGTGGTTCGATCCCTGGTTCTGCACTCACTAGAAGAAAGTGTGCAACAAGCTATTTCGGCGTAATGGGGGACAGGTTCGACCTGAAATTGATTCCAGAGTTCAGTGGCTCGACCCCAGTACTTGACTGGGTGGAAAAAGTGGAACTGCATGGTCTCTTGTCTGGTGTCAAAAACATTGAACATGTGATTCCTCTGCGTTTGTCCGGTGGGGCTTTCGCTGTGTATCAACAGCTCAGTGCTGAGGAAAAACAGAATTATGAGAGGATCAAGGCAGCCCTATACAAAGCGTTTGCTATCGACCCCGCCACTGCCTGGGAGCAATTTGAGGCAAGACAATTACATCCTGGCGAAACTGTGGACGTATATTTGGCCGAGCTGACGAAGTTGACGGTGTTGTTCGGTGGGCTGCCCGAGCGGGCCTTGGCATATAAATTTCTGGCGGGGCTCTCAACCGGAGCAAAACAGCTCCTGCGGGCGAGCTCAAACATAACCTCGTTGTCCCTTAATGACCTGGTGGACCGAGCCAGAACCGTGATGAAGGATAATTCCGAGCTGAGAGATCCGGTAATCGCCGCTGCACAATCCACACCGAGTGATGATAAACCGTCTCAGGGGCTTAGCCCGCGTGGTGGGGTCGTGTGTTATAGGTGCGATGGCCAGGGCCACATTACAAGGAACTGCAGACGGCGACCGACAGCTGTTCGCTGCTACCGGTGTAATGAAACCGGACATATGGCCCGGGATTGTGCGGGAAACGGGGCCGGGGACAAGGTGCCGGCGTCGACCTTTCCCCAAAGCAGAAATTAGAGGCGCTTCCGATCATTCAGTTCTATGTCAACGAGACATTGTGCTCAGCACTCCTCGATTCCGGGTGCTCCCGCACCATAGTGTTCGTAGACCTCTGCCACACTTGGAAGGAGAAGGGTGTCAGGGTAACCACCATCAGTGGAGAATCGCGGACATGTTGCGGGGTGGGTGCGATAAACATCCGTACAAGAACAGGAAACTCGGCCAACGTCGAGGCGCTAGTAGCGCTCAAAAAACCACTGAACTTTGACCTGCTTCTAGGCTATGATGCCATCAGAGCCCTAGGTGGTGTTCACATAACGCAGACGGGGGAAGTGCAGTTTCAAGAGAGGACCCCAGTGTGCGCAGCGCTGAGGATCGACCAGCCAGACTTTAGTGTCGAATTTGACCAGCACCAGAAGGCTTGGACCGCCTCATGGAAGTGGTCGGGAAATCAGGAGCCAGCAAAATTGCGGAACGAAGTAGCCGAGTACCATGTGCCCGACCAAATAAGGCCTGCATACGAAGAGGAGCTTCGTGAATGGATCAAGGATGGCTGGTTAATTCCTTACCCCTATGAGAAACTTGGACCTCCCAAAGGTTTGATCCCGCTGATGGCGGTTACTCAGCACAACAAAGCAAAAGTGAGGCCAGTGATGGACTACCGCGAACTAAATGCGCATGTTGATGCATTTACGGCAGATGCTGATGTTTGCGCCAGCAAGCTACGAGAATGGCGCCAGCAGGGTTCCAATGTATCCCTGCTGGATCTAAGAAAAGCGTATCTGCAGGTCCGGGTCCACGAAACGATGTGGCCGTTTCAGACGGTGGTGTTTGCCGGCAGAAGGTACTGCCTTACCAGACTGGGCTTCGGACTGAACGTGGCACCCCAAATAATGAAGACCATAGTCAACGCTGTGTTGTCACAGCAAGAAACAATGAAAGAGGGGACATCGACGTACCTTGATGACATATACGTGAACGAAGACGTTGTATCATCATCACGCGTAAGGACCAAACTGGCCGAGTTTGGCCTGATTTGCAAGGACCCGGAACATTTGGAGGATGGCGCCCGTGTCTTGGGCCTGAAAGTTCGAAAGGAGCGAGGGACCTTGAAGTGGGGGCGCGGAACTGCAGTTCCTGAAGTACCCGAAGTCTTCACGAGACGAGTGGTCTTCTCCCTGTGTGGAAAACTTGTGGGGCACCTACCAGTGTGTGGATGGACTCGTGTAGCAACAGGCACCATAAAAAGGAGGGCAAGCGCAGTCACCAAAGACTGGGATGATGAAACGACGGACGATCTGTTGGTTCGCATGGTGAAGGAGACCATCGCAAGGGTAAAGCAGGATGACCCCGCAAAGGGAGACTGGTGTGTGCAGGGAGACGAATTGAGCGTGTGGGTGGATGCGAGCTCTGTGGCGATTGGTGTGCTGCTTGAGGAGAACGGAGCTGCGATTGAGGACGCCTGCTGGCTGCGACCGACGAATGACGCTGCTCACATCAACCTGGCAGAGCTCGATGCGGTGACGAAAGGCATTAACCTGGCACTCCAGTGGAAAGTCAAGAAATTACACATACACACAGATTCGCTGTGCGTGTACCACTGGATATCGAACACACTGACAGGTAAGGCCAGGGTGCGCACCAAGACGGCCAGCGAGATGCTGATCAGACGGAGGTTGGAGACCATAAGAAAGCTAGTAACAGAGTACAATCTGTCTGTGGATGTGGTACTTGTCACCTCAAACTGCAACCTCGCTGATAGGCTCACTCGGGTGCCTCAGAGATGGATTGATGCCGTGAAGAAAGAAGCTGGGCCAGTACCGTTACTATGTGCTGCCTCTGTGAAGGCGGCAGACAAAATCAGGGAAATACACCACATCAGTGGGCACCCCGGAGTGAGACGGACATGCTATTTTGTACAATTGACCAATCCGTCAGTGTCAAAAAGTGCAGTGAGAGCGGTGGTCAAGGAATGCCAAACATGCCAGTCAATCCACCCCGCTCCAGCGAGATGGCGGAGGGGTCGGCTGGGAACAGACATACCTTGGAGCCGACTGGGTATGGACATAACCCATTATGGCAGCCAGCACTTCCTCACACTGATAGATTGCGGACCGACGAGGTTTGCGATCTGGCGCCCGTTGGCACGACAGGACTCCTCCAGTGTCATCCGTGAATTGGAATCCATATTTTACGAAAGGGGGCCGCCTGAAGAGATCCTCACGGACAACGATACTGCCTTCTGCAGCGTAGAATTTAGGCGTTTTGTAGACGAGTGGGGGATCAGGCTCAGACACCGATGTGCATATGTGCCGAGTGGCAACGGCATAGCAGAGCGGTGCCACCGAAGCGTGAAGAGGACCGCGGCCAGGAAGGCGTGCACTATTGCAGAAGCGGTCTATAGATATAATGCAACACCGAGGGATGCTGTGACTGCTGTGAGCGCACCCGCCAATGCGATCCATCGCTACCGAGTGCGCATCAAGGGCATTGACGCGCGTCTGCCTGATCGGCGGGGAACAAGAGGGCCGTATGAATTAGGGGACACCGTCTGGGTGAAGCCTCCCAATAGCCGGTGCACCACCAGTTTTCGAAGGGGACGAATCACCGGCATCGTCAGTGAGCAGGCCGTGCTGGTTGATGGTACTCCACGCCATGTGAGGGACATTCGGCCCGCCCTGAATACGAATTCGTTGACAAGTCGCGGCAGTGGTGAATCATCCAATGACGAACTGTGGATTCGACCTACGCCCCGCGAGTCTGATGGTCCGACTGCGAAACCCGACGCTGTTGCCGATAATTCCGATGCCACTTCTGAGAGCTCAGATGAAGAAATCCAGACAATCCCCCTTCGTAGGAGTGCCCGCAACAAGCGGCCACGTCCGCATTGCCACATGTGTGGTCTTGAGACCAGGGGGGAGTGTGAACATGAAAAGGCGACTAGCGGCGGCTCTGGAAAAAAGAGAGTTCGTTTGTGTCTGGCATGCAGGGCAGTAATCTGTCCCAAAGAAAGAAAATAATAATAATACTCACCGCTGTCTTAATAATCCACCTTCAGCTCATTCTAAAGGAAAAAAGAGAGGAGGCCCTCGAGTGGAATTTTTATAGACTGAGGAAATGGATTATGGGTAGAGAAATGGATTATGAATAGATAAAACTGACCGACCAAGTTGACCGAGGAGTCAGTGGCGTCAATTTCTTGGCGAGAAGCTGACGCAGAGAGACGCAGTGAAAAGGTGGAAGGAGGAAAGTGGAGGAGGAAGAGGAAGAGGCGTAGCAAGAAGCCAGCTGGGAGAGCGTTGAATTGAAATCCAACGGTCTGTGGTTCGATCCCTGGTTCTGCACTCACTAGAAGAAAGTGTGCAAC
>JBBBDQ010001380.1:1655000-1657500 GCA_037127315.1 Ascarosepion bandense | reverse complement strand
AGATATGAACAGACATAGATAGATAGATAGATATGAACAGACATAGATAGATAGATAGATATGAACAGACATACATAGATAGATAGACATGAACAGACATAGATAGATAGATAGATAGATAGATAGATATGAACAGACATAGATAGATAGATAGATAGATAGATATGAATAGATAGATAGATAGATATGAAGAGAATGAGATAGATACATAGATTGATAGATATGAAGAGAATGAGATAGATTGATAGATATGAAGAGAATGAGATAGATTGATAGATATGAAGAGAATGAGAGAGACAGAAAGAAAGAATGAGAATAGATAGATATGAAGAGAATGAGATAGATAGATAGAGGAAGAGAATGAGATAGATAGATGGGTAGATAGATAGAAGAGAATGAGATAGATAGATAGATATGAAGAGAATGAGATAGATAGATAGATAGATAGATAGATAGATAGATAGATATGAACCGACATAAATAGATAGATATGAACAGACATAGATAGATAGATAGATACATACATACATAGGTAGATAGATAGATAGATAGATAGATAGATATGAACAGACGTAAATAGATAGATAGATAGATAGATAGATAGAACAGACGTAAATAGATAGATAGATAGATAGATATGAACAGACGTAGATAGATAGATAGATAGATAGATAGATAGATAGATACATAGATAGATAGATACATACATAGATAGATAGATATATAGATAGATATGAACAGACATAGATAGATAGATAGATAGATAGAAACAGACATAGATAGATAGATAGATAGATAGATATGAACAGACATAGATAGATAGATAGATAGATATGAACAGACATAGATAGATAGATAGATAGATAGATAGATATGAACAGACATAGATAGATAGATAGATAGATATGAACAGACATAGATAGATAGATAGATAGATATGAACAGACATAGATAGATAGATAGATAGATAGATAGATAGATACAAACAGACATAGATAGATAGATAGATAGATAGAAGAAAGAACAGACAGATAGATAGATAGATAGATAGATATGAACAGACATAGATAGATAGATAGATAGATAGATATGAACAGACATAGATAGATAGATATGAACAGACATAGATAGATAGATAGATAGATAGATATGAAATAGATAGATAGATAGATATGAACAGACATAGATAGATAGATAGATAGATAGATAGATAGATAGATAGATATGAACAGACATAGATAGATAGATAGATAGATATGAACAGACATAGATAATAGATAGATAGATAGAAAGATATGAACAGACATAGATAGATAGATAGATATGAACAGACATAGATAGATAGATAGATAGATAGATAGATAGATATGAACTGACATAGATAGATAGATAGATAGATAGTTAGATAGATATGAACTGACATAGATAGATAGATAGGTAGATATGAACTGACATAGATAGATAGATAGATAGATAGATATAAACTGACATAGATAGATAGATAGATAGATAGATAGATAGATAGATATAAACTGACATAGATAGATAGATAGATAGATAGATAGATAGATAGATAGATTGATAGGTATGAACTGAGATAGATAGATAGATAGATAGGTATGAACTGACATAGATAGATAGATAGATAGATAGATAGATAGATAGATAGATATGACCTGACATAGATAGATAGATAGATAGATATGAACAGACATAGATAGATAGATAGATAGATAGATATGAACAGACATAGATAGATAGATAGATAGATAGATAGATAGATAGATATGAACAGACATAGATAGATAGATAGATAGATAGATAGATATGAACAGACATAGATAGATAGATAGATAGATAGATATGAACAGACATAGATAGATAGATAGATAGATAGATAGATAGATATGAACAGACATAGATAGATAGATAGATAGATAGATATGAACAGACATAGACAGATAGATAGATAGATAGATATGAAGAGACATAGATAGATAGATATGAACAGACATAGATAGGTAGATAGATATGAACAGACATAGATAGGTAGATAGATATGAACAGACATAGATAGGTAGATAGATATGAACAGACATAGATAGGTAGATAGATATGAACAGACATAGATAGGTAGATAGATATGAACAGACATAGATAGGTAGATAGATATGAACAGACATAGATAGGTAGACAGATAAGAACAGACATAGATAGGTAGACAGATAAGAACAGACATAGATAGGTAGATAGATATGAACATGGATAGATAGATAGATATGTACAGACATAGATAGATAGATATGAACAGACATAGATAGATAGATAGATAGATATGAACAGACATAGATAGATAGATAGATAGATAGATAGATAGATAATGAACAGACATAGATAGATAGATAGATAGATAGATAATGAACAGACATAGATAGATAGATAATGAACAGACATAGATAGATAGATAGATAGATAGATAGATAGATAGATAGATAGATAG
>JBBBDQ010001380.1:1647500-1650000 GCA_037127315.1 Ascarosepion bandense | reverse complement strand
TAGATATGAACAGACATAGATAGATAGATATGAACAGACATAGATAGATAGATATGAACAGACATAGATAGATAGATAGATAGATATGAACAGACATAGATCGATAGATAGATAGATATGAACAGACATAGATAGATAGATAGATAGATAGATATGAACAGACATAGATAGATAGATAGATAGATAGAAAGATATGAACAGACATAGATAGATAGATAGATAGATAGATATGAACAGACATAGATAGATAGATAGATAGATAGATAGATAGATAGATAGATAGATAGAACTGACATAGATAGATAGATAGATAGATAGATAGATATGAACTGACATAGATAGATAGATAGATATGAACTGACATAGATAGATAGATAGATAGATAGTTAGATAGATATGAACTGACATAGATAGATAGATAGGTAGATATGAACTGACATAGATAGATAGATAGATAGATAGATAGATAGATAGATAGATAGATAGATAGATATGACATAGATATAAACTGACATAGATAGATAGATAGATAGATAGGTATGAACTGAGATAGATAGATAGATAGATAGATATAAACTGAACATAGATAGATAGATAGATAGATAGGTATGAATGAGATAGATAGATAGATAGATAGGTATGAACTGATAGATAGATAGATAGATAGATAGATAGATAGATAGATAGATAGATATGAGCAGACAGATAGATAGATAGATAGATAGATATGAACAGACATAGATAGATAGATAGATATGAACAGACATAGATAGAAAGATAAATAGAAAGATAGATAGATAAATATGAACAGACATAGATAGATAGATAGATAGATAGATAGATATGAACAGACATAGATAGATAGATAGATAGATAGATATGAACAGACATAGATAGATAGATAGATAGATAGATAGATAGATATGAACAGACATAGATAGATAGATAGATAGATAGATAGATAGATAGATATGAACAGACATAGATAGATAGATAGATAGATAGATAGATATGAACAGACATAGATAGATAGATAGATAGATAGATAGATATGAACAGACATAGATAGATAGATAGATAGATAGATAGATAGATATGAACAGACATAGATAGATAGATAGATAGATAGATATGAACAGACATAGATAGATAGATAGATAGATAGATAGATAGATAGATAGAACAGACATAGATAGATAGATAGATAGATAGATAGATAGATAGATAGGTATGAACAGACATAGATAGATAGATAGATAGATAGATAGATAGATAGATAGATAGGTATGAACTGAGATAGATAGATAGATAGATAGATAGATAGATAGGTATGAACTGAGATAGATAGATAGATAGATAGGTATGAACTTAGATAGATAGATAGATAGATATGACCTGACATAGATAGATAGATAGATAGATAGATAGATATGAACAGACATAGATAGATAGATAGATAGATAGATAGATATGAACAGACATAGATAGATAGATAGATAGATAGATAGATAGATAGAACAGATATAGATAGATAGATAGATAGATAGATAGATAGATAGATAGATAGATATGAACAGACATAGATAGATAGATAGATAGATAGATATGAACAGACATAGATAGATAGATAGATAGTTAGATAGATAGATAGATAGATATGAACAGACATAGATAGATAGATAGATAGATAGATATGATAGAACAGACATAGATAGATAGATAGATAGATAGATAGATACAGACATAGATAGATAGATAGATAGATAGATAGATAGATATGAACAGACATAGATAGATAGATAGATAGATTCATAGATAGATATGAACAGACATAGATAGATAGATAGATAGATAGATACATAGATAGATATGAACAGACAGATAGATAGATAGATAGATAGATATGAACAGACATAGATAGATAGATAGATAGATAGATAGATAGATAGATAGATAGATAGATAGATAGATAGATAGATATGAACAGACATAGATAGATAGATAGATAGATAGATAGATATGAACAGACATAGATAGATAGATAGATAGATAGATAGATATGAAATAGACATAGATAGATAGATAGATAGATAGATAGATATAAACAGACATAGATAGATAGATAGATAGATAGATAATAAATAGATAGATAGATAGATAGATAGATAGATAGATATGAACAGACATAGATAGATAGATAGATAGATAGATATGAACAGACATAGATAGATAGATAGATAGATAGATAGATAGATAGATATGAACAGACAGATAGATAGATAGATAGATATGAACAGACAGATAGATAGATAGATAGATATGAACAGACAGATAGATAGATAGATAGATATGAACAGACAGATAGATAGATAGATATGAACAGACATAGATAGATAGATAGATAGATAGATAGATAGATACATACATAGATAGATAGATAGATAGATATGAACAGACATAGATAGATAGATAGATAGATATGAACAGACATAGATAGATA
>JBBBDQ010001380.1:1580000-1637500 GCA_037127315.1 Ascarosepion bandense | reverse complement strand
TAGAAAGAGAATGAGATAGATAGATAGATAGATAGATATGAACAGACATAGATAGGTAGATAGATATGAACAGACATAGATAGATAGATAGATAGATATGAACAGACATAGATAGATAGATGGACAGACATAGATAGATAGATAGATAGATATGAACATAGATAGATAGATAGATAGATAGATAGATATAAACAGAAGATAGATAGATAGATAGATATGAACAGACATAGATAGATAGATAGATAGATAAGTGAATAGACGTAGATAGATAGATAGATATGAACAGACGTAGATAGATAGATAGATAGATAGATAGATAGATAGATAGACATGAACAGACAGATAGATATATAGATAGATATGAACAGACATAGATAGATAGATAGATAGATAGATATGAACAGACGTAGATAGATAGATAGATAGATAGATAGATAGATAGATAGATAGATATGAACAGACATAGATAGATAGATAGATAGATAGATAGAAACAGACATAGATAGATAGATAGATAGATATGAACAGACATAGATAGATAGATAGATAGGAAGGAACAGACATAGATAGATAGATAGATAGATAGATAGATGGACAGACATAGATAGATAAATAGATAGATAGATAGATAGATATGAACAGACATAGATAGATAGATAGATAGATAGATATGAACAGACATAGATAATAGATAGATAGATAGATAGATAGATAGATAGATAGATAGATAGACGTAGATAGATAGATAGATAGATAGATAGATAGATAGATAGATATGAACATAGATAGATAGATAGATACATACATACATAGATAGATAGATAGATAGATAGGAACAGACATAGATAGATAGATAGATAGATAGATAGATAGATATGAAATACATAGATAGATAGATAGATAGATAGATAAGTGAACAGACATAGATAGATAGATAGATAGATAGATAGATAGAACAGTCATAGATAGATAGATAGATAGATATGAACAGACATAGATAGATAGATAGATAGATATGGACAGACATAGATAGATAGATAGATAGATACATATGAACAGACATAGATAGATAGATATGAACAGACATAGATAGATAGATAGATAGATATGAATAGACATAGATAGATAGATAGATAGATATGAACAGACATAGATAGATAGATAGATAGATAGATATGAACAGACATAGATAGATATTTAGATAGATATGAACAGACATAGATAGATAGATATATATAAACAGACATAGATAGATAGATAGATATGAACAGACATAGATAGATAGATAGGTAGATAGATAGATATGAACAGACATAGGTAGATAGATAGATATGAACAGACATAGATAGATAGATAGATAGGTAGATAGATAGATATGAACAGACATAGATAGGTAGATAATAGATAGATATGAACAGACATAGATAGATAGATAGATAGATAGATAGATATGAACAGACATAGATAGATAGATAGATAGATAGATAGATATGAACAGACATAGATAGATAGATAGATAGAACAGACATAGATAGATAGATAGATAAGTGAACAGACATAGATAGATAGATAGATAGATAGATAGATAAGTAAACAGACATAGATAGATAGATAGATAGATAGATAGATATGAACAGACATAGATAGATAGATAGATAGATAGATATGAACAGACATAGATAGATAGATAGATGGATATGAACAGAGATATTTAGATAGATAGAGAAACAGAGATAGATAGATAGATAGATAGAAATAGATAGATAGATAGATATGAACAGAGATAGATAGATAGATAGATATGAACAGACATAGATAGATAGATAGATATGAACAGACATAGATAGATAGATAGATATGAACAGACATAGATAGATAGATAGGTAGATACGAACAGACATAGATAGATAGGTAGATATGAACAGACATAGATAGATAGATAGATAGAAACAGACATAGATAGTTAGATAGATAGATAAGGAACAGACAGACAGATAGATAGATAGATAGATAAGTAGCTAGACATAGATAGATAGATAGATAGATATGAACAGACATAGATAGATAGATAGATAGATAGATAGATATGAACAGACATAGATAGATAGATAGATATGAACAGACATAGATAGATAGATAGATATGAACAGACATAGATAGATAGATAGATATGAACAGACATAGATAGATAGATATGAACAGATATACATAGATAGATAGATAGATAGATAGATAGATATGAACAGACATAGATAGATATGAACAGACAGATAGATAGATAGATAGATAGATAGATATGAATGAATGAATAGATAGATAGATATGAACAGACATGGATAGATAGATAGATATGAACAGACATAGATAGATAGATAGATAGATATGAACAGACATAGATAGATAGATAGATAGATAGATAGATAGATATGAACATAGATAGATAGATAGATAGATAGATAGATAGATAGATAGATAGAACATAGATAGATAGATAGATAGATAGATAGATAGATAGATATGAACATAGATAGATAGATAGATAGATAGAAAGAACATGGATAGATAGATAGATATGAATTTAGATAGATAGATATGAACAGACATAGATAGATAGATAGATAGATAGATATGAACAGACATAGATAGATAGAGAGAGAGATAGATAGATCGATATGAACAGACATAGATAGATAGACAGATAGATATGAACAGACATAGATAGATAGAGAGATAGATAGATAGATATGAACAGACATAGATAGATAGATAGATAGATATGAACAGACATAGATAGATAGATAGATAGATAGAACGACATAGATATAGATAGATAGATAGATAGATAGATAGATAGATAGACATACATAGATAGATAGATAGATAGATAGATATAAAGATAGATAGATAGATAGATAGGTAGATATGAACAGACATAGATAGATAGATAGATATGAACAGAGATAGATAGACAGATATGAACAGACATAGAGAGATAGATAGATAGAGAGATAGATATGAATAGATAGAAAGATAGATATGAAGAGAATGAGATAGATAGATAGATATGAAGAGAATGAGATAGATAGATAGATATGAAGAGAATGAGATAGATAGATAGATAGATAGATAGATAGATAGATAGATAGATAGATATGAACAGACATAGATAGATAGATATGAACAGACATAGATAGATAGATATGAACAGACAGATAGATAGATAGATATGAACAGACATAGATAGATAGATAGATATGAACAGACATAGATAGGTAGATAGATATGAACAGACATAGATAGGTAGATAGATATGAACAGACATAGATAGGTAGATAGATAGGAACAGACATAGATAGATAGATAGATATGAACAGACATAGATAGATAGATAGATATGAACAGACATAGATAGGTAGATAGATATGAACAGACATAGATAGGTAGATAGATATGAACAGACATAGATAGGTAGATAGATATGAACAGACATAGATAGGTAGATAGATATGAACAATCATAGATAGGTAGATAGATATGGACAGACATAGATAGGTAGATAGATATGAACAGACATAGATAGGTAGATAGATATGAACAGACATAGATAGATAGATAGATAGATAGATAGATAGATAGATAGATAGAAACAGACATAGATAGATAGATAGATAGATAGATAGATAGATAGATAGATATGAACAGACATACATAGATAGATAGATAGATAGATAGATATGGACAGACATAGATAGATAGATAGATAGATAGATAGATATGAACAGACATAGATAGATAGATAGATAGATAGATAGATAGAAATGATTAGATAGATAGATAGATAGATAGATAGATAGATAGATATGAACAGACATAGATAGATAGATAGATAGATAGAAATGATTAGATAGATAGATAGAGAGATAGATAGATATGAACAGACATAGATAGATAGATAGATAGATAGATAGATAGATAGATAGATATGAACAGACATAGATAGATAGATATGAACAGACATAGATAGATAGATATGAACAGACATAGATAGATAGATAGATAGATAGATAGATAGATATGAACAGAAGTAGATAGATAGATAGATATGAACAGAAGTAGATAGATAGATAGATATGAACAGACGTAGATAGATAGATAGGTAGATAGATAGATAGATAGATAGATAGATAGATATGAACAGACGTAGATAGATAGATAGATAGATAGATATGAACAGACGTAGATAGATAGATAGATAGATAGATAGATATGAACAGACGTAGATAGATAGATAGATAGATAGATAGATAAGTGAACAGACATAGATAGATATATAGATAGATATGAACAGACATAGATAGATAGATAGATAGATATGAACAGAGGTAGATAGATAGATAGATAGATAGATAGATATGAACAGACATAGATAGATAGATAGATAGATAGATAGATATGAACAGACGTAGATAGATAGATAGATAGATATGAACAGACGTAGATAGATAGATAGATAGATAGATAGATAGATAGATAGATATGAACAGACGTAGATAGATAGATAGATAGATAGATAGATAGATAGATAGATAGAACAGACATAGATAGTTAGATAGATAGATATGAACAGACATAGATAGACAGATAGATATGAACAGACATAGATAGAAAGATAGATAGATAGATAGATATGAACAGACATAGATAGTTAGATAGATATGAACAGACATAGATAGATAGATAGATAGATAGATAGATAGATAGATAGATATGAACAGACATAGATAGATAGATAGATAGATAGATATGAACAGACATAGATAGATAGATAGATAGATAGATAGATATGAACAGACATAGATAGATAGATAGATAGATAGATATGAACAGACATAGATAGATAGATAGATATGAACAGACATAGATAGATAGATAGATATGAACAGACATAGATAGATAGATAGATAGATAGATATGAACAGACATAAATAGATAGATAGATAGATATGAACAGACATAAATAGATAGATAGATAGATATGAACAGACATAAAGATAGATAGATAGATATATATGAACAGACATAGATAGATAGATAGATATAAACAGACATAGATAGATAGATAGATATGAACAGACATAGATAGATAGATAGGTAGATAGATAGATATGAACAGACATAGATAGATAGATAGGTAGATAGATAGATAGATATGAACATAGATAGATAGATAGGTAGATAGATAGATATGAACAGACATAGATAGATAGATAGGTAGATAGATAGATATGAACAGACATAGATAGATAGATAGATAGATAGGTAGATAGATAGATAGATATGAACAGACATAGATAGATAGGTAGATAGATAGATATGAACAGACATAGATAGATAGATAGATAGATAGATAGATAGATAGATAGATATGAACAGACATAGATAGATAGATAGATATGAACAGACATAGATAGATAGATAGATATGAACAGACATAGATAGATAGATAGATAGATATGAACAGATATAGATAGATAGATAGATAGATAGATATGAACAGACATAGATAGATAGATAGATAGATAGATATGAACAGACATAGATAGATAGATAGATATGAACAGACATAGATAGATAGATAGATATGAACAGACATAGATAGATAGATAGATAGAACAGATAGATAGATAGATAGATGAACAGACATAGATAGATAGATATGAACAGAGATAGATAGATAGATAGATATGAACAGAGATAGATAGATAGATAGATATGAACAGAGATAGATAGATAGATAGATAGATAGATAGATATAGAACAGAGATAGATAGATAGATAGATATGAACAGAGATAGATAGATATGAACAGAGATTGATAGATAGATAGATATGAACAGACATTGATAGATAGATAGATATGAACAGACATTGATAGATAGATAGATATGAACAGACATAGATAGATAGATAGATATGAACAGACATAGATAGATAGATAGATAGATATGAACAGACATATATAGATAGATAGATAGATAGATAGATATGAACAGACATAGATAGATAGATAGATAGATATGAACAGACATAGATAGATAGATAGATATGAACAGACATAGATAGATAGATAGATAGATAGACATGAACAGACATAGATAGATAGATAGATAGATAGATAGATAGATAAATATAAGAAGAAGAAATGAAATAGATAGATAGATAGATAGATAAATATGAAGAGAATGAAATAGATAGATAGATAGATAGATAGATAAAGATAATGAAGAGAATGAGTTAGATAGATAGATAGATAAATATGAAGAGAATGAGATAGATAGATAGATAAAGATAAATAGAAGAGAATGAGATAGATATATAGATAGATAAATATGAAGAGAATGAGATAGATAGATAGATAGATAGATAGATAGATAGATAGATAGATAAATATGAAGAGAATGAGATAGATAGATAGATAGATAAATATGAAGAGAATGAGATAGATAGATAAAGATAAATATGAAGAGAATGAAGATAGATAGATAGATAGATAGATAGGTAGATAAATATGAAGAGAATGAGATAGATAGATAGATAGGTAGATAAATATGAAGAGAATGAGATAGATAGATAGATAGATAGATAAATATGAAGAGAATGAGATAGATAGATAGATAAATAGATAGATAAATATGAAGAGAATGAGATAGATAGATAGATAGATAAATATGAAGAGAATGAGATAGATAGATAGATAGATAAATATGAAGAGAATGAGATAGATAGATAGATAGATAAATATGAAGAGAATGAGATAGATAGATAGATAGATAAATATGAAGAGAATGAGATAGATAGATAGATAGATAGATAGATAGATAGATAGATAGATATGAATAAATAGAAGAAGAATGAGATAGATAGATAGATAGATAGATAGATAGATAGATAGATAGATAGATATGAAGAGAATGAGATAGATAGATCGATATGAGCAGACATAGGTAGATAGATACGCGAAGGCTATTTATGAAACCAAACCAATTTCACAAGGCTGGTGTTACTGCCGGCAAGTGGTACCAGTTCATAGAGTGACGAACCCCAGTTGCTCCTTTACGCGCATAGCAGCAAGACTAGTCTCTCCGCGCTAGTAGCTAAGTCGACAGCAGAAAAGCAAGTCATGACTGCCACGACAGTTAAGAGAGCAGAGGAATCCACATGGTATCACCAGGTATATAGAGAACATCAGCGGACTTCTAGCTTTCTCTTCGGGGTATATGACAAGTAAAACCCTCTCCCTTTTCCCCATTTCATATCGCTTGTTGTAATTATATTTTATAATTATTCTGTTTTCAACTTGTTAGTGACAAGTATTTATATAGTTGTTTATAATTTATTGTATAACATAGCGGTATATAAAATGTGTTTGGGAACAATGCATGTTTGTTGTTTATTTTTTCTTTTCTCATCAAAGATGAAGGAAAAACTTGAAGCAGCTGAAATGTGGTTTTACAGAAGGATGCTGCGAATATCATGGACCGAACATGTGAGCAATGACGATGTTTTGTGGCAACGAAAAGAATATTAATAATGAGCATCAGGAATAGACAACTAAAGTTCCTGGGACATGCAATGAAGAAGGAGGGCTTGGAGAACCTGATACTAACAGGCCAGATAGAAGGAAAAAGAGACAGAGGAAAGCAGCGGATAACATATTTGAAGGGACTGAGCAGGTAGATGACAAAACGGGGGTTGCGAGATGTTATAGGGGAAAGCGTGCTAAGAGCCACCAGGGATAGGGAGACGTGGAAAGCCATGATTGCCTATGTCCTGAAGGGACAACGCACATAGAAGAAGAAGAAGATGATTTTTTTTCCAGTCTGTTATATTAAGGTTGTTAATATATAACTGATATTTTAATGCCTAGAATAGGGAAAAGTAAACCGGAAATATTCCTTTTCTTGTTACTTCCATTTGGTAATTAGATATGACATTGAAAGAGTGGAAATAAAACAAGGATTGCTATATGAGCAAAAGGAAATAATAAAATAAAACCAAACTGACGTAAAGAATGATGTCAAAGATTGTGATGCATGTCATTAGCTTCATGAAAAACCTGATATAAGACAAGAAAAAAATTCTAAATCCTTTCCTGCTTACGATCAATCTTGACATTCAGAATGAATCCATCTTCTACTTGGCATGTCATCTCAATACAATCGTAAAAAGGGATCAACATAGGGAAATTAATTTCAGAGAGAAAATATATTTGTCTTTCCAAAAATGCAATACGAACATTTATATTATAGAAAGTAATAAATATGTCATTTATAATTGAAGCTTTGCTGCCTATGTCAGTCAGTCGCTTGGGTGATCATGTCTTGTAAGAGACATGGCTGACTGGGCTGCAGTTTTTTTCTGCATTAGGTTGCCATTAATTTCTTAAGTAGACTGGTTGCCAACCAAGGCTATAGAACTTAATCTGCTCTGCTATTCAATTCTTTTATCCAAATCAGTCAGTTAACTGCCATACGTGATACACACTAGGGTGATCATGTCTCGTAAGAGACATGGATGACTGGGTAGCAGTTTTTCTTGCATTAGGTTGCCATTAATTTCTGCGGTAGACTGGTTGCCAACAAAGGCTATAGAACTTAATCAGTTTTGCTATTCAATTCTATTATTCAAATCAGTCAGTTACGTGCCATACTTGATACACGCTTGGGCGATCATGTCTCGTAAGAGACATGGCTGACTGGGTAGAAGTTTTTCTTGCATTAGGTTGCCATTTATTTCTGCAGTAGACTGGTTGCAGAAAGGCTATAGAACTTAATCTGTTCTGCTGTTCAATTTTTTATTCAAAACAGTCGGTTAAGTGCCATAACTGAAGCATGCTTGGGCGATCATGTCTCGAAATAGACATGACTGACTCGTCAGAAGATTTTCACACAGTAGTTTGCCATTATTTTTTGCAGTAGACTAGTTGTCAACAAAGGCTATAGAACCAATCTGTTCTGCTATTCAAATCTTTTATCCAGATCAGTCAGTTATGTTCCTTAAAAGAGACATGACTGACTGGGTAGAAGATTTTCCCGTAGTAGGTGACCAGTACTTTATGTGATAGACTGGTTGACAACGAAGCCTATAGAACCCAATCTGTTCTGCTATTTCACCCATAGCTAGAGGGAGAAGAAACGTATTATATTATTTTTTTATTATATTAATAAGTAGTAATTAGTGTCGGATCAGTTTATTACTTCATAACAATAGAAAAAGGATCCCCCACTTTATGCCCAGTAGAATCTTTGCTTTGTTTTCATTTATTATATTCAGTCAGTCAGATAACTGCCATACATGAGACATACTTAGGCGATCATGTCTCGAAGAGACATAATGCTGTGGTTTCTTGTTTAGAAAACCACACAATATAATAATAACACAAAAAAGATATGAGAGGAAAAAAAGGTGAATGTATTGAACAAAAGATATACAACCAGTAGCAAAGTTAGTAGATTAAGGAATACTTGTTAGTAGGAGTCAAATATATACAAAGAAGTGAGTCCGGTAATAAGTCTATATTTCTTGCTGACCAACGAGCAGCGATTCAAGTGCTCTGACTAACAACTCAATCCAACTCAACTCACTCAACTGCCGCTACCAACACAACACTACACCTGTTCTCTTTAGGTAGGATTATTTGTATACTATGGAAGAGTTCATAGAATGTGTAAATAGGGGTGACTCACCAACACATAACTAACTGGTTGAAGATTTTCCCGCAGCAGTTTGTCATTACTTTCTCCGGTAGACTGATTGCCAACCGAGGTTATGCAACCCAATCTGTCCAGCTATTTAACCCATAGCTAGAGGGAAAAGAAACGGATTAATACTTTTCCCAAGGATTTCAACGAGATAATATCAAATGATATTTTATTAGATTTTATCGAATCGAAAACACAAGCGCTACTCATGGTCGAACATTTCATAATGAAGAGTGAGTCATGAATGCACGTATAATTAGAAGAAAGTGAAGCTTATCAAAATAAGAAGGACAGATAGTGACTGACCCTTAACTTGAAAAGGTTAAAATTGTAAGATTCAATTGTACCGCCTCAGGTATTTGGGCCACGGTGTAGTATTTCTCATGGAGAAGCTGAGTAAAACATCTTACTTACAATTGGAACACGAAGAAAATGTGAGTGATTCGATTCTGTGGACGTAACAGGTTGAGTCCTAGCTCTTTAGCCTGAACCGATCGAATTAAATACAAATGAATGCAAACTTTATCGAATAATCAGCTTAACATATCACACAGGAAAATTAATAATTAGGGTTCACAGCTTGTAACTGACAGGAAATAAGAGAACAAGTTTTTGATCTTCAAAACACTGGTACAAAAAATGTAATTTTTATAGTCAGAAATATAAATGCTTTCGGCACGAAGAATATAAGTAAAGAAATGCGTATTCCTATGCTACATAGAATACAAAGCAAAAATATTAGACAAATAACAGCAAGCAGACTTTTATGATGTCAGGAAATTTTGGTCTGCATGGAAAAAGTATGTAAATAATTTGTAATCTGTATTGGTACCAAACAGACGTGTATGCGATTATTGAACGCCAAAAGGAACACGTACAGATAACGAACAATGTGGCACTGAAATCCGAAGGCGCATTGAAATTGCAAAAGACGCTTTCCAAAAGATAAGCAAAGTATGAAGAAACCGGAAAATTTCATTTCAAACCAAGACAAGAATGCCGAACTGTAATGTCATATCATTCTTCCTATATGGCAGTGAATAGATTTCAGGCAACATAAATGCGGTTCTACAGAAGGGTGCTAAGAATACTAATGGATTGAAGATGTGAACAACGAGGACGATGGAAACAAAAATATATACTTAGGATCAGAATGAAATAAATTTAATTTCAAGAAAACAACATGAGGAAATAAGCCGTAGAGAATTTGACATTCACAAGGCATACAGAAGACAAGAGAGACAGGGAAATGCAGTTGATCAACTACTTAACAAGGTTGAGTAAGTTGACAACAGGACAGGGACAGAGAGGTATAGTATAAAGACAAAAGAGCTAGAAAGGGTAGGAATTTGTGGAAAGACATGACCGCCCACGGGGCACGACCCAAAGAAGAAGAAAAAGAAGTTAGTGTTTTAGCAAAAAATAAATAAATAAAAGGAAAGTAGGGCAGAAATCCGAATGCGTGTAAGAATATCGAATGAATATATATTCCCAGAACATCAGAATTGAAGAAAGTATAGGATACAAAGCCGATATCATCCATCAACTAAAACACACAAAGTAAAATTGCATACCCGCAAAATCGGATTCAAATTACTAAAAACATTTTGGAAAAACTCAGATCAAGGCAAATTTCACAAGTCAGTGTGAAAAGTAAGATTCCAGATCCTGAGTGGATAGGAAATCGAAAATCGATATATGACGTCAAATTTTTTTTCCCACTTAAAAAAGAAAATGCCTGCTGGAGCCGATCACATGACAAATCCACTACTTAAACGACATCTCTTGAACGATCAAATTGAGACGGACCTTGTGGCAATGTAACAAAATACATTTTAAGAAAACGACCCGGACGTAAGGGTGCATCACATATTCATTTTATCTTTTCTTCCAATTTTTCTTTTTTCATTTTTACTTCACGCCACCAAAGAAATCAACAACAACAACAACAACAACAACAGGATACTCTAAGTACAAGTTCTTTATTTGTTTTACCTTCTTTCTCACCCTGTCGCCAAGGCACATAAAACGTCACATTCTGCTACTATCAGTATACGCCCAGGACACTTAGCTACTTACTACTGTCAACTACGAACTCTAAACTTCTGTGGGACATTTTAAATACTTACTATTCTCTTTGAACAATTTTAACTACAAAGCTGCATGCATTTTCTCAATGAACATTTTTCTTCTCCCAAATGTGTTATCCTGTTCAGTTAACAAAATTTCACTTATATTTTTCTTCTTACAATTTTGTTATTCTGTTAATAAAACTTTACTTTAATTTAGGAACATTTTCTCTATCTCAGTATCTTTTCAACTTTCTGATATTTAAATTGTGGGGACTTCGGACGTGTTTGGCACAAGGCCAATTTACAAAGCATCACCAAGGCCCCTACAAAAGAAATGACAGGCTGCAATGAGTGCTATATAACAGTGACCTTGTGCCAAACTAAGCTAGGCTTGATAAATAACGATAATTAAAGACATTTTAATCAAAACAAGAACTACAAAACTGTGGTGATACCGACCGAGCAAAAGCGGTGAACCGGATGTTCGCACTCTCACGAACAGAAAGCAAATGACCAAAACTAGTCGATGCGCATCCGGCCTCGCGCAGATGTTCCGGTTAAAAACTAAAAATTAATTAAATATTAAATTCCAGTTCGCGAGCCTACGCGAATTATATTCATCGGCCAATGGGAAGCCTAGAATCAAATACAAGTGTGAAATCCCAAATGATCTGCTACGATCCAAAAAGTCGAAATAAAAAGCCGATACAGAAAGCATCGCCAGACAGACCGACCCAGACACACCCAGACAGACTCGAGAGAGAGACGAGTGTAATTAGTATCTCCCTTGATCGAAATCAAGATCAAGCGACTTTACTTTGCTCGCCTCCCTTACCTCTCTTTTCCCTATTCACTGTCTCAAAACTACTTACAAACCTAAGGAGCGGATACATCAAAGACATTCCTTACTTACAACGCCCCCACATTCCTAAGTATTAATTCTCTTTTTAGCATTTTATTGCCATGAACATTTTAACGTTCGTTGGACCTATACTTCAAGTATGACTTTAATTGTAAAAACCTTAATTGATATGTGTATATATAAAATATTATTTTTCAACTCAATTTGCTTTCTTGATTTGTAATCTTTTTATGACTACAACAAGGCCAAATTCCGTTAATCTGCAACAATATACTACTACACACCAAAAGAACACCGTCCCCACTATAAACCATTGGTACTAACACTAAAAAAGTAAATGGCACATAAGAGAAGACAGACTTGGCAACGAGCGAAGAGAAATGTCACTAACTTTGAGCCAATGTTATAAAAGGGCTTCAAGTTAATAAATACAGATGAATATGAAAACATAAATGATTTACTAACTAGCTAGATAATCATAACTGAACCCTGCAAAACAGGGAAATATTCAATTTTTATCAACATGGTGAACAAGCCCCACAAAATTTGACGTAAATGATTCATTTGCTAGTAGGCTAATCCAGCAATAATCATTAATTAAGGGTCTAATATTTAATAAATATGACCTTCTACTAGGAGGGATGTGCGTTGTGGCAATGGATATCAGCTCGGAGCGAAAAATCGGAGAGCCGAGTTCGAATTCCAGTTGAATTCCTTCCATTCACTTACACGCAAATACCCTTGAGAAAGGTATTAATCCGTCTCTTGCCTACAGTTATGGGTTAAATAACAGGACAGATTGGGTTCTATAGCCTTGGTCGGCAACCAGTCTACCGCAGAAAGTAATGGCAACCTACTGTGCGATAATATCCTGCCCATTCAGTCATGTCTCTTTCGAGACATGATCGCCCAAGCGTGTGTCACGTATGACACTTAACTAACAGACTGACTAGGTATTACTCGGATTTACCCGTTCCTACTTTCTGTTTCGAGGCTTGTTTGTTTCTTTGCTTAGCGGCATATCAACTCCTTTATGGGTCATTTAATTTTCTTGGGAGTTTTATTAATTAATTTTACAAATATGCATTAATAGTATTTTTATTTTCCTTACAGAGATGTATTATTGGTCATTTTTAATATATATTGCCGGTATTTTTTACTATAAAACATTTATACTTTCGTAATGTTTTGACCCCAGTTTGGGGGTTGATTATTTGTCCGTAGGTGGGGACACAAACAGGTGCTTCGAGTTAGGGTGGACCTGGGAACAACAGCAATTAAGAGGTGGTTCCACGCTCCTCCCAACCTCCCAGTCAGAGACTTTGCTGCTGGATACATCTCATCAACATACCCATGACGCCCTCCAAGCCAGTGTCCTGATTATAACAAAGTCTATTCCGATGGCATAGGTATACATAGACGAGATTAGAATTATGCTTTATAAAAAAAATGAACATTCTCAACCAAGAGTTCTAAAATATAGGAATCAAAATAAGCCTACCCAAAACAGAAATTCTGATCTGCGTTTTGAATGAAAGCAGACAGGTCAGCTGCTCTGAATTTATCATAAAAATTTAAGATGTGAAATAAATGAATATTAAACAATTTAACTTTTGGGTGTATGATCAGGTACAGCAGATTTAGCATAGGGGATAAGTAAATTGAATATAGAATAGACTGTACTCGGTGTGCTATCACACAATACCACAAGTTGCTACCTAAACAAAACATTAACTTAAAAACTTGATTCATCTTCCTTAAATAGCATCAGCAGATTGAGTCTTTTATACGAAGACCATGCATCGTGTGGAAATCGTTCAGAAATAATCTGTCAACTCTATACAACCACTTTCCCAGATCGATGACCAAAGGTGGATTCAAGCGAATGGGACCGGTAGGTAGGTCTTATCAAAGACCTTCTTTCTTGGAATCTTTTGGAATGGTACAACCCAATGACAAGCAAAAAATTGTACCAAATAACAGAAGCACTTGATGAGTTACCAAAATAGCAACAACAGAAATGAATATGACAGGTAACTCGAAGAAAAAATAATGACATAATTGAGATGTTCCGCATAACTTCAAACAAAAGGCTAGGAAGGAAACGCCCAACAATATTAAAAAATAAAGTAACAGTTAATGATCTTGAAAAATTGCTTTAATATTTGATAAATTTCAACCGAGAGTAGCACTGGCTGTTTAGTCAGTGAATGCTTCCTTTGAAGTAAATATTTAAAATAAAGAAAATTATATGTCTTCACTGAGCACTTGCTTTAAAATATTCTGTCGAT
The DNA here is from genome assembly GCA_037127315.1 of Ascarosepion bandense. Taxonomy (NCBI): domain Eukaryota; kingdom Metazoa; phylum Mollusca; class Cephalopoda; order Sepiida; family Sepiidae; genus Ascarosepion; species Ascarosepion bandense. The sequence continues at coordinate 1,622,514 of JBBBDQ010001380.1, read as the reverse complement.
TTCACAGGATAGAGAAATTTGATTTTCACAGATCTCTAAATTTTAGCAATTAAAGGAAATAATTTTATTTTACCTTTATAAAGAATTATAAATCTTCTATTATTAAATATTAGAGTTAGGACTCGATTTTCAATTTAGGAGAATCGTTGAGGTTAGAATTACTGTTTGAGATAAATGGTTATGACTAAATTATAACAAAATATGTGCTTAATGATAAGAACGTTTGCTTGAGATTTGGGTTCGAATTCCACCATGATCGATTTATATGGAACGTGATCTCTCGATACCAACGGCCAAGGGAGGCGATAACCGTGTAGTACTTTTGGAAAGTGCCTGAAAATCATACCACCGATTGATCCAGGCCTTGAGACTTAAATTGGAGCTAAGGGTTTGTTCTGAATATTGATCACGATAATGTCATCTCTCACAGGAACTAATATCCCCTCATTTGCCATATAAACCAGTGTAGGATCTGTGGGTGCTGAGCAAACACAAATGTTCCTGAGCAGGTATACACTAGCTTCTTGTTGTTATTGACCTGACGTGGTGAAGCGTGGTGAGGAGAGGTGATCCCAGCGGACGATAACATTGAAAAATACATTAAAACCATACTACGGGATGACCCAAGCCTTGAGAGATTTTGCAGAATTTTTCGTCGATTGTTGTGCTAGCGCAAAGTCACAAGTCATTTTGACCGCGGGTTTCAAAGCACAGGTCATGTTCAGACTGTTGATCTCGCCAGATAATGAGCTCTCTCTCTCTCTTAGAAACTGTAACTAAGATCTGCTCGGCATAGTTTAGTATAAAACACAGTCGGATCTGTGCAGACGTTTACAACAGGTTGGATATCGGCTCGGAACGAGTTCGAATTCCAGTTGAATCCATTGTATTCACTTACGCGCAAATACCCTTGGGAAAGGTATTAATCCGTCTATTCCTTCCAGTTATGGGTTAAATAGCAGGACAGATTGGGTTCTATAGCCTTGGTCGGCAACCAGTCTACCGCAGAAAGCAATGGCAACCTACTGTGGGATAATCTTCGGTCCAGTCAGTCGTCTCTTTCGAGACATGATCGCCCAAGCGTGTATCACGTATGGCACTTAACTGACTCTCCAGTCGCCCTACTAGGCAGACGTATTCGAGTACGACCGGCCAGCCATTATTATATGATTAAATTACTGTAGGTTTAGAACAAAAATAGTATAAATGTCTATAAATATACGAATTATAATAGGAGTCCCGTCTACGCACTAAATGTTGAGGTTAGGCATAAAGTTTTCGGATTAGGGCCTGTTCTAAGGTTTAGGGTTAGGTTTAATGTTATAATAGTTTTATCGGTTTAGGTCTGGGTCAGATTTATGTTAGCGTTTGGGTTATCATAAAGATTTGAATCAAGGCGAGACCAAGTATTGAGGGTTAGGGCTACGCTTTAGGTTACGATCAGGACTAATAGTAGTGTTTTTCAGACACAAGGTCACAACATTCTGTAACATCTGTTTTTTTTTTTCTAAGAGGTCAGCCATCAATGTAGTGGCTTTGCTTTGTCTCGCTAAAGATCACACTCTGCGTACTATTCATAAACGATCAGCGTAATATGCACTGATCATGTTTGCTTTTCCGCTTATTTTATTTTCTTCAGGTTCATCAAACTGATATAATGACACAAGAGAGAAGCATCACTCGTGATCTTATATAACAACGCATAACTCGTAATATTTTACCTTTATTCTTCCTCTTTAATTAAATTTCATCATTTTTATTGTTATTAATGTGAATTACAATTTCATATCGTTGTTATTTGTACAATTGTTGAATAAAAATAAGACTATTTCTAGGCATCCAGGGATTTGCATCATAAGATCTCTTACCACCTGGCTTAGCTAAACTTAATTCCATTGTGATCAATATTCCATTAAAAAATTTTTATTATTATTATTATTATTATTATTATTATTATTATTATTATTATTACTTTTGTCTTTTTCTTCTTCTCCTTCTAGGTAATCTTCTTCTTATTATAACTTTTTCTTTTTTTCTTCTTCTTCTTCTTCTTATTATTATTATTAGTTTTCCTTTTTCTTTTTCTTTTTTTCTTTTTCTTCTTCTTATTATTACTTTTTCTTGTTCTTCTTCATCTACTTATTCTTCTTATTATAACTTCTTTTTTCTTCTTCTTCTTCTTATTATTATTAGTTTTTCTTTTCTTTCTTTTTCTTTTTCTTCTTCTTCTTATTACTTTTTCTTTTTCTTCTTCTTATTATTATTACTTTTTCTTTTTCTTCTTCATCTCCTTCTACTTCTTCTTCTTATTATTATAATTTTTTCTTTTTTCTTCTTTTTCTTCTTCTGCTTCTTAACTGTTTTCTCTTTTTCGTTGTCTTTCTTTCATTTTTCTGCTTTTTTATTATTATCATTCCATTTCTTTCTTGTTTTTTTTTGTTTTTTCACTATTTCCTACTTACTCTGTTTCCTTCTTTTACCCTTTTTTTTATTGTTCCTTTCTTTTCTTTTTCTTTCATCAACACAACTATTAGACTATTTTGTTAATAATATTTTGTTTTTGTTATTTCACGGAAATCCACTATAAAAGATCAAGTGAATATTTTTTTTTAATTTAAAATGGCTGACGAAACATTGGAGGACAGAGAAATAAGAAAATGAAGAAAACCTTTGATTTCTTTCATTTTATTAAATTTACGTTTTCTCTTTTCACCAAAATGGCAGTGTTGATGGCAGCCATATTGTATAGCCAAGGCACATGACAATTTAATATTGTTTGTCATCGGGAATGGAAGTACTTTGCAATCACACAACGGCAGGTGAGGTTGGCGGTTGGGACAAAAGATGAAGTTGACAAAGGCATGTCGAAAGACAGAAAAAAAATGAGCTACAATAGTTGCAGATGAAGAGTAAAGGAATTTTTGAATGGTACTACAAAGCGCAAAAGATATAGAATAAATGAATAGAAGAAAGACTGGAAATTTGAAAATGGGAGAAAAAGCGAGATAGAATTATCAAATATGGCTGAATGAATTGTAAATGAAGTAGTTCTAACGATGGCGAATAAAAAACTAACAAGGGATTTCATGGCTGAGATTGTGCGCGACTGACTGAAGTCGTTAAGTAAAACAAAAGAAGCATCTTTATTTATTTTTATTTTTTGTTTTTTTTTTTTTGTTTTTTCAATTCAGATGGGGGAAGAGTTGTAAAAATGTCATGACGAGCGATGAAATAAATTTAAGGAAAGAAAGATATCATAACTAACTGAAAAGAATCGCAAGAAAACTCAGCTGTAAATAAAGAGCACAGTATATATTGAATATTTCGATTAATGGTGACATCAGAGGAATAATGTCGTTTGATCTCATTAACCAGCATCGTGATTATACGAAGCAACACTCAATATATACCAATATTCAGGGCTTACGGCCTGAATATTGGTTGAATATCACATTGAATACACCGTTTCTCGCTCGATCACCGAAGTTAAACAACGTTAAGCCTGGTCAGTACTTAGATGGGTGACCGCTTGGGAATACCAGGTGCTGTAAGCGTTTAGTAACGGATGTGCGTTGTGGTGCAGTGGATATCGGCTCAGAAAGAGAAATCGGTGAGCCGAGTTCAAATTCCAGTTGAATACCCTGCATTCACTTAAGCACTGTTACCCTTGGGAAAGGTATTAATCTGTCCCTTCCCTCCAGTTATGGATTAAATAACAGGGTAGGACTTAAGGATCCTGCCCTTAAAAACAAATCCCAATGAATCTTGATACTTGAAAAGAAAAAGTATTACTAGACACAAAACTTATATAAAAACAACAATAAATTGTTGAAAGAAAAAGATATTATCAGCAATAAATAAATAAAATTTAGTTGGCAATAAATGACACGCCGAGGTTGATATGCCACAAAAAACAAACCGATATTCAGTTTTAGTAAAGGCAATTATGACAGAGTATATATATATATATATATATATATATATATATATATATATATACTCTACAGGCCATAATTATTAGGCAACCCCAGTGTTTTAAAAGAAATTATGTATTTGATACTATTTTCTAGTATTTATTGCCAAGTGTATAATTGTAAATGAAAATACAATGGTTCTTTTGTTAATACTGAACAATAACATGTGCATCAAATGAATGTATAAATATTTAATAATTACCTATATTGCAGTTTCATCAATGAAAGAATGAAGAAAATTTAGGGTGATTCGGACGAGTTCATCTTTGCTTCCTTGCTTTGTAAAATTTTGCAAAGTAATAATAACAAAAGAAGCATTCTATTTTCAGTTAGAATTATCCACTTAAAAATAGTATGAAATACATCATTTATTTTTAAAAAAACTGGGGTGGCCTAATAATTATGGCCGGTAGTGTATGTGTATATATATATATATATATATATATATATATATATATATATATATATTGGAGGCCTGGTACATCAAATCTAAATAACCAACACTCAATAAAAATCACATTTAAATCCGGACATGACATATTACATTGCATTTGACTAGATGGTTTTGTTGTCATTTCGCGCTATCACGCGGTGTGACATCATAAAACCGCATCGCAAATTTAAGAACTACGTTTATTATTTTTGGTAACTATTGCCGTTGCCAAGCGGAGTTTTATGTCAACACAAAATAAAATCGTCGGTGATGGTGGATGTTATTATATTTCAGTCTAAACAACCTCTCTGAAGATGGCACATGTGAGCCGAAAGCTTAGAAGAAAATCAATAAATAATTATCCAAATGTTGGAGAATTTTTGTCTTTATTTTCAACTGAAATTAAAGCCAAAATACGATGTTTAGAACGGCTCATGATTAAACATAATAGACATTCATTGTCTCTTATATTTAACAGCATATGTTTAGAAAATTATTTGCTGCCTCGATACACTATATATATATATATATATATATATATTGAGCAGCAAGTTTTTATTTAAACATGTTTGGTTAAAATCGACCGAAAAAGACGATTTTATTCATTTGTTATTTAATTTTTGTTGTGTTCTCATATTTGACTGTAATGCAATTTTTCGTTTTAGTGGGTAATTTTTGTTTTTTTGCTTTTTTGAAAAAAATTATCTTTAAACTGTCACGTGATGCGCTATAAGAGAAGCATTATATATCAAACAATTATTTTCTACCATCTGCCTTACACTTTTTAACAGTGGGTATAGAGTTTTTTCTAAAAATTAGACAGACGCCCACATGATGCCGGCTCAAAAATATATATATATATATATATATATATATATATATCATTATTGTAAAGCGTACCAAGAAAACAGTATTACTAATAATGACTAAAAGCATTTAGTCCTACAGTTAACAAAACGGTAAATTTAGTCGTCAATCCCAAAAGGTAATACCAAATGGGAAGAGGGGAATCAAAAAAAGAAACAAACAAAGCATAAGCTGTGTTTGAAAGAAAAAAAAAACCCAAGACGAAAACCTTAACAGTAAAGAGCTCAATACGAAAGTACGAAAGTAGAGCACAGATACGAACTAAATCTAAAAGTGAGCCAAAGCCGACCGCGGTTTCACTCGCCGGATCGTCAGAACAAGGCTCACTCGGATATATATATATATATATTTTTTCTATTAAATTTCAAATTTCAATTGTATAGTGGTAAAATTTAATGTAAGAGGTAAATTCTGATGTTAGAGTTATTGAGGTACTAGATAAATGTAGGTAATAAGTGCTTAATAAATAGTCTTTAATGTAGGGGGAAAGTAGAATGGTTGTATTTGAGGTAATAGGTGGATAGGTAACAGGTGTGTTTGTATTTAAGGTAATAGTTGAAGTTTAGTGTGTGTTAAGGACAGTATATATAATTAATCTACTTTTGGTTATTAACCTTACTTTATAATTTAGTAAATCGATTACTTCTATGAAATTCTAAATTTTATTTAGAGAAAAAATTCTAATTTAGTTGTGAATATTAAACCTTACTTTAGAATTAATAATTCGATATTATTATATATATATATATATATATATATATATATATATATGGGGTCCTAACTCTGGCTATTGTAGTATTTTTTTAGCATGATTGTAATGTTAGTTCTCTAATGTGCTTGCAGTTTACTATGGTTTCATGCCTCTAGTTTAAAAGCTTGTTACTGTTCATATATTTAAGTATCTCAATTATTTCTTGAAGACAGAGGAAACATGGTTCCTTTATAGATTTAGCTGTTCTTGCTTGTTTAAGGATTTTCCATTTAACTTAAGGCGTTTTTTTTTCGTCTTTTAACTTCCAAAAATATCTGGAGAGAGATGTCATGTTTTGTTTCTCTTTGTTATTGATATATATATATATATATATATATATATATATATATATATATATATATATATAAACCGAGGAACCTTTTCGACCAACTCTTATCAAGGGTTCTCGTTGGCTTTAATTTTAAGGGAATTGTAAGTAATTTAATTTATTTTGCCTTGTCCTTTTCCTTAATTCCCTTAAAATTAAAGCCAACGAAAACCCTTGGCCGAAAGGTTCCTCGGTTTTAAATAATATGATGTCTGTTCTTTTTAAAGCCATTAGTAATTTCTGTGGGTACAAATCGTTATATATATATATATGTGTGTGTGTGTGTGTGTGTGTGTGTGTGTGTGTGTGTGTGTGTGTGTGTGTGTGTAAACATGTTACGGAAATTAACGAATTTTAACGAAACTTGGTTACAAGCAACCGACAATTTGTAATGAATTATTTTGAACATTATTTTTACCAATACTCGTATTTAAGTAGTTATTCTGTTTTTAAGTTTCGTTAAAATTCGTTAATTTCCGTAACATGTTTACATTTGTTGACATTACGATACATTTCAGAGCAGATATGGTTTGTTTACGGGAGATCGAAAATTGTGTTATATAAGCATGACAAAAACCTCGTCTGATCAAGAGGCTATTCATGGTCGAGTGGTTAAGACAGTACCAGATCAAATGGTAGCTTCCCCTATGTAAATAGGGGTCGCAGGTTCGAATCCTGCTGGATAGCACACATTTTCGCAATAAAATTTATCGTAAAATAATCAGGCCGGTAGATATAAATAACCTCAACACTATATATATGTGTGTGTATGTGTGTGTGTGTGTGTGTTAAAGTGGACATTATGGTCCACACCCAACGGTTACAGTCTGTTTACAGTTTTCAGCCTATATTTGTTGTATTTTAGCTCGACTATTTATATATGCTGGTGAATGGTGTGTTATCGCTAGCAGGGTCCATTGTATTATCCTAACGGTTAGTGCGTGAGTGGTAGCGGTAATATTTCAAATTATTGTAGAGACTATTGAGTAGAGAATCCATATATGACGTCAGTCAAACGTTTTTTCACACCTAAGTGAAAACGCTCGCTGGAGACGGTCACATGATCAGATTAACTAATTAAGAACATTCAGTGACCGGTCAAGATGGGAGCAGCGAGACGAAACAACTAAAATATAACGGGAGAAACTTCAACCATGACCCGGACATTAGTCGCGTCGCACAGTGTCCTCTTTCTCCTTCTTTATCGTGTGCTGATTTCTTTTACTTCTTGTTCTCCATTCAAAAATATTCATACCAAACAAACGCTCACACATACATACGTACGTACGCATAAACTCTTTCAACAAATTATTATTTGTTGTTGGTCATTATTATTGTATTTATTTGTGTTTATGCGTCCATAATTGTTCATTTTTAGCTAATTTGTTTATTACTTATTTAATTTATTTGCTCATTAATTGGTTTACCGTCATTTATTTCGCTTATTTTTGTCGCCTTTGTGTGTTGATTTCAATACGTTTTTTATAATCATATCGCCCCAAGCAAGGCTTTTTACTGCCACTGTTTTGCAGGGGTTTACATAGGAGTAAAGTTATGAGAAAGAGTAACAGGTTATAGGGGTTGTTAGGAAGTGGGTAAGAGAAGCATGACTGTGGCCATAAAGTAAGGGATCATTTTATATATTGATTGTAATGTAGAATTGATTCCCCACTTTATATCCACATTATAATAGTATAGAAAAAATCTTTTATAATCATATCGCCCCAAGCAAGGAATTTTACTGACACTGTTTTGCAGGGTGTTACATAGGAGGAAAGTTCTAAGAAAGAGTGACAGGTTATAGGGGGTGTCAGGAAGTGGTTAAGAGAAGGATGAAAATACTGATGAAAGTAGAGTGGACGGAAAAAGGACCATGAGAGAGAGAGAGAGAGAGAGAATGAAAGGATGCAGGTTAGTGAGAAAGGAGATGACTATTGACTTTACATTTAAATTGTTGGAGATTGTAGCTGTCGGGCTATCTATCTATCTATCTTTTTTGTTTTTTGTTTTTATAATTATATCACCCTAAACAAGGCATTTAGCTGCCACTGGTGTGCTGGTGGTTACATAGGAGGAAAGTTATGAGAAAGAGTGACAGGTTATAGGGGGTGTCAGGAAGTGGGTAAGAGAAGGATGAGAATACTGATGAGAGTGGAGTGGAAGGAGAAAGGAGCATCAGAGAAAGGATTCAAGTTGGTGAGACGGGAGATGACTATTGACTTTATATTTAAATTCTTGGAGATTGTAGCTGTCCGGGAAGCAAGTAAACGGAAGGGAATTCCACAGGCGGGAAGTGCGAGAAACGAAGCTGATGTAGTAGAATTTGCGTTTACATCTTTTTCGTTTCACAGTAAAAGGGTGGGACCTAGTTGCTAATCTTGTGGCTCCAGTAAATTCACATATAGAGGCTGTAAATATGACGGTTGGTTTCAAGATTGACTCATTACTATTGTTGGTTAGTCAGAAAGCAGTCAGAGATGTTAATGGGTTTACCTTTATTGTTTGGAAAGTGTATAGATTATTATAGATTTACTGGATGTCCAGACGGTTGAATTTCAGACTAAAAAAAGATTTCTGTAAGTCTGGATAGAATTTCCTTAAGCTGTTCCGGGTTAGTTGTCAGTTTTAGTTTGCTGTGGGTCTCATGTGCTCTTTACTGGGTGTTTTTTAAATTGTCCTTTGCTATTTCAATCTGTCTTTTCGCAAGATTATATTTAAATTGTCAAGTGTTGGTATAAGGAAAAGCTGCCGGATATATATATATATATATATATATATATATATATATATATATAGAGAGAGAGAGAGAGAGAGAGAGAGAGGATTAATACAAATATAAAATTTGAAACTTAGCTGATTCATGTTATCTTTGCCATCCCATCTCTAGTGTTTTGCAGAGAGAACCTCCAGCAATCTTTCCGTTCAATTGTCAGGGAATATCAGCAATATATATATATATATATATATATATATATATATATATATATGTGTGTGTGTGTGTGTGTGTGTGTGTGTGTGTCAGATGAAATAAATTGCAAACATTGTGTCTGCTTATTTTTATTAAAACCCGTTCATACTTAAACTTGAAAGATGTCAGAAATGAGCTGTAATTTTGACAGATGTTATTATCATTCATTTCTCAATGTAGCCAAGTACTTTCAATCTCCTTCCGAGATCATCTTCAAAGGGATGAGTTATGTCTAAAAAAAATAACCGCAAAAATATGTAGCTAAAAATTACTATATATATATATATATATATATTGTTTAATTGTGTTTAGTGCCAAGGTTGTTGTTTTCAGTGGTTTTACTGATAAAATATATTTTAGTAAGCATGTTCTTTTTATCGTAAAGTGCTCGATATCAGGGTTTAGATAGAGCATTAAGTACAAAGAGTTTGTCTCGTTAACTGAGCAGGTTCATGCCGACTTCGAATTTCCGTGTGAACATCGTTGTGAAGTTCTCACTCGTTAGGGTTGTTTGCTATATATATATATATATATATATGTGTGTGTGTGTGTGTGTGTGTGTGTGTGTGTGTGTGTGTGTGTGTGTGTGTGTGTAATTCCGTTTAATTGGGGTATCCAGCAACTATACCCTCTTCTTCTTCTATATGTTGTAGGTTTAAATTGTTGGCGATCATGACTCTCCACTATTTTCTGACCTTTGTAGCTCTGAGTAAATATTATATTTTCGTTATTTTTACTAAGTTTTCCTCTAATCATCTTCTCTTCGCTCTACCTTGTGAGCATCAATTTTTTCAAGGCTTCTTTGTTCATTATGTGTTGGGGATTACCCCTTTTTACAGAATGAACTCGCCTGATGTGTACATATAATCCTGCCTATACAGAGAACAGCAGTAGCTGAGTAGTTGCAAAGGAGTTGTTTATTTGGTCAGTAAGATTGGTGCAGAGTAAGTTGGAGTTGTTTGGATATAGACTCATTACCCGGACATACTATTTCACTACAAGACTGTATATATTGATTTCTACTAATAGTATTCCTGAATTGACTAACCCGTGTTCCAGTTTGTATTTCTTGTTCAATATAACTTACCTTTTCTATCTCCATATCTGTTTTTGTCATTTATTATTTTGTGTGGTTTCCCACCCGGAATCCACAACATTATGTGTCCCAGAAATTTGAACTGTATCTTCCTGATGCTAATTAGAAGTGTTCTTTTCGTTTTTATTTTTTTTTAAATATGGTCATTGCTCACATGTTCAGTCCATAGTCTCAGCATCTTACTGTAGGACCACATTTCTGTTGTTTCAAGTCTCTTTTTCATCTACGAAAAGCTTGTCCAGCCTTCACTGTCATATAGGAGAACTCATATTACGTAAGAGTTCAGTATTCATTTCTTTGTTTCTAATGAAATGTTCCTATTTCTTTTGACATTAATTAGCTTCTCCACACCATTTAACCGTAGAAATATTTAAATCTCACTGCCTCTTCAAATTTAACATTAATCCGCGATTCCCGCTTGTGAAACTCACTTCCATTCGTTTGCTTCCCTGATAGCTACAATCTCCAAAAGTTTAAATTCAACATCAATTGCCATCTTTTATCTCCTTAATTTTCTTATCATTTCTTCGACATCCCCTGAACTTCTTTTTTTTTTTTGTTTTTTGTTTTTGTTTTTTTTTCTTTCTCTCTCACTGTAACTCTCTGCGCACCAGTGGCATTTCTGCTATGCTGAGGCGGAACGATTATAAAAATATATTCTAATTAGACCGTCACTACTTCAAAATATTTGTTTATTGTTCACCCAATACACGGCCCAAGAGTCAGTCGAGGTAGAGAGTTACAGTTTGGTGATGTATGGGTGTAAGAAAATGGCATGAAAGGAAGCCGATGGGGGTTCAGAAAACATCCTGCAAAGTGTCTGTTCGACAAAGCAGCAGCTTTTAGGAAGCTGTTAGAGTGAAACTTACTCCTTACTAATGGAATACGAATGGAATGAAGATTATTTATCTTTGTGTATGCGGCACGGTGGGTCTGTGGTGAATAGGAAATTAAGAATTAAAAGCAACTTTCTTCTACACTTTTACAAAACTTCACAGTGACTTGTGAAATCCTGGTTTTGCGGAATAGAAATATGACTCACCACGTGCTTAAAGAAAAAGTCGAAACTGGATTTCAGGAATAGATGTTAAATTGATTTTCTGACCAATGGAAACGATTTACAAGACCAAAAAGATTTATCGATCCAGTGCGAAAAATCTAAATGACTATAAAAGGCTTCGGTCTGTGTCAGCCAGACAGTCAGATGGGAGCAGCGAGACGACACAGTAAAATGTAACGGGAGAAACTACAAGTCGACTCGGACATAAGGTCACGTCGCACATTGTCCTCAAACAAACGCTCATACATACATACATACATACATACATACATACATACATACATACGCATAAATTATTTGATTCGGCCTGGCGTGATACATAACCGAACTCCCTATAACTTACAGATTTATTCGTAATCTTCATCAGGAGGTTTTTTTATCAGATTAGAATGTGTGAATCAGTGTGGAAAAATAAGGTATACATTTTGTATGTTAAAATAGAAATTTATTAAAAGAAAAGAATAACATGAGCTGTAGAAGTTAATGTTCAATGAGACAGTTGAGGGTATCAAGATTTGTAGAAATGTTCGTAGTAATAACTTGTTGGTCAGCTATGTCTTCAAAGGGACACAACATATAGAAGAAGAAGAACTTTCAGATATAAAAAGAGAAATAATTGTTATTTTATCCTCATGAGAATGTAGGATCCAAGTTCGATGAAAGTTCCGAAACCACATAACACATGGCTGATTGTAATTGGATGAAATAGCACATCATCCAATAAGTCCTGGGCATAACATATAGATATTATTACTAATAAAAAATTCATATAATTTTTATGAAGTACTAACCTTCAAATAACACGTGACAAAATTTGGGCCCAAACGGATTATTAGTTTACAGTTATTTAAGTGAAACTACTGTCTAAATTTTCAAAACAATGGAATAACCTGAATTTCGTGTGTTGATAAAGCATTGATTTCTGAAGGGAGAAAATACTGTTCAAGCAAAGCAATAAACTCTTTCCAACAAGTTACTACTACGAACATTTCTACAAATCTTGATACCCTCAACTTTCTCATTGAACATTAACTTCTACAACTCATGTTATTCTTTTCTTTTAATAAATTTCTATTTTAACATACAAAATGTATACCTTATTTTTCCACACTGATTCACACATTCTAATCTGATAAAAAAACCTTCTGATGAAGATTACGAATAAATCTATAAGTTATAGGGAGTTCGGTTATGTATCACACCAGGCCGAATCAAATAAACATTAACCATCTCCCTACGGCTTCAGGTCCTAGTTGCAACAAACATTGACGGTAGAATCAAGAAATGTAGCGCGCCAGAGCGTGTCATGAAAATACTGATAGAATAGGAAGATGTATATTATTTTCGCTGTAAGAGTAATGAAAACATGAGATTAAATGTCATAAGTTTTTAATCATTTCATCCAAAACAAGGCAATGAAGCCACTAAGACACAAGTAATCGATGAGTGCTAGAAAATGTGAGAAAAATAAAACACGACTAACAAGAGTGAATAATAAAAGGAGACGAAATATGTAATATAACATCACTTTCATGCCTGATTATAGCGTTGAAACATGAAACACACTGTTACTACTTGGTGTTAACCTCAGTGTCTACTTTAACACATCATTCAATAAATCCCGGCCCTAACTAATAAAACAAAAACTTTTAGGCAAAACTTCACTTTATTCATCCACATAGTCTCTTTCTAGATTGATAAACTGATTTCATCGCTTCTCTAACAATTCGATGTCTTTTTGTAGAACGATTTTTCTTTTGTCTCCAAATACGCCTCAGTTTCAGATATCACCTCTTCACTAAAGCCATATCTCGTTCCCTGGAGCCTTCTTTTGAGGTCTGCAAACAGCCAGTAGTTACTGGAGGCGAGATCTGAAGAATAAGGTGAACGTGGAAGCAATTCGAAGTGCAATTCGCGAAGTTTTGCCATCATTACGATTGACTTGTGATACGGTGCGTTGTCTTGGTGAAAGATTATGTTTTTCTTCTTCACTTGTGGCTATTTTTTTTTTTTGGCGATTTCTTTCTTCAAACACACCAATAATACTATATGATATTTTTTGTTAATGATTCTTGCTTTTTCAATTAATCGCTGAACAAAATACCCTGCGCATCCAAACATACGGAGGCCAAAACCTTGCTTGCTGATGTCTGCGTATTTTGGTCCAATTTCTGTCCGCTCAGCTGACTGCCGATTTGACTCCAGAGTGAAGTGGTGGATTCATGCTTCATCCAGTGCCACATATTTACGAGAAACTCCTTCTTGTTACGTTGAAACAGTTTGCAAACAACGCTCTGAATTGTCAACACGTTGTTGTTTTTGATCGACTGTGAACAAACGCGGTACCCACTTTCAACACAGCTTTCTCATTGACAAATGTTCATACAAAATGGTGTGTACGCTGCTTTTTGGTATGGTCAACTCCTCTGCTATCTCACGCAACTTTAATTTACAATCGGCCAAAACGAGTTTGTGGATTTTTTTTTTAGTGTTTTCTGGGACAACTGCTGATTTTCAGCGACCTGAGTGTTCGGCATCATTGTGTCTGTACGACCGCATTTAAAGTCAGCATGCCATCTCTTAACCGTTGTTTCCGACGAAGCAGAGGCTGAATAAGGTTTATTGCTTTGCTTGAACAGTATTTTCTCCCTTCAGAAATCAATGCTTTATCAACACGAAATTCAGATTTTTTCATTGTTTTGAAAATTTGCGACGGTAGTTTCACTTAAATAACTGTAATTTATAAACTAATAATCCGTTTGGGCCCAGATTTTGTCACGTGTTATGGGAAGGTTAGTACTTCATAAAATTATATGAACTTTTTATTAGTAGTGCCATCTATATGTCATCACTTATTGGGTGATGGGTTATTTTATCCAATTACAATCAGCCATGTGTTATGTGGTTTCGGAACTTTCATCGAACTTGGATCCTACATTCTCATGAGGATAAAATAACAATTATTTCTCTTTTTATATCTGAAAGTTCTTCTTCTTCAATATGTTGTGTCCCTTTGAAGACATAGCTGATCATGGTCCTCCCTATCCCTTGTCTGTTTTAATACCCCTTCTCTTGTTATCCCTCTCAATCCTCGTTCCACCATCTGCTCAAGTCCACCAAGAATGTCAAGTGTTGCTTCCCCTTGTCTCTTTCACTCTATATGTCCTGTGAGCATCAGGTTCTCAAAGCCCTCTTTCCTCATTACATATCCCAAATTGGTTTTATTTTTACCAAGGGACTGCTGAGCAGCTAGGAAGTCAAATCGTTGATGCAACTAGCATTTTTGAAGGACCCTCAGTGCAATTTCTATTTTGGCAACATTTGAGGTAAGACAGATACTGCAGGCATATGTTCAATTTTAATAATAAGTATGCATGCGACGAAACAGATCCCATCTGCAATATGACATAATTTAAGCAATGTCGCAAACGTTCAAGCAAACTGCTTCTCTAATCAACGCCATTCATATAATTTTCATCGTCAGCCATCATAGACGTATTCTGTAGCTGAATGACGGCAAAAATATTCCAAAATGCATTAAAAATATGTCTTTAATATGTAATACATAATCTTACTTATATAATTATTTAGTGAAGTAATTAAAAAGTTTCTATGAATTATTCAGTACTTTTTTCGACGTGACTGATCAATTGGCGTCTAATGTCTGATTTCGAAATGTATAATTTCTGTCTACAGAGTTCCTCCAAAAATCGTCTATGGGTTTTGCTTTTATCAAAAATGGCGTCACTTCTTTCCTAGATGTTAATTAAACAGATTTCAAAATAAGCCTTATGACAAAATTCACCAGAAAAAATAGATGTTCGTGTTTAAATAAAGATTTATTTTACGTCATTAAAATTAGAATAATTTACAAAAAATAAGTATCTCAATATAAATAAAGTCACAATAAGATTGTTTTTTTAAATATGGCTAAGCAGTTACTTTGCCTCTACCTATCAATATCTCCCAACCCCTTCCTTTACTAGACCAAACCTCTGGGCTTAGAATCTTACCTTATTTTTTGTTTATATGGTGTTGCAATGCATGTTTTAACATCTTAAAATGACAGGTTGAAAAGTTTTATCTGGATTTACAGATATATATCTATATCTATCTATATCTATCTATCTATAGATATACATATATTTATATATATATATATATATATATATATATATATATATATAGTAGTGGTCATAATATGAGGAACGGAAACAACAAAGACATAAATATGTGTATTACTTAAAAAGTAATGCATGATTAGCAATAAAATTTTTACCAAATAAAGATTAGTGTGTAATGCATAAATATTATACAAAGTTGCAAAAATTTACCTAATAGTTTTTTTTAAATAAAGATTAAATGGAACAAAGGAAATAAGCTACTGGACAAAAGTTAAGGAACGATCTTGTTAATACTTGATTGTGAACAAAATATGAACAAAATTTAATATTTGATAAACATCCCCTTATCTTCAACGACTTCTCTGCATCGTCGATTACATGATCTAATTAATTTATTGCGAAAATCAGCAGTAATTTCCTCCCATTCGTCTTTCAATAACTCCCGTAGGTGATCCTGGTTTTTCGGGTTTCTTTTCTGAGCCCTTTCTCCAATTATCTTCCAAATATTTTCTATTGGATTCAGGTCGGGGCTCTGGGCTGGCCACTTCATTAGGGCGATTCCTTCTTCTTCAAATAAAGCCACATCCTTCTGAGCCTTGTGGCAAGGTGCATTATCATGCATGAAAATATAAGATTCATAAAGATTATGGTGTAATCTTGGTACCACATGCTGCTGAAGAAGCCTTTTGTAAATCTCAGCATTGATATTGCCATGTACGCGGATAATAGGGCCAACTCCTGCAGTTGAAATCATTCCCCACACCATCACACTGTCGCCACCAAACTTAACGGTTTTCTTGACACAGTGAGAAGACAGTCTTTCACCTGTTCTACGGCGTACGTAAGTTTTACCCTCAGAAGCAAATATAGTCAACTTGGATTCGTCACTTAATGAACTGTATCCCATTGTGCGTTAATCCAAACAACATGTTCTCTCGCATACTCCAGGCGTGCCCTTTGATTTCGCTTTGAAATGAGAGGCTTCGAAGCTGGAATACGGGCATGCAATCCTGCATTTTTTAACCTGCGAGCAACCGTTTTCCTTGAGATCTTATTATCTATGTCGTCATTAAATTTACAAGCAATTCATGTAGCAGTTTCAAAACAGTTTTTTGTAAATACTCTAACAATTCTTCGATCTTCTCTTTGCGATGTTTTTGGAGGTCTGCCGGATTTTGGTTTTGCATCTAACGTTTTATCCAAATAAATACCAAATACACGATGAACGACACTTTTAAACCTATGAAAAATATCAGAAATTTCTGAAATTGACTTTTTTCCTGATAATTAGCGATAATGAGTTTTTTTCTTCAAAAGATAGCGTTTTGCGTGTAGAATTTGCCATATTGCTTAAAAATAAAATCCTAATGATAAATGAACTTTTACTTATTGTTGAAAAGCTCTATCGAGTTTTTTTACCAATGTAAATTAAAAGTTTATGCAAATTATTAGTATCGTTCCTTAACTTTGTCCAGTAGCTTATTTCCTTTGTTCCATTTAATCTTTATTTTAAAAAAAAACTATTATGTAAATTTTTATAACTTTGCATAATATTTATGCATTAAACCCTAATCTTTATTCGGTAGAAATTTCATTGCAAATCATGCATTACTTTTTAAGTAATACACATATTTATGTATTTGTTGTTTCCGTTCCTTATATTATGGCCTCTACTATATATATATATATATATATCGTGTAAAATCTTCTGTACAATAAAGACGGAAGCTGAAGATGGTTCGCCTGAAATAGGCCCATACTTCCACTTAACCATGGAATAACGTGTCTGTCTTCTTTTTTTTTTTTACATATATTTTCTCCGTATGTATTTATATACATATATAATTAAAGCTCTCCTAGAGAGTTATCCTACCACTTTATGTACAGGACATTCCTTTGGATTCTTCTATATCTACACCGCATATATATATATATATATATATATATATAGACGTCATGTCATTAGTTTGTTAAAAAATTTCGCACACATATTTTTTGTCATTTGGTATGCTAATGTCAATCAATGCGCAAACGTTTCTCTTTTCTGTCTTTGATAAAGATACCCGGGTGATTTGCTTGTAATGTTCAATCTGTGTTGATAGAAAAAAAAAACCACAGGATGTTAATACCTGCTCCCTTAACTACAGATTCAGGATGATGCTCATAACAGGGTGCAGCGATTCTTATCCCAAATCGATGACAGATCCTCTTATAACGATATCGATTTACAATGTCATAACACTAACAATAACTCTGTCTTTATAAAATCTCTACTTTGCATTGAATCCAGCTTGAGTATTTTCATCCTGAGACAAGGTGGAGCAATAGCTTAAGAAATCGGAGAGTCGAGTTCTAATTCCAATCATGTTCATTACTTTGTCAGTTAAATGCCATACGGTATACACGCTTGGGCGATCATGTCTCGAAAGAGACATAACTGATCTTGCAGAAGATTTTCCCACAGTAGTTTGCCATTATTTTTCTGCAGTAGACTGTTTGCCAACCAGGGCTTCAGAATCCAATCTATTCTGCTATTTAACCCATAACTGAAGGGAGAAGAGACGGATTCATACCTTTCTCAGTGGTATTTGTGCGTAAAAGAATGCAACGAACTCAACTGTAATTCGAACACAACTCTACGACTTTTCGTTCCGAGCCGATATCCACTGCATCACAATGCACATCCTTACATTCACTTATGAGTTAATAACATTGCGAAAGGCATGAATCCATCTCTTCTCCATCTAGTTATGGGTTAAATAACAGGGAAGAATGGGTCTAGAAGATTGAACAGCTCTGAATTCAAAACAAGTCTGGAGAAGGTTGAAAACCATCGCCCAGAAAGGAATCGCTGTTACTACGGATGCAGTACGTGTAGTGTCCCTACGACCCACGTGGGTTATATGTCAGCAGATCGAGATCGTGAGATAAAGTGATTAATAGCTTCAAAGTACATTTCTTATTATTATTGTTGAGTCATTTTTCATCAAATAACCGACTGGCAAAAGCTGAAATCGAAATCTATCTAAACATATTTATAAATGGAACATTGTCTGTGTATGTGTATGTGTGTGCCTGCGTGTGTGAGTGCGTCCGCTACCTATAGACTCCGAAACACCTGAACCGATTTACTTGAAAATTTACACAGTTGTACTATAAGCGTCTGCGGCGATTGTTCTTAGCTAGGTTTTGTGTCGAGGTACCCCCTCCCCACCCATAAATATCGAAAATCGATAATCGAAAACATCGGGTTATAGAAGGAGTGGTCCGATTTGAATCAAATTTGCTACACTCATAGACAAAGACATAAAAAACGATATTTAGAAGTTTCAAGGTTGCAGTTCTTGCAATAGTGCAGAAAATCGATTATATATATATATATATATATATATATATATATATATATATATATATATATGTAAAAGGTAAGATGTCTGTGTGTGTGTTTGTTTATCTGCCTGGATGCCTGTATTTTTTCAGCCCTTTTATTTTAGTTTTTGCTTTGGGTTTGGCTCTAAATAGGTATAATTATAGTTCTTAGTCTCAGCCATGATACCATTTACTCAGAAGACTTATTTAGCCTTCAAAATTCAGTTTACGACGAACAAAGCTTATTTGATATCGATACCAGCAAATCAAAATTTGACTTACATCCATTCATTTTTCTTTCAGTCTACGGTTTCGCTTTAACTGGAAACAACTATTGCTTTTTAGTCTTTCGTGCCAACGTCCAAAGAGTCTGAGCTCCAGGACTATGGATTAGTTTTAAAACTTTCATTACATCCGAGCAACGCCGGGCAATACTGCTACTTTAAGAAATAAAAAGAATTGCAACCGGAATAGACCAATCAACAAAACATGAAAGGGAATCGGAATCGATAAAAAAGTAGTAACATCACAGAAGCCACAGGTCATAATGAAGAAACCGAGATATACATAAATTACTGTGAAGATAATGCTGAAAGTTTAGAAGTGTTGGAAAGATATGATCTGAGTCGGTCAGAAGACGGCAATATAACGAGTTCAAAACACATTTAACAGAATTATTTTACAGAAAACAAGAACAGTATACAAGAAAACAAGGAAGAAATCAAGAGTCATATAAGTTAGATACAAAATATTGCAATGAAGGAATAAGAACAACTCCCAAAATTACAACCAACGAAGCAAAACCTCGAAACTATTAAGCTTTACAAAGTAGCACTCAAATTAATTCTGAATGAAGAAAGCACTGATATAAATCTCAATAAAGCAAGATATGAATAAGCAATAGCAGCAACAAAAACACTGAACATGAAAGTAAAAGAAAGCAGTCTCACAGACATGAAGATCCACCTTGGAAAAGAAAAATTGAAAAAGAAATCGAACAATTTAGAAGTGAATTCGATGAACCGAAAAGAGGACTAAATCTAAGAACTAGAAAGGGCAGAAGAGTATTAAGAAAATGCAATATTAGGAAAGAAAATTAAGTCCTATCAACTAAAGAAAAAAAGATAAAGGAAATACTCTAAGGTTCAAAGAATAGAATTCTATGAGAAAAGACCAAGATTCTACCGACAGAACAAGATCTTTCCAAAGAAATTTGACATGAAAATAGGTAACCAAAGAATTGAAGTGAAATTCACCCAAAAATGGAAGAGGTTATAAAGTTCTGGAAAAAATATAGGCTTGCCCTAAAGAACATGTAGGGTAGGGAGTTGGTTAATTTTTCTTTGATTCGGCCTTGAGTCTTACTTAACCAAACTTTCAAAAGCTTACAGGATTTATACAGAAGTATCTTCATCAGGTTTTTCATCATCAGAAGGTTGGTAGTCAGTTGGTTGGAATATGCGGAATTGTGTGGAATAGTGGAATAATAAAATCTACATTTTGAATGTTAAAATAGAAATTTATTAAAGAGAAAGACAAACATTAAGTTGTAGGAGTTAATGTGCAATTAGAAACATTAAGAATTTAAGGGTAGAGTTCGTACAAAATGTTCTAATAGTAAGTGTTGAAATAGATAAGGAGAAAGAGAAAAAGGACAATGTCCAAATTGACCTGAGCTTCTCTCGTGACATTTTAACATCTCTCGTTGCTCCCATCTCTGACTCTTGACTGACGCCGATGGTCATTTATATAGTCTTTTTGAATTTAGCACTGGATTGCTAAGTCTTCAAGTCGTGCAAGTCGCTTCCATTGGTCAAAAATTATTTTAACACCTACTTGCGAAATCTAGGTTAGACTTTTTCTTTAAGCCCATGGTCAATCTTTCTTCTATTTGTGAAAACCCAGGATTTCACACGTCGTTGTGAATTTTTGTAAAAGTGAAGATGGTTGATTTTAATTAATTCCTGATCTGCTACAAATATACCAAAGAAGCAGATTTGGTTGCACAAGAGATAAAACAAATGAAAAATAAACCACAACAGACATGGGCAAGAATCACAGAAGAGGATGTTATATATGCATTGAAAGAAAACGCATATTTTAATTATTGTTATTATTATTATTTTAAGCAGGTCTTCTATAGTAACTAGTAGTATAGCTCGACATTGCTCGGGTGTAACGAAAGCTTTAAAACTAATCCATAGTCCTGGAGCTCAGACTCTTTGGACGTCGGCAGGAAAGACTAAAAAGCAATAGTTGCTTCTAGTTAAAGCGAAACCGTAGACTGAAAGAAAAATGAATGGATGTAAGTTAAATTTTGATTTGCTGGTATCGATATCAAATAAGATTTTTCGTCGTAAAATGAATTTTGATGGCCAAATAAGTCCTCTGAGTATCATGGCTGAGACTAAGAACTGCGATTATACCTACTTAGAGCCAAACCCAAAGCAAAAACTAAAATAAAAGGGCTGTAAATATAGACATACAAGCAGATAGACAGACATACACACAAACATCTTGCCTTTTATGTATATATATTATCGATATTCTGCAGTATTATAAGAACTGCAACCTTGAAACTTTTGAATATCGTTTCTTATGTCTTTGTCTATGGCTGTCTCAAATTTGATTAAAATCGGACCACTTCTTCTATAACCCTATTTTTTCGATTATCGATTTTCTATATTTATCGGGGGTACCTCGACACAAAACCTAGCTAGAACACTCGCAGATGCTTATAGTACAATTGAGTAAATTTTCAAGAAAATCGGTTCAGCCGTTTCGGAATCTATAGGTAACGGACACACACACACAGCGACACACACACACACAGAGACACACACACACACACAGAGACACACACACACACATACACACACAGGCCCAAAGACAAAGTTCCATTTATAAATAAGTTTAGATTTAATGATGACGAGCGGGTCATAAAAAATGACTATCGATCCTATCTGTTTACTGCCATTCTACGTCGGCAAAGTCTTTCTCAAAATTCTGGCTCTCTTATGCAGTGCCATTTCCTGAAGAATCTCAATTCGAATCACAGCCCAACCATTCTTTTGGAGTTTTATCTGTCACTGTCCAATGCACCCAAAACAAGGATGACCAAAGTTGCTATGTCGTGATTCAAACTTTCCTTCCTTTTCGTTTTTCTGTTACCTCTATATTGATGACCCAACATCATTTGTTTCCATGAAATTAATGATGCCTGGCCATCTTGTTTCAATTATCTAAACTTATTTATAAATGGAACATGTGTGTGTGTGTGTGTGTGTGTGTGTGTGTGTCCTATAGACTCCGAAACGGCTGAACCGATTTTCTTGAAAATTTACACAGTTGTACGATAAGCATCTGCGAGTGTGCTTAGCTAGGTTTTGTGTCGAGGTACCCCTGACAAATATCGAAAATCGATAATAAAAAAAATCGGGTTATAGGAGTGGTCCGATTTTAATCAAATTTGATACACTCATAGACAAAGACATAAGAAACGATATTCAGAAGTTTCAAGGTTGCAGTTCTTAAAATAGTGCAGACAATCGATAATATATATATATATATATATATATATATATATATATAAGGCAAGATGTGTGTGTGTGTGTGTGTGTGTGTGTGTGTGTGTGTGTGTGTGTTTTCAGCCCTTTTATTTTAGTTTTTGCTTCGGGTTTGGCTCTAAGTAGGTATAATTGTAGTTCTTAGTATCAGCCATAATACCATTTACACATAGGACTTATTTAGCCTTCAAAATTCAGTTTACGACGAAAAAAACATATTTGATATCGATACCAGGAAATCAAAATTTGACTTACATCCATTCATTTTTATTTCAGTCTACGGTTTCGATTTAACTGGAAACAACTATTGCTTTTTAGTCTTTCGTGCCAACGTCCAAAGATTCTGAGCTCCAGGACCATGGATTAGTTTTAAAGCTTTCATTACACCCGAGCAACGCCGGGCTATACTGCTAGTATTAACATATTGGACAACCATAAATGGAATTATAGATTTCCTCATGTGTCATATTTCTTTCAGAATTAGCGCTATTATTTTCTTTCTTAAGCAGATCTGATGTCGTAATTTAACGATCTGATGTCGTAATTTGACGATAAACAAAACCGTGTGTTTTGTCATTTCTTCACCTCTGTATTTCGGCGAACATCTGTAATTGAATATAAGAGTATAAAACGTATGAGATACTAAGGAGCCAAACATTGCTTAGAGCTACAAAGGATATGAATTTTTGGAGAGCCATGATCACCTATATTTTGAACGGACTTTTGGTATATAAACTAATAATAATAATAAATATCAACAACCCTATGCAGAATTTCTATTTGTTAGAAGGAAATTTTTTCGCGGTAATAATCAAGTTTTTATAAAGAAACCACGAGAATCTTTCTTCTATCCAGACAAATCTGTCATTTTCTTACCCAGGGGATTTGTGATTGTTTACGCCTAATAGCAGTCTACATAATAGTCTTAGGTTGACCGAATTTCAAAGACGAATCATTATCATTAATATTTTTAACTAGATTTTCTTTCGATATATTCTTGCTATCTGGGTAGACGTACACCTAGTAATCATTAAAGAAGAATATATACTATCAAATGCTATTGTGGAATTAACATTCGCCCACACACAACACACACACACACACACACGCATATCATTATTATCATCAATATTATTTACTTGCACACCTAGGCTTATTTCTATCAGGCGTGTTTTCATCTGTGAGACACGCATCTTTCACTCTTTCTGCGCGTGGTTGATCCTACTTCCCTGCGCATTTTGGTACGTTTATTTAAGGAAGCACACACGTGTTGACCAGCAGTCAGGGCCCCGCTATTGGCTGGCGATAGCGGTTGCGTATGTGCAACAGTTTTTTTTCCAACTCGAGCGAGACCCCTGCTATTCAGTATGGCACAGGGACGTTTGTTTAATTCTCGCTCCCACACACCCGCACTAATCGCAGGTCACAATTAGTGGGGTAAAATTTTATTTCTCACGCATATGCATGTGCACACACACACACATTACAAAATCTAATTGGAACTGACTTCTTTGCAGAACTTTATTCCAATCAATCTTTCATTGAACATTTTACAGTACAAGGGAGATAACTTCTTCTTCCTCTATTTGCATGCCTGTTCAAACATATTTGCAACCTTTTGTTAATACATGTTTATTCCGGTTACCTGGCGTCATCGTTGTCGTTCTATTTCCATGTTTTATATTGCGTCGAGTCGAATCAAAAATATGAATATTTTAATGAACTTATCGTCCTCTACACTATCAATAGGTCACTGTCCAAAGCGTCCGCAACTACTTTTTTAAAGGCCGAACAAGCGTACTATATCGTGATCCTAAACTAGATAGTTTTCCACAGTCTTTTTTTCTAAACTACCCTATTACAGCCATATTAATGACATAACATTAGTTACGTCATTAATATGGCTGTACTAGTATGCATTAGCATGGATCAGGCTAGTCTCACTGAAAGCAAAACACTGCGTCTCCTCGGCTTAACTCTCACAACAGAACTCAAGTGGAATCACTATATAGAATCCATAGCTAAATCCGCTGCTAAGAAAGTCGGTTCTCTGTGTAGGACCAGGAAGTTTTTTTCTGCCTAAAACAATCCTGCACATATATAAATCTACCATCCGTCCGTGCATTGAATACTGCTGCCATATCTGGTCGGGCGCTGCTGCTATCCACCTAGGTATCGTTGACAAAATACAACGGAGAATCTGTAATATGATCGATCCCGACTTGGCAGCTCAGATACTGTCACTTTCTCACCGGCGCAATGTGGATTCTTTGTATCTTTTTTACAAATAATTTCACGGCTTCTGCTCCGATGAACTTAGCTCATTGGTGCCTCCTATATATAAATTTACACGAGCCACAAGATTAGCAATTTGGTCCCACCCTTTTACTGTGAAACCAATAAATTGTAAATGCAAATTCTACTCCATCAGCTTCTTTTATCGCACTTCCCGCCTATAGAATTTCCTTCCATTTACTTGCTTCCCCGACAGCTACAATCTCCAAGAATTTAAATGTGAAGTCAATAGTCATCTCCTATCTCACTAACCTGCATCCTCTCTCTCATGCACCCTTCTCCGTCCACTCCACCCTCATCAGTATTCTCATCCTTCTCTTACCCACTTCCTGACACCCCCTATAACCTGTCACTCTTTCTCATAACTTTCCTCCTATGTAACCCACTGCAAAACAGTGGCAATAAAATGCCTTGCTTGGAGCGATATGATAATGAAAAAAAAATTATACTAATATGATGTGGGTATAAAGTGGGGATCAATTCTACATTACAATCAATATATTAACTGATCCCTCTCTTTATGCCACAGTCATCCTTCTCTTACCCACTTCCTGACACCCCCTATAACTTGTCACTCTTTCTCATAACTTTTCTCCTATGTAAACCCCAGCAAAACAGTGGCAGTAAAATGCCTTGCTTGGGACGACATGATTATAAAAAAAAAATTAGTTGTTTTTCTTCTTGAACGTAAAGATGTCTGGTCATCTTTCTTCAATTATGTTATCATATAGCACAGTGAGAACCTGCATCAGTTCTACATTCTCATTTTCCACGACTGCTGAGGTGATTCATTTATATAGGAAGTTACCAAGACGATAAATAGTTACAGCTATCACCCATGAGGTACTTGAGTGCTTACCACTTCCCGTAAGTTAGTAGCACTACACAATAGTTACTGCTAATAATATTACTAACAGAAATAAAACAATTGAAATGACGATGAAAGAAATCCTAGTCAAAATTGACAACGTTTCATCTAATCCAATTTCCAGATAATATTAATACTACAATTACTACTGGTGGAAATGAAGCAATTGAAATGAAGATGAAAGAAATCCTAGTCAAAAATGAAGAATGCTTGACAATGCTTCATCTAATCAAAATTCCAGATAATATTACTACTACTAATACTACTAGTGGAAATAAAGCAATTGAAATGAAGATGAAAGAAATCCTAGTCAAAAATGAAGAATGCTTGACAATGCTTCATCTAATCAAAATTCCAGATAATATTACTACTGCTAATACTACTAGTGGAAATGAAGCAATTGAAATGAAGATGAAAGAAATCCTAGTCAAAAATGAAGAATGCTTGACAATGCTTCATCTAATCCAATTTCCAGATAATATTGCTACTACTAATACTACTAGTGGAAATAAAGCAATTGAAATGAAGATGAAAGAAATCCTAGTCAAAAATGAAAAATGCTTGACAATGCTTCGTCCAGAACATATTACTGAGGTGACTCATTTACATGGGAAGTCATCAAGATTATAAATAGCTACAGCTATTACCCATGAGGTATTTCAGTGCTTACCACTTTCCGTGACTTAGTAACATTACCCAACAATTGCAAATGTAAATCACTCATCCCATTTTATTTTTGTTCCAGTTTGTATTTACCACATATCATCTAGTGTATACTACGTGCTTATATTGTCATTATTATTGTTGTTATTGTTATAAAGCCGGGTTGTATTGGTTTCGGTTTTAAAATGGATGAAGGCATCTTCACGCGGTTCTAGTTTGTCTTACATCAGTTATTCCAGTTCTCATAATATCCTGATGTTCGCTATCCATCGCCATAACGACCGTCATAAACTCAACAAAAAGAAAATAAAGAAGAGAGAAAAACCTCAATTCTTTGCTTGCTACTCTTTTCTCTCTGGCCCACCCCCGCATAAAGATTATCGATATTGTTTCGGATATCTTGCCAATGTCTGGATTAATCTAATTTAAACGTAATCAATCGCCCTGTCAACAGCGTCTCCAGAATAGTTTGCAGCTTTTTCATAGACATGCCGTGGAAACTGCATTTTTAGTCGCCATTTGCTTTTTTAATTAATCTTAATTTAGATGAATTCTGGTTATTTTTTTTTTTAATCATATCACCCCAAGCAAGGCGGTGACGCCACTGATGCGCATGGGGCTACTTAAGAGTAGAATGATAGGAAAAAAAGAAAGCCGGGAACCACGTCCTAAACAGGAAACAAGGGATGAGCCTCTTCACCTATTCAAAAGACGTGGGTGGAGTGTGAACCGGGCGATAGTTAAGTCTATCTACTCCAATTGTAGTGGTTACAATCATTGTAGGAATGTGCATTTATTGTATTCATTGTAAGGATGATAGCAAAATACTTCTCAATTTATAGGCAGAAGCACACAGATGCATGCTGGGATTTCTTCCCAGCCAATAAAATAGTCCTGACCTCGTTTCAGTTTCAGCTGACACAGTCCCGGTCTGTCTTTTCTTGAAGTCAAAACGCAACTCCGAACTTGTCCGAGTCAGCCCCGATTC
This sequence comes from Ascarosepion bandense, assembly GCA_037127315.1. Classification (NCBI taxonomy): domain Eukaryota; kingdom Metazoa; phylum Mollusca; class Cephalopoda; order Sepiida; family Sepiidae; genus Ascarosepion; species Ascarosepion bandense. The sequence continues at coordinate 1,595,164 of JBBBDQ010001380.1, read as the reverse complement.
TTAGTTTCTGAACTTTTTCCATATTACTTAATGCTTTGTCTTCTTACTGTTAATTTTATTTTCATATTTTTGCCATGTTCTTTTCTTTTTCTTGCTTATTGCAAACTTTGTCAATTCTGTTTTTTGGATGATTCTATTACTTATTTTACACTCAACCATGGCCACTCACTCTACATAAAGAAACTGTACAAATAAATTGCTGATGAGATGTTTCTTTATTCCCTACGAAATCTACTGGTGCTACGTTCTGTAGTACTCCCGGCAGTGAATCGACGACTAGACCGGTTCTCCCACCATACTTTTCTGGCGAAGAAGATTGTTAGACACAGGTCTATGAACAACAACATTAAAAAAAACAGGTGAAACCTCTTGAATGGTTAACAGTCATTCAGCAGAATACGCCCCAGAGTTATGGATGAATCCAGTTGAGTTATGGTAATGTTCTAAGCGCAGCTTAGATGCAACAAAGTATGGGGTACCCAGTAAAAATCAAACTCAATACTCACTTGTAACGAATCTAGCGAGACAAACCCGCTAACCATTACACTTCGTCGAGGTGTCCATTCAATAGAGTAATGACAAGGTATCGCTGACGGGGGGGGGGATTCCTAAGCATTCTCAATCACCAGAGCGAAAGGTGATCCAAATCAAATCAAGGTTTACATATTTGAAAACAAAGAGAACCTTTATGAAAGGATTAAAAGAAAACAATTTAAACCTGCAAAATATAAGAGAGTCTTTGAGAGGATTTTAAGACCTACCCAGTTTCTTTCTGACATTTAAAGGATCATTACCCGCTTTTGACACCATAGACGGGCCATTAACATAAATTTCTATGGGGACTCGGTTAAGAAGTCCAGCAAGAAATAATACAACAACCAAAATAGGAAATAACGATATATATATATATATATATATATATATATATATATATTGAACACAGTAAAATACAATACTTGGAACTCTGTTGATAGAACGGAAAATACGGGTTAAGAAGTAATACTATAACTGGAACTCGCAATAGTCGTAACGGTAGCAGACTTGGCTATCTCTGCTTTATCGTTCTCCGCTGATCTGCTTATACTGATCTCCTGCGGATCTCTAACTCTCACTCTCCTCTTGTGAGGGAAAGTATATGTAGTTGTAGGAAGAGTTCAATCCGTTGAATGGGTGATGCCACCATGACAATTTCCATCATAACCTTCCATATATTTATCAAATAATCATAATCTACATCTCTACTTCTATGATTGTTGGGGGATTAGTGAATCCATTTTGTTACTGGAAACCCCTCCCCACCAAACGAAATTTGATTCCTTTGTTTGCAAAATAGAAACTTTATCGGGTCTTTTGGCTTTTGATCTCATCAGGAATATGACAAGGAGAAAATGAGAACCAAGTCTATTTTATTTTTTCTTAGACTACGCCCTGCGCATATACAAGCATAGATATGAAAAGATGGACACTGATTTTTTTACGTATTACATGCTATGTCCCAAACAAATCTACTCAAAGAAAACACCATTCTTGTTTCTTTTCATCCGGTCAATATACTAATGATTTTGGAATACCCCCCGCATAAATCCTAGTAGGTACTTATAGTTGGGGTAATACAGGGCCGTAGCTGATGCTAAAAAAACACCGGGCACAGAGAAAATTGCCCGTATTTATTAGTTGACAATGTGATGACGTCATCAGTGTCATCCGTTTCCAGAAACTGATTTTGCAGATTTTTTTCGGCATTCCAATGGAAATTAGGCAGAGAACGTGAACGAAAGCAGGAAATCGGGTTCGGACTTTCTGAGTAGAACCAGTCTTTTCTCCCAAAATTAATAAATAAACAGATTTTTACTACGTTTATTCGGATGTTTTCTTCGTTTTCCTTTCTTTCTTTCTTTCTTTCTTTCTTTTTTCGTGAATTGTTTAGTTTGATTTCTGACTAAGACATTTTTCCTTGCCCGGATTTTCACTATGATTGCACGGATCATCCCGGACCAGTGCCCGGTGTGCCCGGTAGTCAGATACGGCCATGGGTAATAATGATCTTGAATAAAAAAAAATAAAATCCTTAAAAATGTGTTCCAAGAAATATGTCTCAGGATGAACGTTACCAAAATCGAAAATCTGATCTTTACTTACAATAAAAACAATGATGGCGTTGTGGTGATACCGACCGAGCAAAAGCGATGAACCGGATGTTTGCTCTATACCGACTAAAAAGCAAATGAACAAAACTCGTCGTGCGCATCCGAGTTCGCGCGGATGTTTCGGTTGAAAAATAAAAATTAATCAAATATCAAATTTCCATTTCGCGAGCCTACGCGAATTTTATTTACCAGCTAATGGGAAGCCCGGAATCAAATACAAGTATAAAATTCGAAACGCGCTTTTGATCCAGAAAGCGGATATAAAAAGCGGAGACAAAAAGCATCGTCAAACAGAAAGACAGACAGACAGACGGTGACAGGAGAAGAATGTAATCATATCCACTTGACTTAAGTCGAGCGGCTACTATATTCGCCTCCCTTCACTTCTCATCACTCCTTCCCTTTCTCAAAAGTCCTTACTGCCCTCAGGAGTGACCTACTTCAAAGACATTCCTCACAAACCAACTGACTAACTTACGGATCTTAGAAGCGGCAACTTCAAAATGAACATTCTTCCGCTCTCCACATTCCTAAGCCTTTTATCTTTTTCAGTTCATTATTATTTGTCATGAACACTTTAACCTCCTTTGGACTTATATTCAAGCATTACTTTAATTGTAAAACATTATTTGATGTGTGTATATATATATATATATATAAATGTTATTTTATACTCAAATTGCCTTTCTTGATTTTAGAATCATTTTATGACTTATAGTGGGCTATCTTCCACAAGGCCAAATTCCGTTAACCTGCAACGGTATACAATTACCCTTCACTAGAACGGAATCATACTACAACTAGAAAAAGAATAAATAAGATGGATCCGCTATAGCGTCTACTCTGAATCCATCATAAAAATTTGGGGTGTGAAATTTGTAAATACAACACATCACAGATACCTCAAAGATTAGATCAGCTATAACAAATTTAATATAGGTAATAAGGAAGCTGAAGTTAAAGTAAGGATATTTTCATAAAACACCGCAAATTGATACGCAACCAAAATACACTGTATGCCAGAATTATATGCAAATCGATTTTTTGTTTTAACTCCAACAGTTTTTAATAAAAATTAGTGAAACCTAGCACGTCATATGGCAACACTAACACATGTGCAGATCTAAAATTCTAAACTAATCTGTGCGATAGTAAACAAATGGTAGCCATTTTGGTGACTTGCAGCCTGTTTCAGCGTACCAACTTTATATGCAAGATGGGACGTAAAGGTGCTTTGAGTCAAGCTGAGAAGTCTAAAGTTGTCCAAAAAGTTTGTAATAAGATATCTACCTTAGAAATAGCTAAAGAATTGGCCCGTGATTATCCTACAATTAAAGAATTTGTTATTTACCCTGAACTTTGCAACAGCCGTTCTGACAAAGGAAAAATTCATAAGAAAGCACCTGTGTTGCATCGAGCCATGAGTAGGATCAAGAGAGAAGTCCACCGTAACCCTCTTGAAACTATACAGTGTTGCCATATAACGTGCCAAGTTTCACTAATTTTTATTAAAAACTGTCGGAGTTACAACAAAAAAATCGATTTGCATATAATTCTGGAACGCAGTGCATTTTGGTTGCGTATCAATTTGCGGTGTTTTATGAAAATATCCTTACTTTATCTTCATTTCCTTATTATCTATATTTTTAGAGAGAAATATTGTTAAGAATTATCTCACTGAAGATTCTTCTGAGATCAAAGTTGAAATTGAAGTTTTTTTTTTTTGTCTTTTCAGAAATAGCAAATGAAACCAAAAACTTCTTGGTTCGCACCTTCCTTTTCAGCCGCTATACATTCTTTTCAAATCCTGCTTTTGACTCAACTGGAGTAGCTTTGTCTTATTTTTCACTTAGAACTGAGTCTCTACTGTGTGATTTTCATATAACTCCATCCATGAGTTCTGCTAGAATTTCTAAACTGGATCACTACAAAGTATGTCAGCTCGATGGTATCCCTGCGATAGTCCTTAAGAATTGAGCTCCTGAACTGGCTTCTGTTCTCTCTAAATTCAAAAATAAATGTCCTGATTCTTGAAATCCTCTTCTGTAAATCCTGTCTTGAAGAACTTAAGCAACCCGTCCGATCCGTATAATTATCGATCTATTAGACTTTGACCATTTTTTTTGGCAATGTACTAGAGGCCCTAATCAACTCCGAATTTGTTAACCATCTACCCCGATGGATCTTCTTTGAAGCTTTATGGCTTCCGCTTCTCTAGGCTAACAGCTGATGCTTTAACCGTTATTTCTGAAATAATATGTCAAGCTTTAGATAAGACAGGTTAAGTTCGGGCCGTTGCGTTGGACTTTTTTTAGGCATTTTACAGAGTCTGGCATACCGGTCGTCTTTCCTAATTGAAATGTTATCGTATTTCTGTACATTTTTTCTGTCTTTCTTATCAAATCCCGAAATGAAAGGTTTCTACAACGGCCACTCTTCTAGATCCATTATTATCACGATTTATTATTAATAAAGAGAGTCAGTTAAGTGCCATACGTGATACACGCTTGGGCGATCATGTCTCGAAAGAGACATGACTTACTGGGCAGAAGATTTTCCTGCAGTAGGTTGCCAATGCTTTCTGCGGTAGACTGGTTGGCAGCCAAGGCTATAGAACCCAATCTGTCCTGTTATTTAACCCATAACTAGAAGGAAGAGACGGATTAATACCTTTCCCAAGGGTATTTGCGCGTAAGTGAATGCAAAGAATTCAACTGGAATTTGAACTCGGCATCCCGATTTCTCGTTCCGAGCCGATATCCACTGCACCACAATCAGCTATAAAGTATTGTCACTCCTCTACTGCCCACAAATATCCACCAAAAAGTTTATCTTTATTAGATGACGAGATGAGCTGTCACTGAGGAAATGTTAAATGTAAGGTAAAAATTATTTGTTAAGTAACTTGGGAACTTTCTCTCTTTTACAATTGTTGTATCATTATAGGAACTGTATATATATATATATATATATTACCAGCCATAATTATTAGGCCACCCGAATTTTTTTTTAATGATGTATTTTATGCTATTTTCAGTATTGCTAAGTGGATAGTTCTAAATGAAAATAGAATGGTTCTTTTGTTATTATTACTTTGCAAAATTTTACAAGGCAAATAGCGACAATTTACCAATCACACCCTGAAGATTTACTATATCTATCTATCTATCTATCTATCTATCTATCTATCTATCTATATATATATATATATATATATACACTATCGGCCATAATTATTAAGTCACCCCAGTTTTTAAAAAAAAGCATGATGTATGTCATACTATTTTTAGTATTTATTGCCAAGTGGATAATTCTAAATGAAAATAAAATGGTTCTTTTTTGATTATTACTTTGCAAAATTTCACAAGGCAGCCAGCAAGCCTTTGCTTCGGACAGCCAAGAAGAAGAAGAGATTGGCATGGGGAAGAGAGCACAAAAACTGGACACCGGAACAGTTCGTTTGATGCACATGTTATTGTGTAGTATTAACAAAAGAACCATTCTATTTTCATTTACAATTATCCACTTGGCAATAAATATTAAAAATAGTATGAAATACAGCATTTCTGTTAAAAATAACTGGGGTGGCCTAACATTTATGGCCTGTACTGTATATATATATATATATATATATATATATATATATATATATATATATATATATATATTTAATCATTTCACCCCGAGCAAGGCAGAAACGCCACTGATGTGCAGGGGGTTACACAAATGTAGAAAGATTAATTAGAAAAGAGTGAGGAGTACAAGCTAGTTAGAAAGGAACAATAGAAAGCTGAGAAAGCAGGTGCAATGACAGATACATGGGCGGAGAGAACGTGAAGATTATACAGGGGAGGGGAGAGAGCTAGAGTCCAGTGGTTAGTAGGTGAGTATTAACTTTGCTTTTAAATTTCTGGAGGTCGTAGCCGTCAGGAAAGCAAGAATACGGGAGTGAGTTCCACAGGCGGGAAGTGCGAGAGAGGAAGCTGCAGGAGTAGAATTGTCGTCTGCGTTTGGCTAACCTGACTGTGAATGGGTGGGACCCAGTTGCCAGTCTGGTTGCACGGGTAAACACCTGTTGAGGAGGCATCAGTGACTTAAGCTCATCCGAGCAAAAGCCATGAAAGTATTTATAGAAGAGACAGAGGGAGGTCACATTTCGACGATGGGAAAGTGGCTGCAGACGAGATAAATTTATCGTGAAATAATCAGGCCGGTAGATATAAATATAAAATACTGTTTAATTAAAAACAGAATATCTACTTAAATACGAGTATCGGTAAAAATAATGTTCAAAATAATTCATTACAAATTGTCGGTTGCTTATAAACAAGTTTCGTTAATTTCCGTAACATTTTACATTTGTTTGACATTACGATACATTACAGAGCAGATATGGAGATATGGTTTGTTTACGATGGATCGAAAATTGTGTTATATAAGCATGATAAAAACCTCGTCTGATCAAGAGGCTATTCATGGTCGAGTGGTTAAGACAGTACCAGATCAAATGATAGCTTCCCCTATGTAAATAGGGGTCGCAGGTTCGAATCCTGCTGGATAGCACACATTTTCGTCATAAAAATTTATCGTGAAATAATCAGGCCGGTAAATATAAATATAAAATACTGTTTAATTAAAAACAGAATATCTACTTAAATACGTTTATCGGTAAAAAAATAATGCCCAAAATAATTCATTACAAATTGTCGGTTGCTTATAACCAAATTTCGTTCATTTCCGTAACATGTTTATATATATATTTAACACGGCTGTCTGTTAATTTTTAGTTACAATTCTCTTTCCTTCTTTTGCGAACCCAGACGTTGTCAATTTTTTTCTTTTCTTGTTTATTTGATTTTATTTTGTTTTATCTTTTTCTTTTTCTTTTCCTTTATTTTTCCTTATTTTCTTTTTTAATTTCTTTGCAAATCTATTTAAAAAGAAAAGTAGACTAATTTTTCTCCAGTTTCTGAAAGGATTTTTCTGTTGCTGAGGTGATGTGTTATCCCCCGTGGGGATCTTCATATCGAAATGGCCATTCAACATCATTGAATTAATCCTTTTTTAATTTATATATATATATATATATATATATGTATGTATATGTATATATATATATGGATGAATATTTATATATATATATATATATATAGGTGCGGATATCAGTAAATATACAAATGGATACGGAGGTACCTAAAAATATAGTCATCTGCAGATAGATCCGTTTTGCTGTATCACAGATTATCAGTACGGTTAGATATCCGATCGCTTCTAGCCAGGCTTGAAACCCGACCGAATTGACATCAGTCGGCCATTTTACCAGTCGGCCATTTTACCTTGTACCTATGGTACAAGAAGGCGGACTTTTAAAGTGTTATATGCAATGTAAACATACGCCAGTCGCTGAGATTGTTCAAATTCATTACTGAATGAACGATGCTTGAGATCAAGTGTTAATAGAACAGTATTCAATGTAATATAACAGAGCTATATATACGTATATATTAATAAATATACATATTATCCTCCGTCTGTAGCAAAACTCGAAGTTTCATGCGTTATGCAATAATCAGGTGCATATTATGAACCTAGCGTTTCTAGATTTTAATTTTCTTCTTGCACAATAAATAAACAAACACATGTGGTCGCCTTTAAAATGAACACCCAAAATCTGGCCCTAATTTTTTCTTATTTTTCTTTTTTTTATATAAGATTTTGCGTTCCAATTTTATGCTTAGGTTTAGGTATAAACGAAATAAAATTCTACATTTAATAAATTAAAAAATGGCACCCTACATCTCTAATTTATAACGACCTAAAACCATGCGAGAACCAAAATTAAAATTCACATCTAGAAACAGTCAGTTCATAATATGCACCTGATGATTGTAGAGTGTATGAAACTCCTAACCATGCTATAAACGTAATAATATATACAAGATAATATGCATATATATATATATATATATATATATCTCAAATTGCAATATTTTATAATTATTATAATATTATTCCTCCCTTGTTCTTTATCTGCATTTAACGAATCTGCCATGGTACTAGTTTTTTTAAGTTTTGGCGACGGGCGAATTCGTAGAAGAATTGGAATCTAGTCCCTTCCCAATCCTTCCTGAGGGACAAAAATGACAATAGAAAAAATGACGGCTGGCGAGATAGCCTCATGAATATCTGATAAAAAATGACTGAATAAAAATAAATTCTCAAACGGACGCGATATTTGTAAAAGATAGAAAACTCTTTGAAGGCAAGTCAAGCAGGACAGTCATCAGCAGCAGCCACTGTCTCATCAGCAATCAGATTAGGTTTAAGATTCCAAATTGTAGACTCAGGATTTTTCCGCGGCGTTAAAACGTAGGTCCGTGAATTCCAAGTATACAAATCCTGTATCACCCAACAGTTAACTAAAACACACAAAGTAAAATTGGATAATCGGATCCAAAGGACTAAAAGTATTTTGGAAGAACCCAGACCAAAGCAAATTTCACAAGTCAGTATGAAAAGTAAGATTCTAGATTCTAATTGGATAGGAAATAGCAAATTGATATATGATGCCAGTCAATTTTCTTTCACACCTAGAAAATAAAAATGCGTTCAGAGCCTGTCACATGACGAGATTCACTACTTAAGGACGTCTCTTGACCCGTCATAACAGTCCGAGATGAGGGCGGGTAGCTGACGGACCTTGTCGTAATTTAACAAAAGAAATTTCAAGAAGCCGACCTGAACGTAAGGGCGCGTCACACATTCGTTTTTCCTCTCATTTCAATTTTCCTTTCTTCGTCTTAAGCCACACGCCGTAAAAAAAAAGCAACAACAACAACAAGATACTTCAACTGGCTTCGATAAATACAATCTCTTTGATGATATTGTCCAGCATTCACTGCCATATTGAAGAACTGACATCACATAGCAATCGAGTACACGCTTCTTTATTTCTAGTGAAAGTTTCCAGTCTCTTAATACTTTACTCAGTTTCTGGAACGCGTCCTTCGCCATGCCAATTCGCCTTCGGATCTCTGTGTCGCACTTTCGTTTTCTGTTAGAACACTTCCCAGGTATTTAAATTTTTGTACCTGCTTGATTTTAGTATCTCCACCAGTATTTGGCATTTTGGGCTGCTCTTTTTGCTGATGACCATGCACTCGGTTTTCTTGCAGTTTATTTGTAGTCCTTTTTTGTCACTCTCTTCATCTACCTTCTGTAGGAGGTCTTGTAGTTTCTTTTCCGTGTCTGTAATCACTGTATCGTCTGCGTACCATATGTTATTCAAATTGTGGCCTCCGATTACAAATTATGGCATAACATATAGGGTCTTCAAAATAGTCTCGTTTTACAAGTTGAATAGATCCGGTGAAAAGACACATCCTTGTCTTACGCCAATTTCTATCTTTGTATATCTGCTGATTTCGTTACCTGTCCGTATGCAGGCAGTTTGCTGTCAGTAAAGATTCTTAATCACGCTTATGTCTTTCCCAAATATGTCGAGACTGCTGAGCATCTCACTCAATTCTTTGTGACGTATTTTGTCGAACGCCTTTGCATAATCGATAAAACATAGGTAGATGTCCTTCTTCATTTGCATTGCCCTTTTGGAGAGCATCCTCAGAATAGTCCGTATATAAATACGGCAAATCATAAAGATAGTGTAAATTTCCGATTTTTCAATTCGATCGATATTTGTTCAATATATAATTGAATATTGAAAGAAGTATCATTTGGCGTGCGCAACGGGTTATCATGTGACAACTTCGATCATCCAACGATCGATCCGATCAGTTTGTCATTAACCGTTCGTCTCTATTGCAACATATTGAAGCGACAGAGGTAAAGGCAAACTGTGACGAATTATAAAATCAATTGCAATCAGAATTTGCTGCAAGCGAGAAGAGAATGAAAAAAGAGTCAAATAAGCACAAAAATTACGAAATAGAGTTTAAAAAAAAGAAAAGAAAAAAGTGGTGTATCTGTTCATCTATTTTTTGTTTATTTCTGCGAGTAGCAACACTAGTTTTAACATGCTCGATTTTTTCACAGATTCATCTGTAATCTACTTTAGGAAAAGGTAAAATGAACTGTTTCCTGATAAGGAAACACTCAGTATTCATTGATCGAGTAGCGAAAGTGATTCAATTGACGCCTTTCTTTATTCCCTTTGAATCGGGTAGGGATCAAAATATAGAATCTGTTCTCCTCATTGCTAAAGGTAAAATGAACTGATTCCTCATCGGGAAACATTCAGTATTCATTGATCGATGGGCAAGTGCTACTTGAGTTACACTTTTTGCAGTTCTTTGGTCATCGGATTGGAATCAAAATGCTGTATCAGTTATTCTTTACTGAATTGTTAAAGTGAATGTCCTCACAGATCTAAACTTATTTATAAATGGAACTGTGTGTGTGTGTGTGTGTGTGTGTGTGTCCGTTACCTATAGACTCCGAAACAGCTGAACCGATTTTCTTGAAAATTTACACAGTTGTACTGTAAGCATCTGCAAGTGTTCTTAGCTAGGTTTTGTGTCGAGGTACTCCCGATAAATATCGAAAATCGATAATCGAAAAAATCGGGTTATAGAAGGAGTGGTCCGATTTTAATCAAATTTGATACACTCATAGACAAAGACATAAGAAACGATATTCAGAAGTTTCAAGGCTGCAATTCCTACAATAGTGCAGAAAATCGATAATATATATATATATATATATAAGTTTTCATTACACCCGAGCAACGCCAGGCTATACTGCTAGTATAAAATAGTTTACAAAATATGATTAACCGAGCGAAAATAATTTCTTCTTCAAACACATTATTCTATAATGGTCTGAACAAAATAAAACTAAAACTTATTGGCGATGTAATATATTACCTTGAATAGCAGAGGTAAGTGACAGGTACATCCGGCTGTAAGTAAGGACAACAAAGGACAAGAGTGGTTGACAGATATATCCGGCCGTGGATGATATCAACAGGGATCAACAGCAACAAAACAACCGGCTTGAAAGTTAATTGCCGGCAAGGATATGTTTGACAGATATATCGGGCCATAGATAAATGTCAACCGCGGTCAGTCCGGCCGTAGATGACGTCGAGAGAGCGACAATCCAAAAAAGAAAAATTGCGTGAGAGTTAAGGGGCTATATAAAGTTGAGTTTTTTTTTTGGGTGGGCTGCTAAAAAGACTGACTTCTAACTCCCGACGGCTCTTTCGTGAGTGCGACTCTCTCCGGCCACCCACCAGATTCACACAAGCATCACCGACGAAGAATAAAAATATACAATTATAAAATTTATTTATAGGTGTTCCGTGTTTGTCTAGATCCAGTGGCACTATATAACAGTGACAGTTGTCTCCCTCAACCTCCATATCATCGATTAGCAAATGGAATTAGGCTTAATGAAATTTATAAAAATAACTCAATAACCTAACATAAAGAAAAATGAAAATATCATTTACTTATTCTACTGTAACCAGATGCACCCAAATTGTAATAGAGATGAAAAATCTATCAAAAATATAATTTATCGGTACAAATCACTTAACGATTGCAATAAATAAATATTTATCATTTATTACAGAATATTTCAAACATCAAACTTTATCATTACAGAACTCAAAATCTCCATATGTAAAACCAAAGGAGTTTATGAAACTTTTTTTTTAATCATATCACCCCGAGCAACTGCATCTCTATTAGTAATAATCAAAGAGCCATATTATATTCTTAGTTGGTCATACAACTACCACGCGCTCTCGGAAGTTAGCTTATAACTTAACGAATCAAAACTTAATACAATTCGTGCACATATCGATCATCGCTTTACAAGCAACTAAAATGCAGCGATTAACATAATACAAATATTAGTAGATATCATTTGTTTTCTAGTTACGTGTGCTACAAATGTTGTTGCTAAAAGTGTTGAAGCGATGTGGCGTTTATTATTTAATAAAACTCTTTTTTTAATATTTTTTACAATAATATTTACTCTGTACAAGGCCCAAGAACCACTCGAGAATGTGTGTTACAGATTAAGAGGCATTGTTTATGGTGATATTTAGGGAAAATAACGGTTAACCGTAGAGCTGAACATTTTAAGGTTGTAGTGATCCGGGAAGTGTCCTCGTGGAAGACGTTTGTTTGTTACCTCATAGCGTCAGTTTGATGAAAAGCTACCTTTGAAATTTAAATATTGATTAATTCGAAGCCATTTTAATCACTGATCCAACAAATACACTGTAAACAGATAATAATTTAGACACCTAGGAATGATTTTAGACTATATGCATGACATTTTTTTTAAAATCATATCACCCCGGACAAGGCGGTAAGGCCACTGGTGTGCAGGAGGCTACGTAAGAGTGAAAAGATTAGAAAAGAGAAAACCGGAAACCACATCCTAAACAGGGAACAAGGGATGAGCCTCTACCCCTTTTCAATAGATGTGGGTGGAGTGTGAACCGGGCGATAGTTCAGTCTATCTACTCCAATTGAAAAAAAAAATAAGGAAAAGTGAAAAGATTGGAAAAGAGAAAGCCGGAAACCACATCCTAAAAAGAAGTCTCGATCTGACGGGACTAAAAACATTATTGCATTTTTTAGGGCTATATTTTGTTTTGTTGCTTTTTATGGTGTTGAACAAGTGCATCCCGGGTACATCCTATCTCGTGTTCAACTTCCTTATCTCCTAAATGTACTGAAGAATTATACCCCATACTTTGGGCTTTGTGACATATCTAAGCAGCGATTAAGAAAATAAACTCTTCATTGAATAAATTTATAAATTTTCAATTCCAAACTATTATTTTTATAGTTTTGTCATTTTTCATCATAATCTAATTTCTGCTATGGTCGCACGACCTACCAAGTCTGCGGAATGACCTAAGGCAGGTCGTAGCGTGTTGTTATGGCTCCATTTCATGTTTTTCTATCTCCCCTATCATCCCTAGCGTAACATAGACAAAGTTCCCCTTAGTGTGTTGGCTGTACTTAGCAAGACAATTTTTTGTATATCTCTTAAGCTGGGGTTTCCAGGGATTCTTTCAATGTGTTGTTTTGTTCCATTTTTTATCATTCCAAGTGCACCTACTATCACTGGCACGATTCTTGTTCTCAATTTTCACATTTTTTCTATTTCAGTTTCCAGGTCTTTATATTTCGACAGTTTTTCGAATTCCTTGGTTGCTATGTTACATTTCACTGGACAAGCCATATCAATTAATATGCAAGTTTTATCTTTCTGGTTTTAAACAATAATGTCCAGCCTATTTGCTTCAATTTTTCTGTCTGTGTAGATGGTGTAATCTCATAGAATGGTGACATCTTCTATTTCTGTAACCGGTGTGGGGTGATGTTCATACCAGTGTTTGTTTACAGATTTTCCATAGTGTTTGCACATTGTCCAATGTAAATATTACCCCACTCTATCGTGGCGATATTTATATTCATTTGGGACTAGTACAGAACAGTCTGAGATTAGATGGTCTATTGTTTCTGGGTGTTTATCACAAAACCTGCATTTTGGATCCATATTATTATGCATAATATTTGCCTGAAAGTTTCTAGTGAAAAGACTTTGATATTGCGCTGCAAGAATAAAGCCTTCAGTCTCAGACTTTAATCCAGATACACGTAACCATCGATAAGTATTAACTTTATCAACATTAGATTTACTGGCACGTTTTGGATATTGACCATGCAGAGGTTTGTCTTGCCAGTGTTGTTTCATCTGTTCAAGAGCTTTATCTTTGGCTTTCTTTTTCATATTTTTTTGCCGCAATAGTTGGTTCTTGGCTTCTGTTTTGCTTTTCTACAGAATCTACTAACTGTAAATCTTGTTTGTATTTACTGCCCTCTTTTATTATTGAATATTTTTTCTTTCTTTCTTCATGATGCCTTACTAATTGTATCACCCAATACTTTGTTGTTTTTATGTATGTCAGTAAGCCAATAGTTGTTGTCTTGTGTGACCATTCTAGTTGAATAAGACCTCTTCCACCTTCTTTACGGGGTATGTATAGACGGTCTACATCAGCCTTTGGATGATGCATCTTATGCCTAGAAAGAAGCTTTCTTGTTTTAAGAATCCATTCGCCTGATGTCGTTTAGAGTCCAGTTTAAGATGTTGAAACTATATTGGACAACTGGGATTGCAAGGCTATTAATGGCTATAATTCTGTTCTGAGAATTCAATTCAGTTTTTTATATCATTCGTAGCCTTCTATAGTACTCTTTACGCACTATTTCTTTTATTTTTATGGTGAATTTTTTCACTCTCATTTCCATTATATTATAATTATCTACGAAACGTAGGTTAAAATTTTTATTTGCTTTCAATCCGTCATCTCGTTAAATATGGAAACAAGAAAGATGTTGCTTTTACAATGATAAAAATTTAAATTCAGTTTGAATTACATACACACGCACATGCCATACATACATATATATATATATATATATATATATATATATATATATATATATATATTACGGAAGTTTCGGAGATTTACAAAATGGATTAACAACTGACATATTTTTATTTATTTGTTTTAATTTTATTTTCAATAGATACTCGCATTTGAGTAGACACACAGCTTTTAATTTGACATTAGATAGATAGATAGATAGATAGATAGATAGATAGATAGATAGATAGATAGATAGATATGAACAACCATAGATAGATAGATAGATAGATAGATAGATATGAACAACCATAGATAGATAGATAGATAGATAGATAGATAGATAGATAGATAGATAGATAGATATGAACAATCATAGATAGATAGATAGATAGATAAATAGATAGATAGATATGAACAACCATAGATAGATAGATAGATAGATATGAACAACCATAGATAGATAGATAGATAGATATGAACAACCATAGATAGATAGATAGATAGGTATGAACAACCATAGATAGATAGATAGATAGATATGAACAACCATAGATAGATAGATAGATAGATAGATAGATAGATAGATAGATAGATAGATA